>VXBN01015902.1:139596-191426 GCA_013397395.1 Sinosuthora webbiana
TTAATTTGTTTTATTTTATTTTATTTTATTTTATTTTATTTTATTTTATTTTATTTTATTTTAATTTGTTTTATTTTATTTTATTTTATTTTTATTTTTATTTTTGTATTTTATCTCTCCGTCAGGCCGCAGAAGCTGCTGAAATAGAGGGACGGGTTAGGTGCCACTGCCTCATGCCTGATGGTGCCTTAAACACGCCTATAAATTCTCGGCCGTAGCCCTGTGCCGGTGAACAAAACGCAGAGATTAATTAACAGCAGCGATTCCGGCTGTATTTAATAACACAAGCCGTGTGGCTGTGGGCTGTGTGAACGCAGGAGTGTGGAAATCCGTGGGTCACACGGGGTCACGCCTGGGCTTGCAGCTCACTAAACTCGTGGTTGTGTCCGGTGCTGGCCCCAGACAGGCTGGGCTGAGGATGTTGTTCTGCTCCTTGGTGGTCAAGGTTGGCGGAGGTTTGTTCGGTACAAATTGTTTTGCAGACTCGGTCAATAAATCCTGGTTGAGTATCACGGAGATCAGAGACTCCTTGTTGATTTCCTTGAGAGACGTGTGGAGAAAACGTGTTGATTTCAGCACTGCTGGCTGGGACCTGACCAGGGGTCACCCTTTAAGAATTAGAGTTTAAAAAGCAGAAAACGTGATACTACCAGAAAAAAAACTAGTTTAATATTACTACTACTTCCTAACTGTGGGCTTCAGTGTCAGTGGCCATCCAATATACCTTTCACAGACATGCTTTAGAAAATAAAGATGTACCCTCTCGTGCTTCAGAATTCCATCCTTGGCTTTCTGGAGTTAATATTAGCACAGGTCAAACAGGCTTCATTGGAAGCTGGAACAGCAGAAAACACAACTGTGTTAAATATTAAATGCTCGTTAGGAAGCCAAGGGGGATTTCCCTCCAGCAACCTGCAAATGTCACTCACAATATTTTCATAGCATATTTCCCCTCACCTGGCAGAAATCTCTTTGTGCCTTACAGCTTCTGCTGTGCTCAGACACACTCCTCATGGGCAAAACATGGTGGCTTGGGGTTTTTCTGTTTGTTTTTTTTCCCCTTGGGGATCACATTAGTTGGAGTCTGTCTGTCTCCTAATCCCTAAAACATGACACAGTGGCAATAAAGTGAGCGAAGAGATCATGAACATAACGTAGAACTGATTGCTGTGTATTGATCCAGACTGCAGAAAGCACTGAGTTTGCAGAATTTATGGATATCACGTGGATAAAGGTAAGGAAATTGGAGAGGCTGTAGCAGGGAGGTGGTGGTAGCCCTGTCCTCCCCAGGGGGTTCTGCTTTATGTTTATTGCTGTTGACCCAAACAAAAATCCTTGGCTGTGTGGATTGAGGATGGCATTCCTGCCTCAGCACTGCTGGCTGGGGGTGTCTCCATGGCTCCTGCAACCACTCACAAGTGAGTTGGAAGGTTTGGATTTGCCCAAACGGAGTTCCCAGTTCGCTTTCAGTAGCCTGACCTTCTGGATTTGGACCTGGGAGTATCTACGTAACCACTTTCCACTAGCAAAGAGACACATGGGAGGGGATGGGAAGAGAGTGGAAGGCAAAAGGAAAGGGAATCCCCAGCAGAGAAGCAGCTGTACGTGATAATGAACTGCAGACGCTGGTTTTGAGGGGAAAGCCCTTCCCAGAGGCTTAGTGGTAAACCAATTTTCCCCTCTCCAGCCCCATGAGGCTAAAGGTGAGTCCTGCAGCATGGATACAATTTTCCATGCCTGCCTTGTATGAATCATGGGCTGATCCACTCACTGCTGAAATGTGTCCAGTCCTGGTCAGCAAACTGAGCCGGAGCCAAGCCTGGCTGTGCAGGACTGACCTCAGTGCACAGCTGCTGAGGTTCACAGCGCTGCTCTTGCAGCATCTCCACTGAGTCAGGGAGCTATCCTGCTGAATTCATCTCACTCAGAGCAGCCTTGGGAAGAAAATTTTGCATCAGTTGCTCAGCGTGAAATGACCTTTACGTAGAGCTGGCTTACCCCTCCGTTGACATTTGCCCAGGAAGCCCTGGTCTAGCTGAAAACCTCGGGTCTGTGTTTCTCTTGCAGCAGAGAGGTACTTTCAAAGCCAGTGATTAATTGTGTCAGGGATGCAGGGGAAAGCCATACCCTCAAAGTGACATTTGAGCCGTGCACCCTCCCATGACCTTTAATGCTTTCCAGTTGCAATGAAAAGAGTCTTGTTATCTGCTCAGGCGGGGAAAGTTACAGACTGTTTGATTTTCTACCTTATGCTTCATTGACATTATCTCCCAGCTAAACGTTGTTACTGTTCTGCTGCATTTTGTATTCACAGCAAAGTCCCCTGTTCCCCTTGGGGAAAAATAAGCTGGAGCTGCATCATCTTTGTGGATCAGAAGGGGAAGATGACAGCCATGGGGTTGCCTCCTGCTGCTTGCTTTTCTGACTGTCACCTTTCTGCTAAGCCCCGTGGCGGCAGTGACAACGCCAGTCCAGCCTGAGAAACCTCCTCTCCTCCAGATCGTAGGAAACTCAGTGGGTGATTTCTGGAGACTTTGAGAAGAAAAGCTGGTTTGAAGCATAACAAATCTCCCCAAGGCACGTGGCATGTGGTGCTCACAGCCTGAATGTGCTGTGGGCAACAACAGCCACGGCTTCACCAGCAGAGCTGGCGAGGTGAGGGAATTGTGAGTCAGCCAACCATAGTTCACTGGATCTGTTGTCAGTCTGCCTCCTCACATACAGCTTGTGTCCACAAAGTCTGCTTTTATGGGAGCATTTCAGTTATCTGTGCTTCCTACTGATTGCCAGGGGCCACGTCAGCCCTGCAGGGCAGCGTGACTCAGCCCAACACCCTTACCCTGGGCACACAGGACACGGTCCCACAAAGGCTCTCCCGGGGGAAAACTCCAACCCCAAGTAGCTTTAGCCAGGAAAAATCTTTCTGCTGCTGCTTTTTCATCTGTGTGAGTTAAACTGGCATTCTTACAGAACAACAGAAATATGACTGGGTTTTTTCCTACGCTCACGCCAGCTCAGAAGCCTTCCGTGGAGTCTTCCTGGAAAAGAGCTGGGAAACAGTGAGTTTTGTGCTGCAGAAAATAAACAGTAAGAAGAACAAAGGAGCTCGCTGTTTTCTCAGATGTAAGAGACGTTAAAAAAAAATAAGGAAATCCTTATTTCTGCTCAGTGGCAGAACTAGCAGCCAGCTATTGTCAAAGCTGGGTCATCTCTAGGAACACCTGGCCTCTTTTCTTGAGATGTCACAGTGTTTTAGAAGGTCCTTGCTTACAGGATCCTGGTACCACTAGCTTTCAGTTTTCCATAGCAAACCTTTTCTCAGCTTGTAAAAAAAATGAAGAAGGTACTGCAATCCTTAGGGAATGTAAGGGAAAATAGTGATTAAATGTAATTAGAGGGGCAGGTCCCCCAGGAGCCCTGAGTGTAGTGGGTAATCTTGTCTCTAAAAGAGCAGCATTAAACAATGATAGGAACAACCCAACTTCGAGGAAAGGTTCTCCTTGGAGGAAGCAAGGGATATAAAAGAAATATGTAAAATAATGAACACTGAGGAGAAGGCAGATGGAGAGTTTCTGCTCTTCTTGTCTCGAGTGATGTGAAGGGATATTAAGACTGAATATTTCATGCCAGCAGCAGAGAACGTATTTCCAGGCCTTGTTTAAGTGGAGCGTGGTGCTCAGTGCCACAAGAAACCTTTCAAGACAGGAGCTTAGGAACATGCAGGATGGGATGGCACTTTCATAGGACAACGTTACTCCCTCTCAAAATTAACACCAATGAAAATCTTAAAGATTATTTTTTATCATGTCAACGAAATGCTAAATGGTAGGACTCAGGTTCAGACCTTTGTAGAGGAGACATGACTGGCCCACCTCAAGGGCCACCACCTCACATGGCTCTTTCTAGGGCAGTTTCTTAATAGACTCCATCAAGACACTGTCATAACATAAGGACACCCCATAAAAGTGGGACGCCAAGTCTCTCCTGTTGCTCCTGAGTGCCCTGGCATGTATTCCTCCCTGTCTGCAAGGGTAGCAGAGCTCCTCCTGGCTCCAAGTCATCCCTCAGCACCTTAGACATGCCACAGATGTGGCTGCATTTCACACAGTTCTCTCAGTCTCCACTAAAGAGGCTGTGTAAAATTAAAAGCTCTTTCTTCTGTATCTGGAGCGAGCCCATGTTATCAGACAGCAGTTTATTCTGATAGAGTACATTAACACCTGAGTCATCAGGGGCTCTGGCTTTCTTTATGGCAGCTTTCCAGGCCAGCTTTGTTGTGTGCACTGCTCCCTTTGAATCTGGCCATTATAAAAGGAGGGATTCTAGTGGGATGCTTTCAGGAAAGTGTAATGGGAAACACTCTGGTCCAAGCAGCACCTCAGGGCAAGTGAAAAGCTCTTGTTTCTGAGATTACTTGTGAGTCGAAACATGCAGTTTCAAAGCAAGTGATGGTTGGGAAAAAAAAAAAAAAAAAAAGGAAAAAAGTGCAGAAAAAGTGGACCAAGTTAGTACTGAGGGAGCAGGGCTGGCATCTTAGTGGCATTTTAAAGAGAAGAATTTGACTCTAGACACCACAGGGTTCACTACCAGTTTCATTTTAAAGATCAGAGATAAAATGAGTTGTAGATGTTTTCAGACTTTGCTCTGCTCTGGGTTGCAAGACCCGTGGGTAGAGGGTACAGCCAAGTTCACTCGTAGCTGCTGTAGGTATCACACACACTCTGCTGAGAGGAAAACCACACAGCTTTCTGCATTTTAAAGCCCTGTGACTGAGAGGCTGTGGAATGATGTGGGTGCCTAGGTTAAATTGAGGAAGCAGCACCCTCACTGCAGGCTGGCCCAGCCAGCAGCTTTCTGAACGGTGCCTCAGTACTGTCTTTGACCTTGACTGGAAATCCCAGGGATTAAAGCACGTGGGGACCACAGGGAAGATTTTTTTTTTTTCCCTCTAAGGGCATGCCAGGTAACAGGCATTATTAGGAGAGGGATCTGTGTGAAAAGCATCACCAGGTCTTTAAGTGCACAGCTTGCCTTTGCTTGTTTTGCTTTGCTCCTGCCCTGAGCTCATCTCAGCTTCAACGCGACTGCTGCGATTGAAGTCAAATGTATTCCCAGCAACCCCTTTGCGTTACAGCAGATGGCAGCCTTTCCCCAGACTTCCAGAAATGAGGAGTACCTGGATTTCAGACAATCGTGTCTCTTCTTGTCCCCTGGTGTCTGCTAGCAGCCTTTGTAAGGAACCCAGCAACTGATTCAATGCAGCTAGAGAGAGAAAAAACACTGAAATCTCCTCCTCGCGTTTGGAGAGCTTGGCTTCTCATCAGAGGGCGATCGGCTCTTGCACCACCTCTTTATTCAGCCAGGATGATGTTTCCCTTCCAGCTTATATCAGTGTTCAACGCTGAAGCAATTAAAAATCCACGCTAATTCACTTCTTCACCTTGACAACAACACATAACAGAAAACACATCACACTTGGTGGGGAGTCATGTCAAAATCAAAGTGACAATTTCTCAGCGCCTGACACGCTGTATTAAAAAGCACCTCTGTGAAGAGACCTACGCAGCTGGCTGAATAAACTGTGCTGTGGGTGAGGCCTCCGATTACTTCATCTGCTTGGTGACTTTTCAAAAGAGACTCAGATATGCTCTGTGGGTTCACCCAGCCCTGAAAAGTGAGGAGAAGAGTGATCAGCACTCTTCTGTCCTGCCCCTTTTTGTTCCACAAGAGGAATGCTTACTGGGACAGGGGGGTTTGAGATCACCACAGCAAAATTCTTTCTAATACCTCCTGGATCCTTGCAAGCATTTCTTATTGCCACACAGCAACTCCCTTGTCCAAACTGTGTTTTCCTACCTACCTGACTGGGATTAGTCAGCCCTACTACGGGTATGTTTCACAAGCACAAGAAAGATGCAAAGATAATCTTCTTCTGGGAGGTTGCTCCTGATGGAAACACAAAAAAGAACGCAGATTCACTTCTGCACAGGCTCTGCTTTCAATTTCTACTTTTTATCCTGCTTCTGTTCTCACAAAACATGCTAATGGCATCCAGATGCTGATTAACACGCTTCATAGTAAGAACCAGAGACAGGAAATACAGGCCAGATGAGGAAGAGAAGAGCTTAAAAAGCAGCTAAGAGAAATGAGAGGAATCCAGACTCAGCAGGGCCAAGTCAAATTTACTCTGTAACCTTCAAGAAAGGAATCACATCGTTGTCCAATGAATGACCCCATAAACTCCAGGCAACAGAAGAGGTCCCACAGGACCACAGCATATATTTAGGGGGGCATCCAAATACAGCATTAATTAATCTCAAAGACCCACATAAGCCTTAAAGCAACTGCTAGGGGCTTTAAAAAAAAAAAAACAAAACAACCCAGGCCGTGTCTAATCAGCTCCATTCCTCTCTTTGATAAGGCAGCTGGCCTGGCAACTGGGAAAGGGAAGTCATGATGTGTTGCATCTCTCTCCCCTTGAATCACACGGGGTGATGCAGCCACCAAAGGAAACGGTGCAGACAGCATTGCTGTGAGGTGAACAGGCCGTGGAGTTGTTGATGTTCGAGGTGTAACACCCATCACGTCCCCAGCCACTGCCACAGGAACATCAGCTCCCAAAATCTGGCTGAAGAGTTAGGAGACTGGGTTTCTGTGGAGGTAATACCACGTGGGATAGGAGACACAGGGTTAACTTCACACAGGAAATCACCATCAGTGAGGAAGTGACCCCAATTCCCCACTCAAGGCATTGGAATTCAGGAGCATCTTTTCCTTACAGGACATGCGTACAACTCGCCCCCAGTTCAGCTTTTTAATTAAAAAAAAAAAAACACTTAAAATACTCTTCCACCAACGTTACCACAGAGCCTGCTGCAGACTGCTGCTTCCAGCTGTCCATCACAGGAGCCCTCTCATCCTTTGAAAGCTGCCCTCCTCTTTTCCCAGCTCTGCAGAGAAACCTGGCTAACGAGGAATCTCGAGGCCGTTCTCCCATCTTCCTGGCTGCATTCATTATTAATAGCCCTTCATTAAATTTTAATAAAATGAGTATCAGAGGTTTAGGGCTTTGTAGGCACCTTTCCTCCCTTTTTTTTTTTTTTTCCTTCCAGGTCTATTTGTTGGGCAAGTTCATTCAGTGTCACACAGGGGAAGGTGCTGATCGATACCTTTTGCAGGAAGTTGGTTTTTTTTGCTTTATTTCCAAACTCTGCAGAAGTGCCTGGAACATGAAAGCTTTTGCTTTGACTTGTTTCTTTGTCTTTTAAGAAAGCAAATCCCAAACAGTAGGTAGATATTTGGTCCCGACTTGCTCTTCTGTTTACTTTAGTAGATACAAGTTTATGAGTTCCACAGTTTTATAGTAGGTCTGAGTTTATGAGTTCTGTAACTGAACCATGAACTGCCTGGAGACGTGATAGAGTCTCCATTACTGCAGATTTTGAAAGACTAAGCATGTTAAACACCTGGAATAAGTATTTGGGTAGAACTGACCCTGCCACAGGGCAGATGAATGAAGGAGAGGACCTTGCATGGAGCTGTGGTTACATGATGAACAACATATTTTTAGATCAGCTGGTGCGAAGAAACTTGCATCTCAAACTTGCAAGAAACTTGTTTGATGCAACCTGGAAACTCTCATTGGTGGCTGTTGTTTGGTTTTTTTTTTTTTTCCTTTTAAATAGTTCAGGAACTCCAGATACACTGATTTTTTTGAGTATCAAGAACAAAGGTGTTAAATGTGCCCCAGAGCTGCTCTTCTCTTCCTTTGCTGTGTCCTGGGGAAGCCAACCTCGGACATAGCACTTTCATCCTTCCATTCTGTGAATGAGCCCCTAAATTACAGTCTGAAAGACTGTTTGGGGCCAGAAGATCCTAAACCTCTTGCATGATACTGTTCAATGTATTTTTTGCTGCAGAAGCATAAACAGAGCCTGGATTCATTAACCATCGGCCTATGAAGTTAAAAGTATAACAAAATGCAGACACGCATGGACTGTAAAAATCTATTTATGTTGTTGTGAGGAACTAATCCCAGGCCTCCACAGTATGAAAAACACTCCACTCCATAAATAATGTGTGTTTGGCAATATTGGTGTAGGGCCAGAGGGGATGGGCTGTTGTTTGGGGTTTTTTGCTTTAGGGCTGGCACGGGCTCCAGGCAAACCCCACTTTTGAGGAGGCACTTAGTGATGGCTTTCTTTCCCTGGCAGGAGCTGCCAAGGACTTTGTCATGAACATGATTCATCATTGCCCAAAGGCGCTGGAACACACCTTCTGCTGCTCCTGCTCCAGAACAGGTGGAGTGAGATTTCCAAGTGATAACGAGTGACGCTGGCAGAAAAAAACCGCTGAGTAACACTGAAAGCCCCTGGAGCGATGGAGGAGCCCGATGTCATTGGCACTGCTGATCCTGCCTCCTCAGGAAAGCTGCTCTGGATCCACTTTCGAGGTGAAAAAGTGAAAAAAGAGTTAAAGATCCATGCTCTGGGTGGTTATGTGGCATTTAAAGGCTTGCTGATTGCTTTAGCTCCCCTTCAGAAGTGAAGCAAGCGACTTCAACAGCTTTGCTGTGCCATGTCCACGTGGCCACAGGCTGTGGGAAGGTCCATATCCCTGTTCCCCACCTCTGGCAACGTTTATCCTCCAGCAGTGGTCACAGGTGACACCACAGCTTCATCCTGGGGTGGGACCCGTGGACATGTCCCCATTACAGAGCAACACTCCAGAGAAAGGCAAGCTGGGCAGGAGACACACCGTGACCTCTCAATCTCAACCCTTTCACCCCTCTGAAGTCACAACTCAGGGGACTGTCCAGGCAAAACCAGAAATGGGCACACCTGCATCACAGTCCTGTGCAGGATTTGGAAACTGCCAGCCTCCTGTGCCAATGGGAAGCACAGGACTGAAGGGAAAGGGGCCAATTAAAAAGCCAGGCTGCCTCTGTGTTGCTCAGGGCAAACTGAACAGATGATGGCATCGCTGGAAGCTGCATTTGCTTTTAATTGTCCTCATTCCACTGAATAACTAATTCTCTCCTCCTCCCACACAACAGCACAGAAAAAAAAAAAAAAAAAAAAAAAAACAAGCATGGGATTTTTTGGAAAGGATGAGTTGACTCAATTCCTTTCATCAAGCACATGACAGCAAGCTGCAGTTTTTAGCTTTGCATCCAGGCAAGTTTAGAATATCGTTGCATGCATTTGTTTTGTTTCAAATCTTCTGGGATCAGCTAAAAATATGATTTTGGAGAGATGGAAGCACTGAAGGCTTCGTGTTCATCCAGCTCCTAAAGTGCAGCCAAGCAAAGGGAATGACAGGGGTAGATCCCCACTGTAAGATGGGTATATTAAAAAGTTATTTTACAGAGAGCTGGGAAGTGGGAGGTACTTGGAATCTGAGCATGATCCAGGGAAAGAAGTGGATCCCTTCAGCCCAGAGACAGGCTTTACCCAAGACTCAACTTTTGTGAGCTGTTTCCCAAGAGCCCAGGAAAGCCATTGCTCTTCCCTCATCTTTGACCAGCTTCTTTTCCAGCATTTTCCAGGACAGACTGAAGGGAAACCCTACCTAGGCTGAAAACTACGTGACCAAAAAACCCCTCAAAGTATATTTTGCAGGCCCTGGGCCCAGCCACCATAGTTCAATGCATTAAAAGTCACATATTTTAATAGCACCACTTAAGGAAAGGCATAATCACAACAGCAAACACACCTAAGAAACTTTCACATAAAACATTTGCAGACAAAAGTGATTTTTTTTTCTTTGAGGGGGTGTTGAAACAGGAACAAATATCAGGGTCAAGACAATTGTATAAATAAGCAGACAGTTCATCTTGGGAGTGAGTAGCAAAGAAAACACACATAAAGGAGCTTTTCCCACTGTTTAACCAGACTCAAATCTGACTGACAACGTGAACTATCATGTCCTCCCTCCTCTTTCCGTGCAGTGCTCACAGGGAATCCTCAGGAGTCCAGCGGGTGCCATGCCAGGACTGGAAGAGGGGAAGCCTTTTCAAGAGAGCTTTCCATGACAAAAAGGAAAATAGACCATCCTTGCACGAATTCTAAGTCCAAAGAACTTCATCCACACTCGTCGTTTTTCTGGAAGGCAGCAGATCTCCAGTAGCGAAACTGGTACCACAGATGTAGGTGAGGTAGAGGAAGGAAGTCAGAGCAGATTAATAATTTACTCCTGCCTCAGAGCTCTTTAGTGACACTGAATCAGCAAAAGTTTTCAAAATAAAAACATTACAATATTGCAGGTATGGCCAAATTGCAGAGAAGTTGCCTTTGCAGCAGGAAAGTCTTTCTTTGAGTTGATCTTGAGGTGAAATATCTCAGCTCCCTGCACTGGAGCAGTGGGCTCTCAGCAGGGCTGGCAGAACCAAGGATTTCCTGGGTTTAAGGATCTGCTTTAAGGATTTGCTGGTGCTTCACTTCTGCCACAAACACATCCTCGCCAGCAGAGCCAGGCAAACACCACAGCCAGCCAACAGAGTGATGTTGGTGCTGGTTCCTGTCCCCTCCTGCCAGCCCTGCAAGAGGGCTGTAGGACAAGGACTGAGAGCTGGGCACAACAGCAGCAAACCCAAGAGCGGCAGGGAGTGGGCAGGGAGCTCCTGACTGCCAGAGCTGGCACTTTGCCTCTGGTTACTCATTCTCCCTGGAGCTCAGCCTCGAGGAATGCAGCTCCAGGCAATGCCTAACCTGATCCCACAAGGGCTGGTGCTGGGCAAAGCAAACAGCACCTGCTCACTGTGGCTCTGGAATGGGCTGTGTTGAGGGCTGGAAGGCACAGGGGCAGCAAAAGCTCAGGGGGGTCCAAGGCAGGAACATAAAGATTCAGGCACTGGGGTTTACAGCTAATGCCATTCCCTAACACTGCACTGATCCCAGCCTCAGCCCTGCTGTGGTTCCCTGAGGCTTGAGGGAATTAAAGCACATTTCTTCTCCTCTTTAAATCTGCCCCCTCTTGCATTCAGGCCAGAGATGGGAGCAGAGCAAGCAGCAGCAGAGCTGAAGGAGCTGGCTGCTCCTGCTGCAGTAGCACCCATTGGTGTTTCCCCAGCTCAGCTCCTGTCACCATCCACGTTACCACGGGATACTGCATCCCAACAGCACAGTGATGTAGAGCTGTTGTCCAGGAGAAAACAGGCCTGGAAGCAGAACCTGGAAAGGGGCAGGGCTGCTGCTGCCCCTGCAGAGGCCACACTTGCCAAGGAGACACTGATCCAAGCCAGAGGAACCATCACAGCTCCTGCAGAGATGCTTTCCCAGATCTTCTTTACAGCATGCACAACAGTGAGGGTGCAAGCGATCTGCTACAGTCACAAAAGAGCCTTAGAAACTGCATTTCTAGCATGATCACAGCCCTTATGTTAAAGCCAAGTGCTACAATTAAAAATAGAGCTCTGCCAGTGTTTTTTGCAGAAAGGGATGAGCCAAGGCAAGGACCACAAAATCTGGTCTAAATTCAACAGCAACCAGGCCTAATCCAGGCTGAAAAGACAGCATGCAAGTAGCTGTAGTCATCAGGGTAGATTTATATTGCAAAACTGGGAGTGTATTTTTAGAATTGAGCTTGGAAAAGTGTCGCTTCAGAAGGAGATCAAGCACACCACGACAGGATCATTATGGGATTTGCAGAGCACCTTCCAACACAGGAGTCTCCTGAGGTGACTTCACGTTGAACCTTCCAGAAAACCAGGCTCGTTCCTGCAGGTGTAACAAGCCCAGCACAGCTGGGATGGGAAAGGCTCATCCCCAGCCTGCACCACACTGCTCAGGGCCACACCAGGCACTGCTGGGGCTGCTCCAACCCACTGGCCAAGTCAGCAAAGGAACCAGAGCACTCTGTTCTCCACGGGAAAGCCACAGCAACCTCCCTGTCTATGCTCCTGCCCTGCTGCCCCACTTCTGCTTTGGAGAAAAAAAAACAAAAAAACAAAACAAAAGGACTTTATTAGCCAGCTGCTGCCACCCAGCAGTGTTAAATGCATGCCATTTCCTACAGCTGAAAGGCAAATTAGTTCATTACATCACCTGCTTTACACCTTGCACTTCCCAGAACAGGGCAATATTCAAAACCCACAAACCAGAACACTGGCTGCTCATTTCCAGAGGCACTTCTGCAGAGCTTCACGGAACTTTCAGGGTAGAAAAATACCTACACTTAATGTCATTTCCCCACTCATTCCCTCCTCAGTCCCTTATACCTGCAGAGGTCTCCCAGGGAACAGTCCTGTCCCATCTGCTGCTTGCATCACCAGCCCAGCAAACCTTCAAAAGCAGGTGAAGGCCACAGATCTCACCTGGAGCTGGTCTTTGCAGCTGCCAGGGGCTGCTTTAGGCTGTCACAAGTGGAGCTGTGATCGTCTTAAAGCCAGCAAGGTGCCACCCCTTGCAGCACCAAAATTTGTTCAGAAGGATTTGCCTTAAAGTTCAGAGTGCTTCAGTCATCTGTTTGAGTACTTTTAGCCTGAAATTCACTTCACCATTTATAGAGGACTGGTGCAAAGAGCAGAAGGCATGGGGAACTCAAACAGGGTACCAGAGTCAGAGGTGCTGTTGTTGGTGACTGAACTTGCTCCTCAAACTACTCAACCATTGCTCTGCTGCCTTTGACAACAGGATTTCCCTGTCTTAAGTGTTTGAATGCCCGTGTTCTGCCCTTCTAAAAATGGGATTAACACCCAGCTTGGGTGAAGGAAAGTACAAAACAGGCAGAATGTGGGGCAGACTGAAGAGTGACCTTAGCCTCACACTCCCCAGAGACACAGCCAGTTCTGCTCAGACACCTTTGTCTCTCATATGTCTTTTTTTTTTGAGGGGGTGAGGAGTGGGGTAAAGAATTTAAGCATAATGCATCATCTTTAATGGGGTAGAACCTTAACAAGGGCTGCTTGTTGGGCAGGACCCTCTCTTCTTCCCCTCTGCATGTACCCAGCTGCACCCCTGGCTCTGCACCAGCCTCCAACACCACTTCCCAGATTCCTCCTACCATCCCATGCTCCATCTGTGCTCAAAGTTCAGCTCTGTGTTACTCATGCTGCTTTGTAGCTGTCATCCTGTCCTTTCCTGGTTTTTCCATGCTCCTGTAGTCAACAAGATCAGGACCAGAGAAGCGTCAATTAGATTTTTGTGGAAGATAAAATCAAGAGCTCTTGTCATTTTAAAAGAGCCCAGACATTGAGTTCAGTTTTTTGCTTACATTTCAATATTTGTATAACTTACTCATTTAACTGTGTCTTATAAACAACAATCTCACCTTTAACACAGAGTTAAATATAAAACACATTGAGAGGACACATCTGAAAGGAGCCATTCAAAGCCATGACCAGGGAAAACTTCCAAAGTCTTTTTACAGCTGCTGTGCTCTTAATCCACATGTGCAGGACAGAGGGACACCTGAGGTGACAAGAGAAGGGCCATCCCCAGCCACCTTCCCCATCTCTTGGAAACAAAGCCACGATCCCAGAATTGCTGTTTTTGAAAAGTGTTTACTCACGTAGTTTAAATAAATTAATTTGCAAATAAAAATTAAAACTACAGTATACTATAGTTGGAATAAGATGATTAGAACAACTACAATACAGGGATTTTCTTGCTGCATAAGTTTCATTACTTAATGCATATAATCTGGAAAAATGTCAAAATCAGTTATATTTCTATGGAAAGGGAGTAACAGCAGTTACTTGTACATGACAGCTGACTGAACTTATAGTACAGGTTTCCTGACACATGCATTTCCTGAGTGAACCAAACAATATATATAACTTCTTTTTTAAAAATGGAGAAATAATTGACAGTCAAAGGAAGTAATTCATGACATCTAAGCAACACAGGTCTCTTTAAACAAAGAAAATTTCAGAACAGCTTCAAAAGAAAAACGAAAGCTTTGCTATAAAGTACAGAAATTTGTTACTGTCAATTATACAGTACATATTAAAAAAAAAAATAAAAATGTACAAAGCTGGCGGAAAAAGCTCAAATCAATCCTAAAAAGTCAGGTTGCCATGAAGCACAGTGGGCTGGCAGCAGAGCTGCATGTAGTGCACTGGTCTTTTCTGGTGGATGCAGAGGGGAAGGAGGGGAGAGCAGAGAGAGACCAGAGCCCAGGGCAGCATCTCACACCGAGGGGCTGAGCCCAGCCCCAGCTCTCTGAGGCTGCAGGGACACAGGCACACATCCCCTGGCTCCACCTCTGCCCCACATGTGGCCCAGATGTGGAGCAAAGACCAGGCTGAGCATCCAGGTGACAAACCCCTCTCACGCTGGGACCGTGGCCAGGTCACAACCTGCTCCCCACACACGTGTCCACGTCTCTCCTTGTCCCTCCCCTCCCACCCCCCAAAACAGCAAGGAGCAGAACAAGCCTCATCTTTCTGGTCTGTTCATGTTCAACACATCGGAAAAATCCTCACAAATGTCACTAATGCTAAATAAAGAGAAGTGTTAGCGTGAAGGGAGAGAAAAAAAATCCTTAATCTAGACTAAGTTGCATATTTGAAGAGTCTGGTAAATATTCTCCTCACAACCAGATCTTAAGTACACTCCTACCAAAAAGACATTTTAAGAAGTCCTTCTCAGCTACCTTTCAACACAGTTAAAGCACAACTTTATGCCATCATAGTTTGCATTAGCTTTGTTTAAAAAGCATTTTAACTATTCTAAGAACTCAGTATTTTAGATTAAAAGATTTTTCTACCGTTTTCATCCCACGTTCTTCTCCATCCAGAGCTACTCTACACATCCAATTGCTGGATGTAACACACTATGACCATGCTACTCTCTAAACGTTCTAAATAATTTCAGTAATAAAGATAAATAGAAAAAGAGTTAATATACATGTTATATTTTACAATGTTTGCATCCAAGCTGTAAACTAATGTTCTTTGAACTATTTACCCTCCATATACAAAAAGAATGAAACACCTTTCAAACACTGTGGGCGTGTGATCCAAAAACCATTAAAACCGAAGGCATTGAAGTTCACTCTACAGCACTTCCTTCACCTCTTCAGAAGTAGTTATTAACTAAAAAAAGCAGGAGGTCTCCCCCTTCTCCCCGCATTTCTTCTATTTCCAGACTTCTCTCAACAAAGAGGGATTTAGCTGTCGTAATAACAAAAAAAAAACCGAAAACCCCCCAAAAAATTCTTCATCTTAATGCAAACCAGCAAAGCCCAGAGAATAGGAAAAAAAAAAAAACCAGTTGGTTTAAAAATGAGAAGAATCGCTTATAGCTTAATCAGTCCACTGCAGTCCCGGGGAACAAACCGCCCGCGTTAGTCGAGAGGCCCTTGGAAAATGAGCCTGATGTAACCCTGCTCACCAGCCAGCTGATGCGCGCAGAAGGGACAGGCCGCGTGGAAAGTGTGAGTACCGTGAGGGAGGGGGATCTGGGACCAATAGGCAGTTGTCTTTTCCGAGCACACGTGTCCGCAGGGGCTGAAGGCGTGAGTCGGAGGTCCGGCGTCCACGTAAAAGCCCGCCTCGCAGCCCAGCCACAGCGGCACGTAGGGCCCCACCGAGCGGCACATGGGGCACTCGCGGTCCTTGCCGTCCCTCTCCTCCTTGTTGCCCCAGTTGTGGTAGCCGTGCACGTGCCCGCAGTTCAGGTACACCCAGGGCTGCTTCTCGTCCACCACGTCTTTCCTCTTCATGCTGGGGAAGGCCAGGGTGTTGAAGCCCACGGGGCACTGGGGCCTGGCGGCGTTGATCTCCTGCCTCAGCGCCTCCAGGTGCTTGACGGTGGGCGTGCGCGCCAGGCCCTCGGCCGTGCGCCACAGCAGCGTCGCCCCGCACAGGTCGATCAGGGAGCCGTCCTGCAGCTGGTTCGTCTCGTTCTCCACCTCGACAGGGACACAGACACACACAGCTGTCACCCCAGGGGGTCTCTGAGGAGGAACAATGAGGACTTCCACCGGACAGACCTGCCCGCGAGATCCGGTCCGAGTTTCACGCGGGTTCTGACTGTCTCCACAAGAACGCCCATAGAGAGCCCGGTATCACCTTCTCCCTTCCTTCCCCTTTTGGTTTTTTTTTTTGGAAAAACCCCACCCCAACATCTTAAGAGATTAATGTGTGCATTAAAATAGACCACATTGAGTTAAGAAAACAACAAGTCCCTATTCCATCCCTGTAGTACTCCCAACTGTGTTACTTGAAACGCCTCAAGGAGTATCTCAAGGCTGTTTTAGTCCTCCATCATCTTTCTGACTTTTTTCTTAAAAATTTCCCCTTTATACATGGCTTTCCCCTCCTCCCATTAGCACTTCTAGCTAAATACTTATAATGTTCAGTGTAACATTTCTTTTTCCTGAAACATCCCAAGTCACACCGAACCCAAACATCTCCTGCAAATGTCTTTGGAAACAAGAGGAAGAGGGAAAACTCAGAATGCCAACATGGAAATGCATATCCAACAAAACTATAACTATTCTATAAAAGAGGAAAAGTGGGAAAACCTTAAAAGCATGCACTCACAAGGGAGAATTGGGAAAACACTTGTGGAATGTGCAGAGGCCAAGGAGAGTTTGCAGAAATAGAGAGTAGATTGGGAACTCGATTTAGGAGAGCAGCCCAGATGTGAAATTAAGTACTAGTTTGCAGATAAACTCAGTCAGTTATTCAGGTTAAGCAAGACACCTTTGTGCACAGCAGACAGACACATAAAAGGCAGTCTGACTAATTGCAGAGGTGACAACTACACAAAACTCCAGCACATTCCAGCTCTGTGCCCAAACTATACCCCCTTATGGCTGCACCATTTTAAACAGGTTGCATAAAACACTGGTCACTCCTCTCACCATTTTTCCCCTCTGTTGAGCTGATCTGGTTTCACGGAGGCTGAACACATTCCCGCACACAGAAATCTCTCTCCACACCCCTGGCTTGGAGTCTTCTGTGAATCCATTACGAGGATGCATAACGAGAACTCCATTTGTTGTCAGTCCATCCATTTGCCCATCTGACGTCTTCCACTTTGCAGCTTTCTCCTAAAAGAAATTACAGCAACGAGAACCTTTAATTTGGCTGAAGCAGAGCTTAGAATTAGTTTAAAAAACAAGCCTGCGCTGAATTTTTCGTGAAAAAATGAAAAAAGAATTCCCTTACCCCAAGAAAAATGTTTTTTGAGGAGTCAAATCCCGCAGCATATATCCTTGCTGTAAAGGGAGGGTTACGTTCACATATGATTCTGCAGGCAAACCTTGATATTGTGCTCTGCACAGACTGTGTGTCTGAATTGCTCTGACTCCCAGGAACTGTATCTGTTACTACAAAGTCTATGGGACTCTCCGTTGACCGACCAATCTGGAGAAGCATTAAAAAAAGAAAAAAAAACTGGTCAGAAGTTTGTCTTTGAAGTGTAGGACTATTCAAAGCAATTAAAAAAAATGATACAAAAATCATGACAGTAAGAATTTAAAGCATTCCCATCCACCAGTCTATTAATTTAAGTTTCTAAAGCCTCATCCGAATTGATGAATTTTTGGCTGGGTGCAGCCAAATGAAGGAAGGAGAAATCAAATGATGCAATTAAGTCAGTTCTGAGATGATTTCCCGTTGAAGGCTTTTTCATCAGAGAGGTTACGCTCAGGTCAGGCAGACCAGCTGCAGGAGCACCAAAACAGCCAAGGAACAGCAGTTTAGAGGGAAGAACAGTGACATGCAGTCACTTTGTATGCCCAGAACATCCTGAACAGTGCCAGACTAAGTCAAGGCATAGGTGTATGAAAATCAGATTATGTGAGCTGTCTCTTCAGCTCTGGCAGGCACTGAGAAGCAGAAAACCTTTTGTGAAAGGACCAGCTACCAGCTGGCTGTAGCAGAGAGGGGCCACATTTACACACTCAGAGCACAAGAATGTAACATCAGACCACAGTCAGGTTTTCCTGGTAGCTGTGCCTCCTTTTCTGCCTGCAGGGAACCCTGAATTTTGCAGTCCCACACAACTGCACTGAGTTTGATAGAACTGCACAGGTATCCCTGCTTTGCCAGTCAACTCATCTTGTACTTTTCCTTGCAAAGAACAAAAGCAATTAACCCCTTCCCAAACACCCACACAGCTGGGTTTAAAGCCCCCTTACACACTACTACTCACTCACTCCCTCCCAGAGCTCTCAGGCTCTTTGAAAATTGGTGGTTATATTAAGTCAGATTAACTGCTGAGCAAGAGCCCCAAAAGCCTGAGGTGCTTTTTGGTGAGAGCTGAGACTAAAACTGCTTTGTCAGAATCTATTTTTCCCTTGCTTCTTAGGCAGGCTAACCCGTGAGTAGACGGGGACTGCCAGGGGCGATTTCAGAGCAGCAGCACACATGCCAGAGCCTGCCTGGAGAGAGAACACTCACACAAACAATAGCTTATGCTGCAGTGATTTCATTACAGCCCTTTTTGCTCTGTTGTAAGCGTTTGCAGTTGCAAAGCAGCTTCCTCCAGCACTTCCCCAACACCTCCCACCTCCTCAGATCCTGCAGTGGCGTCACAGCTAAATGCTGTGACAGCAAAACTCCTTCCCATGAAGTAGTGGCAACAACGAGGGGGGGGAAAAAAGAATCAGAGAGAACAAAGCACACATTAAAAAGAACCCCCAAACAAACCCCTTTCCTTCTGAGAAAAACAGGAAACAATTATAAGATATGAGGGCACAGC
Source organism: Sinosuthora webbiana (assembly GCA_013397395.1). Taxonomy (NCBI): domain Eukaryota; kingdom Metazoa; phylum Chordata; class Aves; order Passeriformes; family Sylviidae; genus Sinosuthora; species Sinosuthora webbiana. The sequence continues at coordinate 158,253 of VXBN01015902.1, forward strand.
ACAGCTGCAGATGTGTTTGTGGTCCCTTCTCACAGACACAGGAAAAGCAGCAAAGTTGTTGTGAACTGCCAGCACCAGCACTGAGGCTCCTCTCTTCACATCTCCCAGTGCTTTAGACATTTCTGGGCTTGCTTAAAGAAGTTCAGAGTATTTTTCATATTAGTTCTGCCAAAAGCTTTCCTGTGTTTCCACACTGTATTTCTTCTACCCCGTCTCCAACTGGCTGATCCCAAATCCCTTTGTAAATGCCAGAAGCAAAGTTCCAAGTGCTTAAAGAGAACTGTGCCCTTTATTCTTCATTTTGCAGGGAGGGACTGGGAGACAGATTATGTGACCTGCAGACCAGCAATCAAATGCAAAACCACAATCTTGTGCATTAGTCACAAACCCCCACAACTTTCACCTTTGCCCAAGTCTGAGAGAGATGTATGGACACACATCCCTGTTCACAGGATGGCCTTGGCAATAAACAGAATTAAATTGCTCTGAATTGTGAGTGCAGAAACGCACAAACTTTTGGGCTTGAAGGAAGAAGCCTGCTGAGAAGATGCCTTGTTTGAAACCACCAAAAATGAGAACACACTTCACACATTTGACTTCACATACCTGGAACATATCTGTGTTGCTGTCATGGGTATATTCAACTACTACTGTCTGGGCCCGAGACAAAGTGTAAGATATGCTGTGTTGGTCCTTATTACTTATTGCCTATGGAAAAAAATGCCAAATATTATTGAACCAGTGCACAATAATTCTATAGTATACAGCAGCAAAGCAGACAAAAAAAAATATATATATATAACACCAGGCTCTTGTGCTAATTAATTCATTAAGGCAGATGGTTGTTAATGACAAACCTGCAGTTAACTTTCACAAAACTCAGTCCTGGCCACTAAAAAATAAAAAAAAAGCTGCAGGACTGATTCAGCAACAGACCAAACTGGTCTCTTCACCACATGCTGCAACTAAATAAACATAACCAGGGCATATTATTAGTCATGTTTTGTGTTAAAGCAACACTGGGGCCTGAACACAAAAGTACAAAACAACTAAATGCAAAGGCTAAAACTGAATGTAACACCTTCGTGGTCATTTCAGCATCAACTTGGCCAACAGCAATATGAGGACAAAAACTTTAGGGACTTCATTCTAAAACCAGGATTTGAGTTAATAATTTGAGTTAACATCAGTAATGACTGATTTAAGGTACATAGATTAAAAAGCGGTGGTAAATAGGGTAAAATGGGGAAACTCAACACAGGTTGCAGAAGTTGTAGCAAAGGTTTCAGTTTGTTAGTCTAGATGTACATTCTGCAATTACCTACTAGGAGCTAACAAACACTTCTAAAAGTGCTGCTAAACAGCACTTAGCAGACCATAAAGAATTTGCAAAAATGAATGTTCTTTTCACAGATCTACTACAAATGTAGCTCTACTACAAGAATTTGGGTAGAATAATGCTTCTGATTTCAGAATACTTTATACCATCCCCTGAATTTAGGGTTAAGATCCTGAAGTGTCAAGCTATTCTGGGAGTCAAACACTTAACACTGCCATGTTTGTTTGTCACTGACAGTTTCTAAAACAACCACTGAGCCATCCTCAAATTCCACTGTTTTAGCAGAAATGCTCCATTAGTTATTGAACACAATTGCACAAACACTTGAATAGCCACAATATTTCATGGTAATACCTTAGTTATGATGTATTAGTTTTGACATGAAATACAGTTCAATTTCAGGACCTAAGCCCTTTCTTTTCTGCTTCTTAATGGGAACTCTGATTACAAGCCCTGCAAAACCCACCAGTCCTGATCCACCCCTGGGGAACCCCTACCCATGGATGGAGCACCAAGTGCACGTGGAGCTTTGGCCAAGGCTGATTTAAAAGTCAAAGTTAGTGCTAAAGCAGAGTGAGTGCAAAACCACAAAGCCTAGAACAGATGTTTGTAGTAAGTTTGGAAGGAAGACAAAATGGAAAGTTTTTAATATGACTAGCATGTGCCCACATGTTTCAAAACTCTTTTTTTTTTTTTCCTTCTGGCCATGGCAAGGACTACACACCGAATCTTCTTTGCTGAGTTGTTTCTTGCTCACCCTGACAGATATTAAAAAACTTTGGGTGAACACAAACCGTTCTTTGTTCACAGTCAGATATTTATGCTGTTTAAACCATTTCCTGACAGCTCTTTATATGGCACAAGGAGAAGTCAGACATTGAAGGGAGATGAAATGAAGGTTACCTTTGCTGCTTGAGGGGTACAGGCAATGTGCACAGTGCTGGGCTTCACCCCGTTTGCCTTGGGCCTTTTAAATAAAGCAAACCTACTCTTCCTTCTTCCTCTATCTCCATTTGGGAGAGACCCATTGTACCTATCAAAAAGCACAGACAAAGAACAAAGCCCATCATTCCTGTACTGTTCAGTTTCTCATGAGATACAGACCCACAAGAACTTCCATTCTAAGCACTGAATATTCTCAATTACTACAAGTGTTACTAATTACAATTAATCACATTTAAATCCAAGGATTGATTAACACAGTACTGAAACATGCCCACAGGATTACAGCACAGAAAACCCTCAGACTCTTACACACAGACACTTACCCCAATACAATCAATTCACCATATTTGACTGGTGCTTTTGATGGATGATTTTCTTGATCAGGAGAAAACATGAGCTTAGCTAATGACTTCTTCTCAAACTTCAGGTCTCTGATCAAGAGTTGTGGCACACTGTTTTCATTATTTCCTGTAAAAAGAAAACCAAAATTAAGTGTAAGAGAAAATACTCCAATTAGACAAACTTGCACACCAATCTGATACTGTAGTTACAGTATTTTGTGTTTTCCTTGTTTTGGTTTTGCCTGAAATATTTTTTAAAAATATACATATAAAACCACATGAATCAAGGTAGAATTGTCTTGAAGAACTGCCAGATCACCAAAAAAAATGAATTTAGAAAATTCCACTATGGCCTTAAAACATCCACACTTGTTTTCTTCCAAGCTAGTTTTTAGAATAAATGATACACAGCTTAATTTATTATATTTCATTCAGCTATTGAAAAATAGAGCCAGATAGGCATTAAATTTAAAGAAAAAAAAAAAAACCCACAAAGCAAAACCAGCCCATTAAGCTAGAGAAGCAGAAGTTTTCATGAGAAGTGTCTAATTCAGAGCTTTCCAAGAAGTTTCTGGATTTGCCAAAGGGAGGAAGTTGTATGACAATTTGATATTGAGCCTAACATAAAAGTTCAGGGTGTGCAATGTGACCTCTCATGTTTAGCCAGAGACAGAAGTGATATAAACATATGTTTGAAGGAGATTTCCTGAGGGAATTCCACATAACTCCTAATGAAAACAATCCTGAAGTGCATTTTTTTACTCAGACTTCTGCTTTGAGGAACAGTTCATATTGTATTTTTTTACAGCTTCTCATTAGTAGCATTTCCAGACACTTTTGACCTCATCTCTGACCTTCCTCCAGAGAAAGCCTACCCAGCAGAGCACTTCCTTGATAAAGAATAAAGCTGATGAGAGCCTGTTTGAGGCTTTCTTTGACAGAAATCAGAACATTCCCTTGGTCCTTCCAGGTGAGTTTTCACACCAACTCAAAGAGCTGCTGATCTTTTTTAGTACTGATGCTTAACATTCTGCCTTCTGTGCAAGCAAATGCACTTTTTGACCCACACAGCACTTCTGGAATCCTGTCATCAACTTTGATCATGACTAGGGTTGCATCTCCACTTTCTTCTAACCTTGACTAGACCATGGTAATTAGCAGGAAAGATGTCATCATGCAGATTTTATCTACCCCCATGTTATGTTGTAAGAACAGAGAAGGATGTGGCAGTGCTTGACAGCCTGCTCACATTTGTTCAGAAGGTGATGCAAAGATCCTTTAATTGACCTTATCTCTATCTACACCCTCTCCCAGTCTTTGCTCCTTCACAAGAAAAGCTTGGCCTTCAAACGTGTTTTCTCGAATCCACAAGTTTGTGTTCAGCATGCATATGGTGATTGCCATCTGCAATCAGCTCACAGTGCTCTCTAAAAAGCTCAAATTTGTTCCTTCATGCTATTCCACATATTTGGGAGGGCTTCTCACTAATACAGGCAAAGACATCACACTGTCCTCAAAGCATCTGCTATGATGCCTGCAGAACACAAGCAGGAGGGGAAATAGAAATCTTTTCGTTTCTCCTTTCATCTCTCATCATTTCCCAAAGCTCTTCTTCTTTTCAAGCCCGGGTGCTGTAGATAGTGCTTGAAACCATTTAACTGCAGCCTGTCTTTGTGGCTAACACACACAATGTTATCACAGCAGTACCCACTGAGAGATGAGTGCATTGCAATAAACCTGATGTGCACAACTCTGCTGTCAAGTGTCTGTCCCATCTCCCAAGTGTAGCAGCAACTCCCCTGGGACTGAGGTTACTCACTGTTGTAGGTTTTGCCTTTAGAATTCTACAATGATGGCATTAAAGCAAACACCTCACATGAAAATGTGACCCTAAATGATGCCAGTAGTCACAGCACACTGAAGTGGAGATTTGTTGGAATTCTGGAAACTTAGATTTTAGGATATAGTAATGTATATGAGGTAAAATGGAGTACACTTCTCTATCTCTACCAGGTCTTTTCAAGGACAACCTGTCCAATTATGAAATGCCACCCAAATTATTTTGACTTTAAACCCAACAACTACCTACTTGAAGTCTGCAATGTGGACTCCATCAACCAATTACAGAAAACCACCCAAACCCATGAAGAAGTAAGAAGATGAAAGACTCAGACAATGCCCAAAGCTCTCCATCTTGACTCACACGTATCACTATATACTAAAATCTTAAAATCTAAGTTTCTAGAATTCCAAAAGATAAAGAGAGCCCCACAACACCAACTGAGATCACAATTTTCATGTCTTCCAGGGCCCTGCTTGCCTCCTGCCCATCTTTGGAGCACCATGCTCAAACTATGTGCCTAAAGAGCTAATCCCTTCACTTAGAGAAAGTGGGAAATGCTTAGAATTACTTTAGCCATTAGTACAAGAACAGGTTTGGTGCAGCTTCTCCTCTTCCTCATCCGAGTAAACAATTTTAATGGCAAACTAAAAAAAATACATGTCTCAGTCTGAGCCAACCTCAAAGCCTCATGAAATGAACAGTTAAAGGAGATTCCTGCATAAGTGACCAGAGAACTGTGCAGAAACGATAAAAGGGGTCAGCAGTTCCCAGGGACAGACTTCAGCAATACAAGGAGTTACACAGAAAATCTCAGTACAAGGAAATGTCCCACACCTATTGCTCAGTTCCTCTTTTAAAACATTTTCTTTTGCTTTAAATTCAAAGAAATCCACTCAAGTTTATTTTGCAAGTGATGGAAATCCACTTCTTATCAGATTTAAGGAAGGTTTGAGCGCTAGAAATCTTGAGCCATCGTTAATAATACAGCTTGAATAACACTCCTAAAACAGAGCAGGCTTATGGATCACTGAAAGCTGAGTGAGGAACTCACTTGAAGGAACACTGTTGAGTAGAGGAAAAGGATCCACCAAAATACATAATGGGGCTTCTCTTGCAGTATAACTTGACCAGTTTCTCTTCCCAGAGTACTACTTTTCTTCAAAAAGTTAGGAAAGGCTAATTAAAAAAACAACTTGGCTCTGAAGGGCCAGTATATAGCTAAGGAACCAACTGCTTGAACAATATATGTGCAAACTACATTTTTGCTGCTTTTTGCAGCAGCATTTCCAGACATCAGTGGAACAGGCTTCATTGGAGCAAGCTCTGAGCAACAGACTCTTCTAAACTCCTCCAAGAGCCTTCAGCACTGATCAGGAATAAGATGTCAGTTACAAGATCCCATCTCACCCAATGTTCTTCCAAAAAAATCACAGAACTGGCAGCAGCAAACACTTCACATCAAGATCTCTGCTTCTGCCAAAGAGAAGAGACTGAAGCCTGAAAATGCACAGTAATACCATACCTCTGTATCATGGATTTGAAAAGATTTCGAGAGTAAAGCAACCTGCATGGCTAAAGGCAAACACGACTGCTTGCACTTAGCCCCAAAACCACAATGGGTACCAGTCAAAAATTCTCAGGGATCAAAAATAGGAAACTGGAATGGGAAGAACTCATGAACAGCTAATACTTTTTTTATTCTTAACACTGGTTTTAAACTATCAAGTCCAGCTTAACCAGTCTTCTGGAACTATTCAGCTGCCTTTCCTGGTCATGAGACTCACTCACAACTAGTCTTCAGTTGCTTCAGCAAGTCTCTTCAGATTTTTGTTTGCAGTAAGGCACAGCACCCTGTGAATTTATTTGGCTGTTTTGTAGACCGAGCAGAGCTTCTGGAATTGCAGCAAGAATAGCAGAATCTCAATGGTTAAAACGAGGTGGAGGAGGGGAGAACATAAATTCAATGAGCCCAAGCAGAGATTCATTAAACAGTCGGCTGCAAGCTAAAAATACTAGAATAAAAGTCTCTTTGTAATAAATTACCGTCATTTTCTAAACACAGAGCCAGCATTATAGGCTGCTAGCAACTGTAGCTAGTGCCAGACTAGCCCTTTTCTAAAATACTGCAGAGAAAACCACTTTCACAGTATAGAAAGAAGTCCTCTGTCAATGAATATATTAAAATGAAAATGTGCTGATTCAGATGCGAAAAAAATGGGAATTTTCCCCTCCCTTTTTATAATATTATATTTATATTCTGCATCTACATATTTGAAGGTTTGGATTTATTTTTTTCTTTTGGAAATAAAGCACAAGACATTTTATCTATTGATGTTTTTATTTTTTTGACTATTTGCAGTTCTGCGCTGACTACCCTTGCAATTCTCACAGTCAGCTCTTCCCTCAGCAATCCTGTGCTAAAACCAAAGGGAATAGGGACAAAATGGAATCTGGTCCTTCTGACAGGTATGCAGTGACAGGACAAGGGGACAACAAACAAGCTACAACACAGAAAATCCTGATTATGGGAGGGAAAAAACTCTCAATCCACAGAGTCTGTGAGATCTCCATCCTTGGAGATGTGGCCCTGATCAAAGGCAGTCCAGTCCCATTTTGAGTCCAGGGACTGAACCTGAGAACTTCCCAACCTAAATTATTCCAGGAATACAATTAATTTTAGGAAGTCCACACAATTCTATCAAGCAACTGGAATATGCACTTTAGATGCACTTTTGACCAGTTAGACATAAATTGTAGTAACTCCATTACAAATGAAACAAAATTTTGTCCTTATCCCTCAAGGTTCACAAGTTAGTGCCCACAGCTTTATTTGGATTTAAAACATAATACTGCAAAACAAACAATTCACATTGAATACTGTGACAATACCTGACAGTACACGAGTAGGACCCAAGTTTGCCAACATCCACCTACACATTTAAGCTCTTTATCACTCTGGTTTCCACTAGGCAAGCCTCCTGTGAGTGCAAGATCAGACACCAAAATCCTCTGAATACACGTACAGTATTTCAGCACTGCATATTCTCTTCTATGGTTACATCTCACCACTTCAAAGGCAAAAAAAATCTTGATTTCCAGATTTAAACAACCAGAATGCTAAAGTTAAAAGTCACTGTGAGACACAAGCTGTACAGAATACCAGTCTCTCAAGATGAAGATATTTGCAAGCATGGAAGGAGAAGGAGGCAATAAGTAAGAAGAGAGAAGGAAAAAAAAAAAAAAGAAAGAAACAAAAAACCAACCCCAAACCCCATAATAACTCCCAGCAGACTGACTACATGTTTGAGTATGTGTCCCCACCGAGCCCAGGTTGCCAGGTTTCACAAACAATATCAAAAATGTTACTGATCTCCACTGGTGCAAGCAACAAGGAATCAGCTCCTTGCATCACCGTGTTTCTGAAAGCTGAGACAAAGGTTGAGAAATCACTTTCTGCTAAGTGATGGGTGAAGTAACTTTCATCACTGGAAAGTTATTCTCCTTTAACTGGTTTTCCTATAAATCCTTCTGTAGGCTTGTATTAAAATAGTTTTTACTGAAGTGATCACTTCTGGGTAAAAAGAGCACATGTTTATCAGGCATAGTTTTACCACTTCTCCCAGTTTCCAGGTAAAAACAAGCTCACCTTCCCTTCCCACACACACCTGCAGTTCTAACATCAGCAGGTTTTAGAGTCTGCTTTTGAGATTAGCCACGTTCTGTGTACAGCTTGCATCCTTCACCACAGATGCACAGGGAAGGTGCAGTGATATATCTGTTAGTGCAATTTAAATGCCTGTCACTTGAGATCAGTAGCCATACACTACATTGCCAAGGAAGGAAAATTCATTTTCTTATTTCTGGAAAAGGCAATTTTTCAGCATCAAAAATCCCAAGAATAAGCCTTGGCAGTATGGAGCATCAGTCCAGCCTTTTGCTTTGGTATGGTTTATTATTTCCTTAGTTTATACTGTACACCTTTTCTTTTGCAACTCAGAATAAGCTTAGTCATCCACTATACACACACTTATGAGTGTCTTATGATATGAAAGACAAAAACAAGACATCAAACACAAGACCACTGAAATGACCCAGCAGCTGATCCTGCACAGGACACCAAGCATGAACCAATGCAACAGCTATTGACTGCCGTGCCTCAAAAACATCTGTGAGATCTCAATAGAGGAGTTTTTTAATTGTCAGAAACAGAATGAAAGCATCTTTTTACCATGGACACCTGCCATCAGTGGGCTGGTCATCCTGGAAACAAGTCATGCAAGAGTCAGGGCACATACACACACAAAAACCCTTTGTCTGTGGACACTTTGAAAGGGGCATTAACTTGACAGACAAGAGAAAATCTACTGTTTTGCTCTAAGGCCACAGCTAATTTTTGTCTAAGAAACAGCAGTTTTGGTTGAATTGGCATCTAGCATTCTGCTTCAAGTTCTGTCCCAGCCTCAGAAGCAAACCTGAGAAGTTCTCAGCAACCTCAGGAAAGACAGGAACAGTGCCTTGAGGACAAGCAACCTTGCTCAATGAACAAGGGAAGTGTTTCAGAATAGGACTTCTATTATAGGCATCCACATGAAGATCTGTACTTTATGATAGTACTCAAAAATAGCATCCCTCTTCAGAAGACTGAAAAAACCCATCTAAGCACAGGGGCCTGATTTCAATCAATCAGACCTCTGCTAACTTCAGTTCTCTTATTCCGAACTGCCACCGACGACACGAGGATGTGGTCGGGTGTATTAAACCTGGAAGATGTATGTAATTAATAATGATCCACTCAAAGAGACTGACAAAAATCAATTCTGAAAATATTCCCTTGGAAAAAAAAAGAAATAATCCAGAATTTTTTTATTTTTTTTCCCAGTTCTGAAAAAGTAACAGCTGATCCTCCCCTGAGGAAACCACGATAACCTCCTACGGGTTATAAATGATGTAATTCAGACTGCGTGTGGGAAGCCAAAAACATTTGTCTTTTAGCACAAGGTGTCTATTTTAAAGCTGTCACTGCAATATTATCTGTAACCTTAATTAGCTGAGAAAGTTCTCCACCAGTGAACCTGCTCCATTTACATTCAGCCTGAACCCCCTTTGCCCCCCATCTCCTCCACATCAGCCTGGAACAGGGCTCAGCCCCTGTAAACACCACTGCCTGAACTACCTGTCAGAGTTACTCACACAAGCTCCTTCAGGAGATTAATTTGCAGCTTTCTCCATCCAGTTCTGGCTGCACTTGCACTTTTTGCCTGTTAGTATAAACTATGCCGAAAAAAAAATCTAGTTTTGATGTTATTTTCGTTTCAGTTATCAAATGAAGCTTATTTGTAACCTGTATGAAAAAGCCATAAAATAATACTACATAGAGGCATGCTAGGAGAATATCAGCTACAGCACACCTATTTGTATCTTCAGAGAGTGCCTTGCAAAAGTACAAACAGAAAAGAAATAAACTTGGTCCCATACTAGTACAGAAGTATAGTTCTGCTGCAGAACTCTAGTCCTCTACAGTTAGAAACCTTTGACATTATCCTCTCCACTGCTTCAGACAAATTAAACAGTATTACCTTAAAAAAAAATTCAGTCCCAGCTTTTACTTAAGAGTCAGCCACGAGAGCAAAACTTCCCAAGAGTTTAGACCAAAGCAGAGGAATCTCATTCTTACACAGAGCAATGGAGCTTTTCAAGTCCAGGAAAATCTACTGTCTGATGCACCTATACTGGAATACATGGCTGAGGAGCCTGGACTTGCAAAAAACCACAATGACTTCTTGTTCTACATGCCTGAATGTTACAATTTTGCTTTTTATGAGCCTCTGACTTCCTGATAAGGCAGTTCATGTACCAAAGTATCTGCCAAATAGCTGTTTGTATTACACTGAAGCCTTTTCACGTAGCATACTATATCATCTTACAAAACCAGGAGTTACAGTTACATTTAAAGCCTTTTCCTCGGTTTAGACAACAGAAATATTCAACAGCTCCATGAGAAATTATCCTTGGTACGATTTTGTGAGGCAATGACAGTTTTAAGGCACCTTGCTCTGCATCCTAAAAAATAAGAAGTGACTGACACTTCTTATGATCAAACAGCACTTACTACACTGTGCACTTTGAATGTCTCTGCCTCTCTGAGGTGGAAGGGGAGCCTTCAGACACACTGCCCACTTTCAGATTTCCTTTCCACCACATCACTAAAACCACTGCAGCTGAGCAGACTTTTAGAAGAGAGACTGAAACACCAGCACAAATTAAACGGGAAAAGCACGCGGAGCACTTACCGGGATCTCCGTGCCCTTGCAGTATTCCTACACGGCAGAGAATAAAAAAACCCCAAACCCTTCGGGATATCTCGTTAAAAAAAAAAAAAAATCAGCCGGAATCCACCAACTCCTTTAAACCCCCGGCAACTGCCAGACTGAGTGAGCGCTCTGTGTGCTTTTACCTGAGCCGTGGGAAGCGCCTCCTGCCCGGAGAGGGGCTGGCCCTGCCGTGCGTCAGCCGGGTAAACACCGCGGCACCGCGCGGCATTGGCTGCGGGCAGCGCCAGCATCCCGCTCCTGCTCCATCCATTCAGCCAGCCCCGGCCCCCGAAAAGGAAAAAAAGGAAGCGGAGGGTGTGCTGAGAACAATGCTGCAGCCCAATTGCCTGGCAGCTCCGCGGATGAGGTTCTCGGAGAAACACTGATTTATTTCCTTCTCTTACATAACTGTTCCCAGGCATGCTATGCTACCTTTTCTTCGGTTTTTTAACTGTAATTTATTAGCCCAGCTAGCTTTCCTCACCTCCCACACGAAGAGTAATTTCTTAATACTCTGAGAATTATACCAGCAGAAATTCCTCAGGCATTGCTGTCTCTGTTTCCACTGATAGTGTAGGACTGGACATGACACACCTCCAGATGCCACCTGTATCCACCGGACTGTCACGGCCAATGACTCCACAACAGCTCAAATCCTGTAGGATGCACGTTTAGAAAGGCAAATCTGCATGTGCCAGACCAGGTTATGAGCTCATCTCTCATTCCACCAACATTGAAATCACTGCATCAAGCCGGTGGGTGGGATAATTTAAATGTCTGAGCCATAGAGTGGTGATCGAGTTACCACAGCTTCCAAGTCATCCCGTGGAACTGATCATGCAAATGCTGCGAGGCTGCTGCTGCAACCACGATATGAATCAGCAGCTTAACCTTTACATCACAGCTGTAGTGGGTGAAGAAGTTTCCCTGGCTCAAACAACGTAGGTACAGCCTGACATTTCACATCTCCGTGTGGTACATGTGACTGTTGCTCCTGTTTCTGCTGCTCCCTCCTCGGCTTGCCACCTTCATCTTTTCAACACAATTTTATGGACTGATGTGCCAACGTTTTAAAAAGTTGGTTGATCTGCTCTGTTATTTTTTTCACTGGATCTTTTCCCCAGTTCACCTCACAGTATAGCCACTGGGTAACAGACCTAAGAACTGTCAAAACAGCTTTTCTGTTCATAATGCCATAACACAGCATAAGTTACAGCTCCACTGCTGAGAACAAGGTGAATTCATTTGTGTTTTCACTCTTCTCAACCTGTACTCCACAGCAAACTTTCCCCTAAGGAACACAGGACACCTGTCCTGTTACAGGATCTTGTCACCTACCCAGAAAACGTAGCTGCAGGACACCTTGTCATATGTTATTCTGGATAATAAAACCATACATAGGCTCAAAGACACTTCTTTTTTTCTCCTACCATAGATTACTAAGCACAAAGATACCACTTTGCTCCACAGAAGTGGTTGGGCCACAGCTGCTGAGCACTACAAAGTGCCTGGAGAAACACTGAGGTACAGGTGCCCCCTTGTTCCCACTCTCCTGGTTGCCAAAAAAACCCCACAGGACTGAACACTGCTCTGAAATGGTATGGTCATTATCACAGTTATCAGATTACTAAACTGACATGGATCTAAGGGAAAAACCAAAACCACTCACATCTCTAACCATTTCAACCCAAATAATTTCGCTTATTCTTTTGTGTGTTTATTCTGTAATCCCAAATGAGGGGACAGGGACCTTCTGCATCAACCTCAACGGAAACACCAGACACTTGACACTCATCAAACCCAATCCTGAGATTTAGGTTGAATCCTCCTCCCTGCCAAAAATCAACAGCCTCATGCTACTGGCATATACAAACCCAGCTTTTTCACTGGTAAGGTGCAGATCCTTAAAATGGCAATTTTTACTGGGGTGGAAGAGTCACATCACCCCACTTCCCCCATCACTTTCAAGTTTTTTTTTGTTTTAAAAGGCAAAAAAAAATAGAAAAACATCAGGAGTGCATTAGTATCACTTAACACAGAGATAGGGCACCAAGAGTACAAAAGGTGCTCTGTATTCAGGTATTTAACTGCAGTGATTAGTTACATTAGTATAACCACTTCTAGCTCGCATTACTTTTCTCACACAAGTTTGTAAAACTTGAGTTGCACTGTTTCAAAACATGCTGAAAAGCAGAACTTGAAGACTAATTTGCTTCTAGAAGTCCTTTATTCTCATTTTACAGACACAGCTGTTCAGTGTTCAGGTTAATAAGATTGTAGATTACTTTATGCTGCAGTCACCTAAGAAGCAGCTGCAGGTGGATTTGCTTTCCACCACCTCCTGCAGATAACAATCCTTACCTGCTCTCGTATTAGTGACCCTCTGGAGCTATCAGGCAACACCACACAATGCCCTTTTCATAAATCATCATGCCCCATTTTAATCCAGGTTTTTTGAGGCTTCCTTTTGCCCCTAGGCACACCTCTATGTGGCTGCCTCTGAATCTCACCCAGTAAGAGTTTGAACCACTTTGTCTCCCTGCCTGTGTTTACTCACAGCCATGCTCTGCTCAGCTGTTCTAGTGTCAACATTGCCCCCCACTTTCATGATGATGAGGAGGGTTTAATGATTTTCATGGAATCACAAGGACTGTGCCATGCCTCGAGGACTGGAAGCAAATGCCTCCAGCACGCTGTCGCTAGGAGAGCGATCAGATTCCTCCTGGAGTACAGATACCATGCCAGACTAAAACAATGCAATCTGGAGCCCAAAAATATCCCTGCTAATTTCATGAAGTGATGCTGAACTGCAGGGGAGGTTCTTTCCTTGAAGTTGTTATAAAGAAATAAAGGGCTCTATCGTCATGTTCTTCTATCTGACTCACAAACAGATGCTGTGCAGTTTGATACAATTACGTGATTTCACATGACATTCAGCATGAGCTCTGAAGAGGAATGCATTTCTAGCTGTTCCAGCTAAAAGACACTCACAGGGACAACAGGCAACACTGTGGCCTCTTAGTGTCCAGACTGGCAAGAAGCCTGAATGGCAAACTCTTCACGCTGGAGTTCATCATCCCTGATCAGTGTGTTACTACTGCATTTCCAGACTGACATTCTAAACACCTGTTGATAATTCCATTCAGCACGACAGGCAAGGAGTGCAATAAAAGCCCCATGCAGGATAAGAGCTTGAAATTACTGCACACAGGGTATATAAAAGCACAGACTGAAGGAAAGGAAACACTGAGAAAATGGAGAAAAACACCTGGTGGAAGACCAGGACGTGTAATGATCCCACGGGGGAGGTGTATTTGTACACTCAATGCTGAATGTTGAACATACATTATACACAACCTGAACTCTGATCAAACCCAATGATACACGAATAAGGAAAATATTTCATGTGTTATATAAGGCATTAACACTGTTAGGGGGCTCCCACAAGCCTGACCTCAGGTACATGAGGGAAGAAGAAAGAAGGGAAGAATTACCAGCCCCATTAATCTTTCACTGTGTTACGTCACATGTAATCTCTGTGCAAGGAGTTCCCATGTCACGCTGCTAATAAAAAGTCATAGTAGAGTGTTTTAAAGAGATTATAGGGGGGGGAGACCAGCCTGAAGCCAAGAACATGCTATTTAGGGTGTACAATAGAAATGCTAATCAAATAATCTGCAGGAAGAGGAGAAGGGAAGGAAATGACCTAATCCCCTGCACTACTGTGTGGTGGTTTATGGCAAGAAGTAAGAAAGTTCTTACAAGGGCTGAGGAAACAAAGGTCCATTGTTACAGCTATGGCTTTCAGATAAGAACCCTTTTCTGCCTCTGTGACATGAAGGGTAGATAGTACTTTATGAATTCTCCTACACTGACCACTTCTGGAAGGGGTAGGAGAGGTTAATTACATTTGCAGGACAGCTGAGTAAAAGATCTAAATAGAACCTCGAGCTGTTAAGGCACAACAAATGCTCCTTTTCAAGTAGATTTGCCAACTCTAAAATGTTGTTCATCCCAGCCATGGTGATCCCTAAGCAACTGTGGAGCAATTTGTCACTGAGGCAGCCTAGTTACAGAGTGGCAACAAGTCAGGGCACTGCACGGAGGCGTTTCCCATCACAGGAGTCACACTCTGCCACCAGGCAAACCCAATGAGCATTTCTTGTGGAGTCCTGTTCCAGCCTTCCATCCTTGTGTGCCTGTTCCTGCACCAGGGAAGTCCTGCACAGAAGGGGCCCAATGATCAATTCAACACAGCAACTGTTGCCCAAGTAAGGAATTTGGGAATTAAGCTGCTCTTAAAACAATGCTGTGGTTAAATCAACCCCAGCCAGTCACCAAGTACCACGCAGCTTGCTCACACCTCCCCTGGCCCATGAGAAAGGCAGGAGAATCAGGGGGAAAAAAGCTAAAACCCTCAGTAAAACTGTTGAAATAACAGTTAAGTAACTGAAATGAAACAAAACAAAACATAATAAGGAAAAGGGAGACAACAAAGAAAGGAAAGCCAAGAAAGTGATGTACAATTGCTCACCACCCCACTGAGTGATGCCCAGACCATCCACGAGGAGCAGCCAGCCCCTTGCCAGCCAATTCCCCCCAGTTTACAATACTGGGAATGAGATCCTCTGGTATGGAAATCCCTTTGGCCACTTTGGGTCACCTGTCTTGGCCATGCTCCCTCCCAGCTTTCTGTGCAGTCCCTGGCTGGCAGAACCACAGGACTCTGTAAATTCCTTGATTCAGAGTAAGCACTGCTCAGCAAAACATCAGTGCATTAACACCATTCTCATCCTAAACACAAAACACAGCACTGTGCCAGCTGCTATGAAAATTAACTCTATCCCAACCAGCACAGATGGTTCTTCACCTGGCTTCAAGTACCACCTGCAGCATCAGATGTGCTGAATTCCTAAAAATTCAAGACTGAAAGAATGATAGGCAAAGCCTCATTCTGAATAAAGCACATTTGTTTCCAAAAAGGTCAAACTGACACAAGTCAACTGCCAAGTCAGAGCCATGCAGGCTTCTTTCCAAGACAGTAAACTTTAATTTCCCAGGTACCTGGAAAAAGCTATTGTAAAAGATTTCTTTTAAAGTTCTCTAGGATCATTTCTGTTTCAGTTAATCTTGGCTATGCACAAGCACTTCCTCAGAGAACTTTTTAGATGTTGCTCAGCAATCTTTCAGCATCAGAAGCCAGACTCACTGAGCTTCAGGTATTATGGTTTCCACTAAATAAAGAAAGGGAGGGCCAATTTGAATTCATTTCCAAGACACAATTTTTTGTACTTGCAAAGCCTTTAAGGTTAGAGCAGAACTAGCTGAACCTGCATTACCTGAAATTTTTCATTCCCACAAAGCCAGATCATTTGACCACAGACCAGTAAAGAGAATCCTAAGACAGTTGCTAGAAGTAGTAACACTTTCAGTTCTAAAAAACATCTTTTATCTCAGTGATGAAAAACATTTCACGTTAGATTATTCATTCAGATTAGCAAAAAAAAAAGATAGGAAAAGTATTCAGTTATAGAAATTCAGCTATAACTGGCTCACTCATTCTAGGGGGAAAAAAATATGTTAAAAGTTTAAAAACTATTCAGTACGGTTTCTAATCAACTCCCACATCACACAAATGGATCTCTTACAAGAAGGCAAATATATTTACCCTCAAAGAGATTGTGAAGCAAAAAGCCAAGTCTACCCAACAGCCCTCTGCTTTATCCTAAATTCCTAACCACACTTCCCAAACCCTTGACACCATTTTGACTGTAGTCCTTCTGTGATTCCAGTAAAAAAAAGTGCTGGATAATCTCAAAACAGCTCCCCTCACTTCTGCATGCCAGGGGGCCAAGCCCATAGTTCAGACCTGAACATTCTGCACATCACTGCTATTAAACAAAACCATCCTACTACACCCTTCCTCCTCACTTCAAACACTGGACAGCTTTACACAAGGTAGAAAACTCGGTCCTTTCTGGACAATATGATCTCCAGCAGCTGCACATAAAAGGGTATGACCTATATTCCTCTGGAGAGGTGTCAGAGGGCTGCCTCCTCTCTGCAAGCCAAGGGTCAGGTTTGCACAGGAGACGTCAGAGCTCTGAACAGACACACAGGGTTCAGCACCTCTGTCTCCTGCACTCCTGACTGTCAAGGACATCTTTTTAGGAATACTTCAAATACTGTTTTAGGAACAAATGTTACTTTAGGCAGTAACCCAGGAGAACAAGAACTGATTACTTGCCACACAAGCTTCTAATAAAGGCATGCTGAAATATGTCCACATACATTAAAAGCTTAAAAACTAAGGTGAACCACCTTTTATGCTAATACAACCTGCATTTATACATAAACACAAAACTAACCTTTTGCACACTTTAGTTCCCATGTGCATCACCTCCTACAGCCAGCAATTCAAACAGGACAGTCCCAACACCTTCTCATGTTGGACCACCTGCCTGTTCAGTTTGTTACTACTTAGAGAAAAAAAAATCCCATACCAGTTGATCAGATCTTCTTTCCTTTCTAACCTCACAGGCAATGCATGATTTAGCATATGCAGGCACAATACTTTACTTCCTACACTTTTAATCCAATTTGGGTAAGAGGTTTACTGCTTATAAAAATAAACAGGCAGTTGCACTTTATTCAGGAATTAACACCTAAAAAAAAAAAAAATAAACTAAAAAGGTCATTCCCAAATAGTAGCAGTTCAGTGCCAGAGATGCCATCCCTAAATTCTACTCCTAGGCTGGGACAGAAATACAGTTACTTCTTTGGAGGTACAAGGGAGAACTGGTAGCTACTCTTGGCTCCTGTCACACGCAATGTTTGGTATTATTGTGTCAAATATATTCCCAGCAAAAAAAAAAAGCCCAGGATGGAATACCTGAACCATGGAAATGGAGCTGTACCATTCCTATGGGGACCCAAAGGGACTTTGGTCTGACCATCTGGTCAGCTTTTAATTAACAGCTAAGGAAATCATTATGTTTCACATTTGACTTACAGCTGCAGGTTTCCAAGGTTATCACCAGCTCCAAATTTTCAATTTCCTACGACCAAAGAAAAATGTTCCCTTCAAATAAGGGAAGGTATCTAGCTCAATACAGAAACTTTAAGTTAGCACAGCCTTCAGTTACAACCAGAAGAAGAAAGATTCCCAAAAGTGTGGGTCAAAAAAGACAAGCAAAGGCATTTTGGTACTAAAAGAGTGGCCTGTTTGTTTTCAAAAGAGCCAGGCATTTGAAATCTGCACTGCTTCTTGTCTACTCAGCATATGTCAGACAAAATTTAGCAGATGAAGACAAAAGTAATTTTAGATTGGTTGAGTACAGGGGTAGTGACAGGCACAGTGACAGGATATTTTTCCAGCAACTGCCAAAGTGATGCACCCATTGTGAGGCAGTGTCAGAAAGTTCAGCTGTGGTTTCATGGGCTGCCCCAGCATTTTCAGGGATGCTACATCACATTACAAACTCCTAATGCAATTATATTAGCAAGGCAGCACTTGGACTCTTTGTAATTCTACCAGCAAAGTGGCCCTAAAGACAAAAAAATGTTCTTCCTTGATCCACAAGAATTCCACAGCAGAATTCTGCTTGAATATAAACCTTCAAAATCTGGCCTAGAAACTGTCTTAAAACTGAGGTTTGAGAACACAAGTTCAGTGAAATTTCTCATCAACTAATGCTAGTTTATTTACTGGACATAAAATGTTCAAACAAAATAACTCAATTTCTTAAAAAAAACAACCCCAAAACACTAAACAAAAACCCCATGCCTAAAGCTCTATCTTGGCCAGGACTGCCTCTCTGTACTTACCACCTCAAGCTTCAAAGCTACCTGGAGAAGCCTCCAAAGCAAAAAAAAAAAAAATAGGTTGAACAGTTAAAGATGGAGCCAGATTTGAACTAACACCAGCATGAAATTCCTTCTCATTCAGACATTTTTTCTGACATGCAGAAGTATCTTCACACTGGCAAACCCACTCCTGGTAATCTCTGCTTTGCACTTTGTACCTGTGTGCCTTGAGAGGCCGGCTCTGTGCAAAGAATTTCTTGTTTTCCCTCAAAGAAGAATTTTTTTCCATTCACGAAATAGGAAATGCATTGAAAAGAGCATGCAGCCACAAAAACCCAGCAGTTCTGACAGCACCACAACCAAGTGATTCTTGAACAGCACCAGACAATTCAGAACACAGTAGTACTTCAGAGAGTTTGGCAATAAATTTCACATGATTTACAGCATCACTTATTTATTAACCACACGGACTGGTTAATATAATACAGATTTCTTCCTTTCTGACCCTTGGGAAGGAGATTAAGAGAAGCCTCCACTTTAACCCATAGTGTGCCCTCCACACAGGCTATGTTTGGGTATCTTCCAGGAAACCTTAGGTCCTGTTTTTCTAGCACAGCAAAGTTAACAGCAACATCAACCCCAGCTACAAAAAACATATATATTCTCTAAACATAAAGAAAATAAAACATTTTCTTCCTCCTCTGGCTTAGCAGCCACTGTTCCACCTAAACTTTTGAAAAGTCATTCTGTCCTTTTAGCATTTTACTGATGGAACTGTGTGGATTACACATCCCCAAAATAAACCTCGAAGCACACAAATAAATAGAAGCTTGCCCTCTTCAATTTTATAATAGATATTCCTTGCGTGCAAACATGACTGCTGGGACAAAAAGATGCAAGGTCAGCCGCTCTGAAATGTTATCAACACTGTGCAACGTTACAAAACCAACATGAGGAATGTATCAGCTCCAACAATTTTATTAGTTTCTGAGGTGGAGCGTTTTTCTTTTTAGTACTCACTTCCAAGCTGAGGCTTTTTTTCCTTGTTAGAAGTGAGGCATTTGGTTTAAATTGCAGAAAAAAATTTAAAACCTAACAATAAAAACAGGTAAGCACAAAAAAACCCTATTTTCTATAAAAGTCTTCACTTTAAAACCAATTTGTGGCCTAAACTCTTCATTTTGAAAGCTTAGTTTTAACATCAATGGTGGGAAAGAACCTGTAACTTTAGGGTTATTTAACTTTCATTATACCTAAAATCTAACATTTACAGTAGCTCTCTCATAGCAGAAATAAGATGCACTTTTTTTTCCTTTACTCAAAAGACTGATGCAAATATTATAAGCAAAATGCAGATGTTGACACAAAGTTTCAGCCCTGAAACTTGCCCGACAGGAACAGTGAGTTAGAGCAGCACTTTTTGGAACAACTGTACACTCCCAGTTTTGTGACACAGTATTTCCAGCAATGTGAAAATCCCCACACATCCCTTACTAATTCTTTTATTAATACATTCAAATAAATGTCTTTGTTTCCCAAAGACATAGCATGGGGCTTATTCCTTAACTTTTAATATAGAAGTCTACCTAAACCATCAAAATTGTATAAGAAAAAGAAAGGCTGCAATTCCTACCCCCAAAATAATCCCACCATAATTCTATACACTGAAGCAGCAAGATTTATCTTTACTGGCAACAAAAAAAGAGGTCCAGAATACAAAAGTTAAGCAAAGATAACAGAAAGGGGCATTGAAATGTTATAGCCAAAACTCCCAGTGAAGTGGCAGCCAAGCTGAAATCAAAGATCATAAGAAAAGCTTTCTTGTTCATTGAAAGCAACATGAAATCTCTTCTGGACCACAAATGCAGAGAGTAATCTAAACCAGCTCCAGCATACAGGAGACTGAATCCTCTGACAGAACTTCAGCCCTTTTCAGGTTAACTGCCTGCAAACCCAACGTGCTTCAAAGATGGTTTTCAGTGTCACAAACGAAGAGTCTCTAATTAAATTTAAAAAAGTAAAAATACTTGCAGCCTGTAAGTTTAGCCCAGATTGGAATTCTGCAACAAGATACTGTTCCTTAAGTGTCTTTTTAAAGCGTGCCAAAACCATTAGTTAAAAGGATAATCTAAATAAAGCCATTGTTAAAAAAATAAAACTACATCATGCCTTGGTTGGAACAGTTAAAGTACTGGTCAGCAAGGAAGGATTATTTCCTGGCACAGTAACAAAGCAGCAGACTTAGTTCTCTCTCTCTTTATTACTTTATTAAACCTTCCCAGTGTTCCCATATTCTGTTTTTTCATCATCTACCAGGTCACTTCACCAAAGCTGATACCTGAGCCCAATTATGCAGGTGTAAGTAAGGATTTCAGCAGCATCAGCAAGATCACTATCAGCCTACCCATGCAAGACTGTACTGGAGCAAATCTTGGCTGGACATGTGATTTAATTCACCACACTGATTCTGGATAAGCCTCCAAAATAATTACACTGCCATCAGAGACAATGCTCACTGTCAGAGTATTTAACTTGTGTGCTGTTTCTCTGAAGAGATGAAGCACTTAAATGCCAGGTACCCTCCAGCTTCAACACTGTTCTACAGCTCTTCCTAGAGTTTTCCCAAGTGTTTTTTGGCCTAGGTACAAGTACTTGAACACATCAAGTCCTCTCTGACCATCACACTTCATTAGATAGAAACTTCCCCCTAATGCATTTTCCAAGGAGACTCTCAAGTTTACAAAACAAAGCTGTAACAACCTACATCACTTTTAAAGCTCTAGCCCATACTGCACTACTTCTTGAGCTTCCCCTTGAAACACACTGGCAGAGTTAAGGAATTTTGGACTAACAATACACTCATGATAGGAACTTGACAGAAAATAAAGTACAATACAGGGCTGGTCAGAAACTAAAATAAATATGCAGCATGAATTCAAGTCAATAAGCCCATGTTAAATAATGAAGTGGTGCTTCCCATACCTAAAATGTTTCAGGCTGTTAACCACCAATACTGACTGCTCATAACTAGTTTCAGGACTCTGGCAGTTGAAACAGAAACAGCAGCCACTGAAGCACTGATAGCTTTGATCATGAAAAACATCATTATGATTAGCATCTCATGCCCATTTGCTCCAATCCCCTGGGATGTAAAATAAAACTACAAACATTTCCAAAGTTAGACGCCGAAAGTCCTCTCACTGTTAATCACACCCTTTGTCCTCGAGGTTGTACTCTCAATTTCACTGACATTAACTCCACTTGAAAACTGGTCTAAGCAAGGTAAAGTTGATGTTCTCACAACACCACATCACTGCTTTGGTTCAGGCAATACTGAGAGGAGGCAGCAGCTGTTGACCTCAGACCAGAGGGCTAAGGGAAAAAGAACAAGCCACAGATACATTTGCAGGCAAAGCTACAGAAAGCAATGCAAGAATTTTAAGCCTGCCACATCAGAAGGACATAGAGTCAGGCTAATAACAAAACTTAAGGCACAGCTCCCTGAACCTCTGAGGAAACTCCCACAATTAATTTGTTTTCTCTTGTCTTAGTGAGAAAATTTAGCTCATGGAAAAACCCTGGTCAGCAGGTCAGGAGTAAAGACAGGCCAAGGACTGTCAGGTCTGGGCAGGGGGAGCTCTGTGTGTGCACAGCCCAGGGAGATGAGATGGAGAAGGCATCACCCTCATCAGGCAGTAAATATTGTATCAGAGGCTCTGAAAATAACCTTAGGTAGAAATCCAACATCAGGGCAAGAGAAAGTAAATCTGGCACAGTTTAGAAGGCATGTCACCAATACATTTATCTGCATTTTATAAAAGCTGTGGTTGCTGTTGAGAGGTACTACCCAATAAACTACTTAAAGCGTTCTCTTCCACTTATTTTAAAAAAATATAGTGATTAGAGAACAAATACCTTTACAGGTAATTAGAGCAAGACAATAGAAGTAGTTTATACTGTTCTACACTTGTACTTTCAGCAGCTTATCTCAATCAAAACCTCCCAGAGCTAAACAAAAGCTCTATTCTAAAGGAACCCCGGAAGCAGCTACCAAAAAAATCTGAAAAGAAGTTGATGTGCAAGTAAAAAAAAAACACAGCTCGTTCTCGCAGAACTGTGCAGATGCAGACTCACCGAGCCCCTCGAGATTGTAACCGTGTTTCCACTTGGATTTACGATACATAACCGAGAGCCTCCCGCGGAGGGAAAGGGACCTGCTGCTGCTGCTGGTGGCTGTCAACAAGGAGCTGAGATCAGTTAGCTGCTAGTGCAGACACGACAACGATTTTCAACGCTGTGAGAGAAAGCCAGAGTGAGACCACATGGTTAAGGGCAGTCCACATCAGCAATGGAGAACTGTCAGCTGGCAGAGGCACAGGTAGGAGCTCCACCTGTCACTGTTAAAGAAAGGTTTTCCTAGAGGTTGGCTCAGTGCCTCCTGGAATAAATGTGTCTTTGAGCACAGTGTACATCCTTGTCTCCTAGTGCAAAGCAACTCAGCTCTTCAGCATCATTGAGGGAATGCAGTTGCCAAGTCGGTAGGCTCAGGATTTACTGAAATTTAAGAGTATGTTCTAGAATTATACTGGCTAAGTCACAGTTTTACATTTACCACTTGCAGGTGAGCATCAGACAGGCACTGTCAGCAGACACCCTGGCTGTGTGTTATTCAAAACCACGCAAAATAAAGGCATGAAAGGGCTGGCTTTAACTTCAAACTCCTCAGAAAGTAAGGGGAGTTGGACCAGATGAACTCCAGAGTTCCCTTCACTGACAAACCTGGCCACCAGCACAGAGGCATGAGCTTTGCACGCAAAGACAGGAGCCCTGCATCACAGAGCAGGGCTTCATTTATTTATATTATCGATCACCTATTTGCATGACTGCAGGAATGCCTGAACTCAGTTGTTGGCATGCTACAGGAACACATTCTGCAGTTAAAACAGTTTTGAGGTGGCATAAAGCACTGCTGCCTGCAAAAGCTCCATGGCAGGAGGTTCTGCACAACCCTGATTTCCACAGACCCACGCTCCAAACTGTTCCTCAACTGCATTTACTCAGTGCTGAGTGCACCTGAACAGATGACAGGAAAAAAAAAAAAAATATAGTTGGGACCTTCAGGAATGACTGTGTTCATTTCCAGGAAAATAGTAAAATTATATATTTCTAAATGCATGGATTAATTAATAGTGAGACGACAGGAAATAAGAATTTATTTCTGAGCAGCACTCAAAAGCTATGTTAAATCTTGAAAAACAAGAAAACTTTACTCCCATTTTTTAACTAGAGCCAACTTTGTTTTCTGTGTACTCACTCTTCAATTTATTTTGTTCTTTTAATTATATTCATCAGTAAAAGACTGCTGAGTACAGCAATAATCTTATTAGCATCCATACAGAGTTAAAACTAAGCTTATATGAAGGATGTAAAAGTTAGCTTGAAAAGCTAAAGCTAAAAGCACAGTAACAGCAATAAATGAAAGTCTGAAATATAAACTATGGCTGAGAACTAGACACCTGACTTAAAACCATGTTTCAGCATAAGAGTGAAGCTTAAGAAAAACCACCAACTGCCATGGTTAAGCTTACAGTACAGACTAACTTGGAATTCCCACATACTTTACCTACAATGACTATTATTAGCAGGGAATGGAGAAAAAAAAGTGATTTTAAGTCTCTCCCTCTATCCAGAGAGACTCCCCCACTTAGATGCAGGTCTCTGAGCAACTTTACCCTCTTGCTGGAGCTGTTAAAATTGCAAAGCAGAAATGAGAACAGACTGCCATTTAATAAAAGCAGCCTCAGCACAAGGAGGGAAAGGGAAAACCCAGGATTCACCAAAGGCCATGCTGCTGCTGCTGCTCACCATCACAGTGGAGGGGAATCCTGCTCCACTCCGAGTGCTGTGAGCCACCTGGCCAGAAGCCACGCTTATGCACAGCTACTTGGCCTTCAGGGTTGAAAATAAAAGATGAACAGCCAAAATCTGAAGCCAGCAGACACAGCTGTCAGGCAGGGATCAGCAGACCTGAGGACTGAAGCATTACAAATGCTCCAGCCCATATTGGTTGGTAGTTTTGCATTATATCCTTTCCCTCAGTTATTTCCTTCCTCTCTTTGTCTACCTACCATAATTCCTACTTGTGGCTCTGTTTCTCTCCCCTACTTCTTCCCTTTTTTGTCTCTTTGGAGTCTCCAAGGTCTTTCTGTCAGGCTTCTTTCTGTTCATACAGCATGGAAGTGCTGAAAAATCAAAGTTCACAATTTTGGGTACGTTAAGCTTCCTGTCTCAGCATTTTACAAAAATCAAGTTTCTTGAAAAGACAGTTGGCAGACTCTGCTTTTAACACTGTCCTCAGTCAGTAGTGAGGAAAAGAGTTCACAAATAATGCAGTGTGCTGATTTAGCTTCCACAAATGGAGAGTTTGGCCACTGCAGAGATGTCTGATCTACAGCTCTCACTGATATGAACAGTCCCCTGGCCACACAAATAAGACTCTCATGATTCTTCCCCAAATTCCTGCAGGGGAAAAAAAAATAAGATGGTAGCAGATTGGATGGAACAGCTCTAAGAAAAATCAATAACAGTAACTGTAAAAAAATCTAAAATTAAAGTAAGTCTGGTTTTGATGCTTTCAGTACACACGGTACATTAAATTTGGCAAAAGCCCAATGGAACATGAAGTACTTGTGGACAATGTCTGCCAAGAGCTAGAAATACAGTACTTAGTCTTTAAAGAACAAACAGAGAGCCTCAGCTCACTTCTACTTTATGCATCTGAAAAAAACAACAACAAAAAAAATGAAATCAAGGTGATCTTTCTGTGGGAACACTTGTATTAAATTTAATTGGCAAGCTTTGTGCAGTGCTGAATGGAAGCCGTGCCCACTGGCAAAGAACAACTATTTGTCATCCTGTAATCCGTTCCACTTGTGACAAAGGGTTACAAACAGATGCTAGAGCTCCCCACGTTCCAAAGCACTGTGCTCTCCCGCTCAGCATCAGGTTTGTGCCCTCACCAAGCTCTCTGCCTGCTCCTCAGTCATGCTGACACTTCTGAACACCTGACACAGTGAAAGCAGAAGGAAAATGGGAAGCCTGGACTCGGGGAACTCAGGCTGCACCGTCGTTTTCTTCACCCACCTTTCCATTTGTTGGCACTTCATTAGTTCACATGCCTCAGAGCAGAGCAAGGTTTGATTAGTAACTGAATCCTTATTTGCATTGCTGTAGCAGCCTCCAAACATTAACAAATTAAGCATCAACACACCTGTGAGCTCCTCCTCGCCTTTCTTAAAATAAGGACAAGAACACAAGAGACAAGGCTAACATCCATCTGAGGCTTTGCAGACACCATGCACCGTCTCAGCACACAGGTTCCTCTCCCTGCCATCTCCTGTATCCTGTGTTTTCTCCTAGTTGAACAGGAGAGTGGAGCACAATTCCAGCTTTGTTCCATCTCAGTGGCAGCCCTGCCTCAGGAAACTCTGGAGCAGCAAGAGAAAACAGGTAATGCTACACTTGACACCAGCCCAAAGTCAGGCAAGAAACTTCTCATGCCATCTCACTCTACATGTCATCCAAGCACTGCCTGAATCTTTAAAGCTGTTCTTTCTTGGTGATTGAGGCTTTGAAATACATAATGCACCCAGATAAACCTGACTGTTAAACTCCTCCTCATTAACAGCTGTAAAATAATAGCAGAATGCCCACAATACTGTCTATTGTGGACTCAAAAAGACTGAAGGATACCAGAGATGTGATTCTTAACGTGATAATGTTCTCTTCTCCCCATGACTGGTCTCTCTTGGCTCTGAAGTAAGCATTAACTCTTCCCTCACCTTTTGGATCAGGCTCCTCTCTCTACACTGGCAACTTGTTCAAAATTGGGGGAGTAAGGGAAAGGCAGCAAAAACTCTTGTAGCACTCCCCCTCTCGAGGCAGAGGTTCCTCTTGCTGTCTATGCATTTATCAGAGGAGTGATATATGAATGCTTTTTTCAGTGAGGAAAAAATTAAGTAGCCTACATATATATATATATATCAGCATAGGAATTCAAAAGTAGTTGCTGCATCTAAGTCACAAATGGTTTATAAGCCCACATTTTCTACTACAGCACCCTGATCCTTCTCAGCCAGCAGTGAGAGGTACAAGAAACTCCTCCAAGTCCACATCTGCTGCTCAGAAACCCTCTGAGGGTTTCTAAAACACTGGCCACAGTACTGACTGCATAAACATGCACACGTGCAAGGAAAAAAAAAAGGGATAAAAATAAAAGCTATTTGTGCATTTATTTGCCTGCGTGATCAAGTTGAGTTCCTCAACTTCAGCAGGTGGCTGACAGCCTTAATAAAGTAATACCTCACTTCTTTTTTAAAAGACAAGAGAGAAAAAAAAACCCTCACCCAGCAGTTACTTTCACCATGGTTTCTCCAGCCCTCAGGAACAACCTTGAGCAATTTACAGAAACCTCACCCCAACAGGCAACAGCTCGTGCTGCACCAAAAGGGAAAGCTCAGCTGGAATGACATTTCACATCCAACCAAATGCAGCACCTGATAAATACTAAAACAACTGATGTGGGCTACCACCACCACAGCAATTACCTTATTGCTTAAAAAAAAAGAAAAAAAAAAGAACAAAGATCTGGTATGATGGATCCACCTACCACAGGAATCAAGAGATGATGACTTGGCCACGAAAAGTCATCCAAGCACAAAGGGGTGATCACCTGTCTTCAGGCTAATATGCATTACAATGTCACTTGTCTAAGGCTTGTGCTAATCCCAGGGCACAAAGTGCAGTTATAAATATATATGATATGTATGTATGTATATTAAAACACCAGCTTTTATCTCTAAGGGGCACAAGGGCAGCAGATTGGAAGCAGTGTTTATCTGGAGTGTCAGCACTACCACCACAGATTTTGCCTCAACGTTATCACATGAGGAAAAAGAACAAATGAAACATTGAGTGTCTGCTCCTGGGCTTTCTGGTTCTCTGCACTACCTCCTGAAGAACTGTTACACCTTTGTCCTGTTAAAAAGCAGATTTTAACCCACTGTCTCTAAGTTTCAGGCTGGTTCTCTCCCAGCTCTTTATTGAAAATACATCAAATAAATACCCCCACAACTGAAATTAGGTGCTCCCACAATGGCTTGTTTTACCCCTGGGCTATTATCTTCTCCCCTTTTAACCATTTAACTGCACAGAAAATGTGCTCAGGCCACTTGATAGGCATGACACAGTTTTTCTGTGGACTTCTGAAAGCAGCATCCTAAATCTGACACCTAATGAATTGAAAAAAGCTTGATTGTGAAGATGAAAACAGCAGTCCATAACTCTGGCTTCTCAAATATTAAGGCAGCTACTCTGGTTTCCTACACAGGAGGAAATCCCCCAAGTTTCTACCAGAAGATTTTGTAGCATGTTCCTAAATTCAAGAGATGGCAGCTGCCCAGCAAAAAGGAGTCAGATCCAAACCCCAGAGGGAGCACACACCTTACCTCAATATCAATAAGGGTTGAAGACACTTTACTCCCTTGCACTGCAGCACAGAAGCTCAAAGGCATCCTCTGCTAACCTTAAAGTACAGCAGCAATCTAAACACAGCAACTCAAAGATCTACCTGCATTTATTTCCTGCCACATGGAGCAATCAGCATATTTTGAAGGGGTTCAGGGAAAAAGTAAACCAAGCAAAAAAAGGAAAAAAAAATACTGGGAAACAACAGGACTGACATTTTTAGAACACACCAGTTTATCCCCAAGAGGTGCATTAAGAAAGCAAAATGAGCAACAAGTTCTTTAAGAGTAAGTCAATTACTTAGAGTGAGCCTCCATCTGTGATGAATTGTGCATTTTTTACCCCTAACCTCACACCAAACAAACAGCTCAGCTCCAAGATCTGACATAAAGATCATTGCTTATTTTCCCTGTTGAAATGGGTGTTAAATCATGATTAAGACAATAATTATTCTTGTAAAAAATATTGTGTGGAACCACAGCTGCTTCAGCTAAGTAGAAAGGATATCAAAGTAGCACGAGACAAAAATCTCAGCATACACATGAACACTTAAAGAGAAGAGGAGCCTTGAGATCTCTCAGCAGAAATTCTTCAGGGACCACTTTCATCATTTAACAATTTGTCTTAGGACTAAGAAAATACAGATGCAGCACTCAAGCCTGTATGATTTTAAAAATCAAGCCCTGACTGTTTAATGCTGCTACACTATTAAAAGCAGAAGGATCTGGGAACAGAGAAAGTGGCACTTTGGGACAGACTCTTGGAAGGGCTGCACCTTTCCCAGTTGCTCAATGCATGGTTCAGATAATTAAGCACTGAAGAGAGAAGCAGGACAGTGTGAGATGTACAAATCACATCACCAAGTTTCTTCTCACTGTGCCTTCACAAATCCTTGAGCTCCACACCAATGTCAAATCTTGACAGTCTTCCCAACAAAAACCAAATCAGCGCCCCCAAATTCAACCTCTATTCCCTACCTTGTCCACAAAGTAAGGAAAATAGGCACCCCAGCTCAGAAAAGAGCATTTTCAAGCATTTGTAACAAAACCCAAAGGGTTATAGAGTCACAGAAACATTACAAACTTGAAATACAAGCAGCTAAGTACATCCAGACAGACGGATCAATTGGTAATGGAAGAAAAAAACCATTGGTGGTGGTCTACTTAAAAGAAAATTCTGGCTATGTTTGCTTTGGGTTTGTTTTTTGGTTTTATATCTTCAAGTCTTAGCTCCAACAAACTATTCCCCAGAGAATCCTGCTTGACTAACATACTGCAAACCCATAACCTACAAAAATCTACACATTTATATACCTCATTCACTCAAAACCTCAATCAATCCACAAAATATCATTATCTACTAGCTATTCATATTAATCATACTACCCTTAATAATTACCAAAAATATTCCAGAGATCATTTCTGGTTTGGGTCTTTTAGTACCAGAGTAAGAGGTTTTGACCTCTCCTAACCTAAAAACTGCAATATAGCTTTAATTAGAAGAGTAAAATTACAGGATGCTCCCAATCCTGAAACCACAGCCAGAAATTCACTGGTTCAGTCCACTCTGCTCTCCAGCACGAGATCCAAGCCCAAAATTCAGCATTTACATAAGTACCAGGGGTGGCATTCCAGTCCCTGTGATTAAATCCAGCAGCACTGGATTTCAAACCAAGGTCAGCAGATTAACTTTTATTACCTGCTCACGAACTGAGCCGTGCTCCTGCATGGCAGGCTCCAGAGGATCCCATCAATCCTTAACCAAACACTCCCAGGCAGGCACTGCACTCATCCTCAACCACACAAGCTGACACACTTGAGCACAAATCCCCAAAATGCCACCTCACACGTCCCCAAATGCCACCTCACACACCAGCCAGGAGACAGGACTGGTGTTGATGGGCACCCACCTCCAGCAGAGGACAACAGCTTTTCCCTGCAAAGCCTGGAGTTTTCACTCAACTATTTCACACCCACCACGGGGTTATTCCAGAAAGGTCACTTGGAGGGAGCAGCTGGGGACATTTGGTGCTCCAAATCATGTCACATGGGGTCAGAAAAAGAAGGAAGGCCGTGGCACAGGGCTCACCCAGGTGACCCAAAAGCTGGGCACTCACTCGTGTAAATCACCCAAGCACCTCTGCCTACCTGGAGAAAAAGTTTCTTTACAAACCAACATAAACACAGGAGACTTGTAAAAGGACATGCTCATAGCGTGCAAGACTTGTCATTTTTCTGCAAACCAAGCTGTTGTCAAAGAGGTTTTTACTGTTTTAGCAGAAGGCAGAAACAAGGTAGTGTTACTGCACGGACACAAAAGATGACACTCATCCATCAGGTTGAGAAGCAAGGAAAAGAAGGAGCTTTATTTTGAAATTTTGACTTATACATTCTTTGGAATTTGATCAGGGATTGGGGGACGAGCTTAACACTTCTCTGACCACACTGCTCAACCCAGAAGTCTATCAATTTGTCCTTCCCCCTGGCAGGAATGCACTATTTACCAAACATCAGTCTTTGTTTATTTTACAAGCGTGAGAACTTCAGGAGAGAAATGCAAAAACATCAGAAGGCTGAAAAGTCAGGGCAACAAGGTAGAGCTTTCCCTTTTTTTAAGTTTCAGGAGGATTTCTAGCAGGACAAAGAGCTTCCACCTTTTTTAACTTGCAAGGCAGGCTTTTGAACACACGCATTCAAATATTTTAAACAAGAAACACAACCACTTGTAGCTACTGATTGCCACTATATCCATTACAAAGCATAAAGGGCACAAAAAAAACCCGTGCCATGATGCTGCTTTATTGCCCCAACCCACCTCCAAGCAGCACAGGGACAGGGAAATCCATCCCAGGAGCTGCCCACCGCCTCCTGAGAGGCACAGACTGCCCGACTGACACGATTTTTCATCACTAAATTGCTGTTTTACCTCCTTCCCCACTAATCTTTTCACCCCAGGCAGACTAACTGGGCCTGACTGGAGCTGCAATATTAATTTCAGTGGCACTGGGGAACTACAGCAGGAGCGTGACACTTTCCTGGGTAGGTGGAAAGGCAACAGAAACAAGATCAGATGGAAACATGCTCACCTTTTTTGTTTGTTTTTTTTTTCTTTCCACTGAAACTCAGCGGTGCTCGACCTACTTCCTACCCCATGTCTTTGCTGTCACTTCCTCTGACAGTTTTGTCAGCAAGCCCATGAACCTGGAGATTAAGGAATGAATGGCTAGGAGGTAAAAGAGCCGGGCTTTTTTCAGTCCAGGACTTTTACATTTTAACCAGCAAGGCAGTGACCAGCCAGCAACAAGTACCTCCAATTAATGGCATCCAGTTAGGAATTGCTAATCAACTGGTGTTAATTTCTCTTACAAGAATGCACTTAAAGCTGACTGATTTCTCATGAAACACCCTCATTCTCCCTTTTTTTTGTTAGCTCAGGGCAGGGATTAGCATCTACAAACAGCTTTGGGTTTTCCACTTCCTGCCTGAAAAGACATTTTATATATATTAAAAAAAAAATACTCGTAATTAGCTCCTTACAAACAAATAAAAGTTTTAACTACCACAAGCACTATTTCGTACCTACAACCACAGTCACCAGCTATAAACGCTGAAGTCAAAAGGATCCCGTTTTCCACGCCTGCTTTCCTAACAGAAACCAACACTGCTACCAAAATACAAAACGGTTGTAGCAGAGGTAATATATTGAGTTCTCCTCTAACTGAACTCTGCTAGTAGTTACTCAAAATGTTAATTTCCAACACGGCGACCTGCTGTGCTGAGAAATACATTCCAGCGTTTAGCAAGAACGGAAACATCCACGAGGCACACGTTACCGCGACTTCACTCAGCCTTAACAGTAGGTGCTCCTACATGTTTAATTCATTTGAAATCGGAGACGTGGAAGCCGAAGGTAACCCAGTAGCAAACCTACACAGAAGCGAGGTGCATTCCTAAAGCTTCCTGCCAGGCGATTCACACCACTTCAAAGAGTTAGGACACTTCTGCAGGGCACTGAGAGAGTCTCATTTTCCCACTACCCAACGCTCAATTCTCAACAAACCACGCTTTTTTTTTTTTTTTCTTGGGGGAAAAAGGACAGTGGTGGGAGAGGAAAGAGGGCAGAGGTCTGAAGTTTGGCTTTTGGCTCCAAAATTGTCGGTGTAAAACGTGACAAAGCCACGCAACAACACACCAAGCGAACCAAGATCTTGTTCGTCTCCACCGACCTACAGGCGCCTCCCGGAACAAAAAAGCAACTTGAAGATGTATCATCAACAGGTCATCCGGCTTGCTTCTTAGTGTGGGAAAGAAAAATTAAAAAAAAAAAATATCGAAATGCTGCTGAACAGAAACCGGAAACGGCCCTTTTTTTTTATTTTTTCCCCCGCCTTCGATACGGGTTCAAAATGGAAAAAAATACACCAAAAAAAACCCCCCAAACCTATCGTCCTTCAGATGCAGAAGCGCCAGCTCCCAGCTAGCTGAAAGGCTTTGTAATTTTTCCTTGCCAAGTGGTGTTTTTTCAAGGCAGAAGAGTCCCCAAAAAAATAAAAAAAAAGGGGTGGCCTTTAAGGCCAGGAACACCAGCATTACACAGACTGCTTTTTGCTCGCATCTATTCCAGAAGCTGCATTTTGCAGAGGTGAAGTAGCTGCAGTTTTGGAGGTGGCAGTAAAAACAAAAAACAAAGAGGGGGATAGCGGGGGTGGGAAAAGAAAAATGCTTCCGGTATAAAAATGTAACTGATTTGAAATATACCCTTTATCAGAGGAAAATTATTCAGCTGAAAACACGTCTGCTCCTTCTCTCCCCTTGCCTTTTGGATATCTTCTGTACAGCTGTTGGGGGGCAGAAATGTCCCCCCTGGTACTAAATCCCCCCCCTAAAAACGCATTATTTAACTAGGTGAAAACAAGAGGGAAAAAGAAAAAACCGGACACAAGTTGCGCTGTACGGGCGGGCTGCTCACAAAAGAGCTGAGGAGACGGGAGAGAAACCCTGCAATTCCCCCCCCCAAAAAAGCTTCAAATTAAAGACACAACTTACCCAGCTGGATTTTTCCCCC
>VXBN01015902.1:191899-205267 GCA_013397395.1 Sinosuthora webbiana
AAAAAAAAAAAAAAAAAAAAAAAAAAAAAAAAAAAAAAAAAAAAAAAAAGAAAAAAAAAACTTCCAAAACGCCGGGGGGAAAAAAAAAAAAAAAAAAAAGAAAAAAAAGGAAAAAATAAAATGGAGAATTATTTTAGAAACGACCACAACAAGGGAGCCCTGCGAGGCGCAATACAAAGCGCGCAGGGCGGCGGGAGGGGAGGAGGAAGGAGCCCGAGGAAAGCAGGAATGGGGCAGGCCCCGGGCAGGCCCCCCAGCCCTTCCACAGCGGCGTGCGGATGGGGCTCTGTCGCGACAGGCGCGATACTCACCCCGGGGAGGAAGGAAACGGGCAGAAGAGGCGCCGCACGCCGGCAGGCCGGGAGCGGGGGGGAAGCGGCAGCCTCAGCCTCCTCACGGCCGCGCGGAGGGCGATAGTTCCGACCGGGCGACGAGGCAAGAAGGCTCAGAGCGTTCACCTCCGGCCGGCAGGGCTCCGGCGGGCCGGTGCTGCGAGCTACAGGCCGGGAAATAGCAGCGGCAGCAGCCGGAGAGAAGACACCGACAGACGCCGCCGGCTCCGCCGCCTTCACACAGACTGCCGCGCACCGCCCCGCCTCCCCGAGCACCACCCCCGGAGGGGCGGGGCCGAGCGGGGACACGCCCCCTGGGCGGCCCCGGGGCATGGCGGGAGTTGTAGTTCCGTCCCCCTGCCCCGCGCTGAGCGCAGCCCGTGTGTTACCTGCGTGCAGGTGTATTACCTGTGTGCGGGTGTGTCTATGTGCGCAGGTGTGTGCGCATCCACTTACCTGCGCTTCGGGTGCTGCGCAGCGCTGAAAGCACACAGAGTCCCGGGCTGCCTCAAAAAAGGAGTGAGGCCAGCAGGTTCCCCCCATCCTTCCGTTCCCGTGAGACCCCACCAGGAATACTGCGTACGGTTCTGGTGTCCACAACATAAGGAGGACGTGGAAGTGTTGGAGCAAGTCCAGAAAAGGGCCATGGACTCAGAGCAACTTTCTAGTACTTGAAGGGGAAACTTCAGACGGGCCAGGGAAGCTGTAGCAATAGGACAAAGAGAAATGGATGCACACTGAAAGAGAGGAAATTTAGGTTGGCTATCAGGAGGAATTTTTTTAGTGTGAGGGTGGTGAGACATTGGAACAGGCTGCCCAGGGAGGTTGTGGATGGCCCAGCCCTGGGAGTGTTCAAAAGGTTGGACAAGACCTTGAGCCACCCTGGTCTATGGAAGGTGTCCCTGCCCAGGGCAGGGTGTTGGAACTACATGATCTTTAAGGTGTTTTCCAAATCCTTAACATTCTACAATTCCATGTGGGCACATGTGTGTGCCACATATATGCATACATATACATGGATGTATAAAAAAATGAATGTATGTATATGAGCCCACATATGTATGTGTATATATATATATTTAACTGAAAGACCCTCCTAGCCACGTAAGGAAAGACTATATTAACTGATTTTGTTCTGTGTTTTCAACAGTTTAAGATAAATCAGAGCCTTGATGTGGTCTTCAATTTCTTTTTCCTTATATGTGGTGAGAAACAGATTTTTAGGGGAAATGGGAGTTTTTACCACCATTCAGACCATGAATTCTATTCAGAAAATAGCATGGTCCTGCCCCAGCACAACACACAAATGGAGATGCTTTTGTAGTCATCACACCACGAGCTGCTGAAGAATTCTCCAGGGTCAGAAATATTAGTGGTGCCAGGCTGTATAAACTCTACCCATCATTAACCTGAGTTTCACTGGCCCTGGGGTTTTTAAAGAGAGATTAAGAGATATAACTCGAAGCTCCCAGATTATAAGAACAAAAGGGGTCTGGGTGATCATCCCTCGTGATCTCTGGCGTAACCCTGTGCCTCCCAAAAATAGCTTTTTCCCCAAAGGCATTATTCTTTTAAAACACCTGAGATAAAATTAGTCCTGATGGTAAATTCACCACACCCCAGCTTTTGGTGGCTGCTGCAAACAAAGCCCGGTGTTAAAACTGAGCTCCCCTAGGAGTGTTTATTGCCTTTGGATTTGCTGGAACTTTGTTCTCCCTGCTTGGCAGCTTGTTATTCCCTGCCATATTTCCAACCCAGGAATTTATAGGGCACGCTTTAGTCTCCTTGTTGGAGCCCTGGGCACTGAGAATTTCAGGCTTTCTGTGCCCACAGGCACTGACCCCCAAGCAAACACTGCATTGGACCTGAGGCCGTGGAAAAGGCTCCCAAAATTGAGTGACAGCACTGGGATTGTGGGTGTGTACCTTGAATAAAGTGTGTGATATTACAGGGTGGAAAACTTAGAGTTGAAGGGTTTAGAATATAGTAATATATATATAAAGCATGATGAAGGTTTCAGGGCAGAGGCTGAGTCCTTTTTCAGCTTCTTCTTCATGGGCTTGCGTGGTATTTTGTAATTGGACAGAAACATCCACATTGTGGGCCACAGATGGTTGGTTATTGGGTTAAAACTAAAAATAATTGAGGTGTCACTTCATAATTGGACAGTTTATCCTTAAAAGGCCTTGTAGAGAGATAGATATGTCTCCATTTTTAGTTTGTAAGCTAGAAGTGCTGTAGAACTCATTGTTTGTTAGACTGTACTATAGATAAGAATTAATAAACATCTGAGTCTGAACAAGAAACACCATCTTGAGCATTTAATCCCAACCCTGGCAAAAAAGAAGATAAAACTCAACATCTCCTCTTTGCTGAGCTCCTGGCACTGAAATCCCCTCATCCTTGGCTATGGTGCAAGTGAGACCCTCACCCCCGAGCAGGAGCGTGTCCCACCTCTCCCCGTAGCTGCTGGAGGTTCCCACGGGACTCAGGCACAGGAGAGGCAGGAACACAGGTGCAGGCATGTGGCAGGTGACAGCAGTGCAGAGGCATGGGTGGGGAAGCTCCTGGCTCCAACTGTGACGTGGAAAACCTGCTGAGTCCCGCCTGCCAGCAAGTCATGTCCCAAGCCAGGGAGCAGGTGCTCCCTTTCCAGAGATGGTGGGAAAAAAGTTGAAGGAAATGGGATGGGGAAGTGATGCCTTAAGATTTGGTTTTCTTGATTTTCAGATTCTGTGCTGCCCAGGGCTGCAGTTCTGAGCCTCATATTAAGTGCTGGTGAGCTCTCTGCACAGAGCAGGGAGAAAAAACAAATCCTTTTCCTGCTGAGGACCAAGGACAACTTTCAGCCCCAAAAGCACAGACAAGGGTGGGCTGGAGGGAGGAACAAGAAGGATGGGACCTCACAGCCTGGAGCTGGAACTGGACAATTAAACCCAAATATGCAAATGGACCAAAACTTATAAAAATGTAAGAGTTTGTGACTGCTCAGCAATTTTGTGACCATTCTTAGCCCACCTTGGGTGTAGCCCTGGTCAGCCCTGGACAGGCCCTGTCCTGCCCAAGGTGTATCCTGGAGGCCTTTCAATAAATACTTGATTTATTCTCTATCTCTGTCCAGTCTCTGTTTCAGCTCAGCCTTCCCAAGGCATCAGAAGAAGGTAGGGATAGGCGGGAAGCTGCTGGAATCACGGACAGGCATCATTCTGGAATGAGAAGCTGCTGCCTGAGCCCCGTGTGCTGCCTGATGTGCTCAGAGCTCTGCCTGCAATGAGTCACCTGCCACACGTGTGATGTAACACCACGGTGGTAACAGATCTCATTATTATCCAATTTACATGGGGAAACTGGGCTGTGGAGAGGTGAATATTACGCCTGGGGCGTCCTAAGACCAGATTACAGGAGGCCTCACGCTGCCATCCCATGCTCACTTTACTAAGCTCTGTAGGAATTAGGTGCAGCTGGCAGAGGCAGACACGGGGTATGCTGAGGAAAGCCTGGGGGGGAGAGAATTTTTGTCCTGCCATAACAAGTTGTCCCTCTTGCTGTGTTGAATGGGGTCCCCTTCAGCTCCCAAGAGCTGCTCCAGGTTGCTGTCACACGCTGTAGCATCTGATGTGTTCCTCACTTTGTCCCTTGGGAGGCTCTTTCCTGATTTTCCTGGCCATACCACCCTCCTGCAGGAGACAAAATGATGGGGAGAGATTTCCAGTATCCCAAGATCCCTGCTGCAGCCTCGTCCCAGCTGCCTCGAGGATGGGTCCTGGGTGCCAACGATGCCAGTGCTGAGCCTGGCCCTGTCCTGGGAGAGCACCTGCAACCAGGCCAGGGCTTGTGTCCCACTTCTGAGGGACCATTTTTATTTAACTCTAAGTTAGCCCCTTCAGGATGGATTTCTGTTTCATGAATTGGCCCAATCCCTTCTTATACCCGTGCAAGCATTTATCCTTTGCGCAGCCCCCTGGCTTAGCACTGCTCTCGGTTCCCTTTTCATCTCCATCCTGCCTCAGGGTTCATTTCTTTCTCAAAGACATTTCAGAGGAAGCTTAAGAGACAAATCAGCATTACAAAACATTCCTCTTGTAGAAGAAAAAAAAAANCAAAAGGGTAAGTTTTTTTCTCCTTTTTTAAAAAAAAAAAAAAAAAAAAAAGGAAACAGATGAGTTTGGTGACTCTTTTCAGTATTTCCTTATATTTCACACATGTCCCTTGCTATGGAAAAAGGGCAATCATCACTGATGGCTTAAAGTCCTCTGCGATATGCCCAGAGGTCTGGAGAAGCTGGTGCTAAAAGCTGGGCTTCAGAACTCAGCTCCTTGCTGGCAGGAAGCCTGGGGGCTGCTTTTCCCTCTGATCTTGCCGTGTACCCTCGTACCACAAGCTTGTACCACTACATGGAGAGACAGCAGGAAGCTGAAACATAAAATACTCAATGTTTTGGGGGAGCCAAGCTGGACTGAGGTGACCCAGCACTCATTGGAGAAGGAATGGTGGGTAGGTAGAGCATCACCTCTGCTGACCCATCTCATTTCACGCCGGCTTTCCCCTCCCAGCGCCCAAAACTTGGAGCTGCGACTCAGAGAACCGGAGTTCCCAAATAATCTTTGATATTTAAACCACTATTTTCTGTTTTGTGACAGCCACACGCTGTGCCAGTGCTCGTGTCGAGCAGGCTCTCTGAGTCAGATGCAAAATAAAGTGACACACGGTCCCCTCTGATGTTCCCGTCAGAGCACGTATCGTCCTGTGATCTCACTGCAGCAACGAGGAAACAGCCAAGGCTCTTGGCCAGCTTTCTGTGCTGCTCTTAACTGCATATGGCCCCAACAGCAACAGTTCATTCACACCTCACTGCCCCTGTCTATATTATTAAATAAAATGATCCCCAGCCACAGTGGCTTGGCTGGGCTCAAGGCCATGCTGCTAAACACTGCATTCCCTAAAGCACCAGCCCAAAACTCCTCAGTGCATCTCCTGGCCATGCCCAGATCATTTTCCAAGTTCAGCCTGCCAGGATACTTCTCCAAGCCCTCCCCAAAACCTTGGAGAGGCCTCTCATTCCTGAGGGAGAACCAAGGGGTGTCCTCCTGCCTCTTTAAACCTCCCTAGGGTTACAAAACTGAAGTCGGCATCCCCTTTCTCATCCAGC
The DNA here is from genome assembly GCA_013397395.1 of Sinosuthora webbiana. NCBI lineage: Eukaryota > Metazoa > Chordata > Aves > Passeriformes > Sylviidae > Sinosuthora > Sinosuthora webbiana. The sequence continues at coordinate 197,381 of VXBN01015902.1, forward strand.
CCTTAGGATTCCAAGGGATTCAGACCTACACCCAGGCAAATTTCATCGGGGACAGATGCTGCTGGGACTGAGCATGATGACAGGGTGCTGGGCAGCTGCTGGTGCCACAACATGCTGCAATTCCTGCCTGCGTGGGTAATCAGCGTGGCTCAGTGCCACGAGCTGTGATTAAGTCATTAGTCAGTCGCGTGAAAAATATCTGAGATTACAAGTCGATGCCGAATTCCCCCTTGGAAGGGTTGAGAAAATTAATATGTAGCTCTGGTGGACACGAGGTCAGAGCCTGTCAAACACAAGACACGAGGCTGTCACCCTGAGCACCAGCGTGATCATCAAGTGTTGGGCTTTTCCGAACGAGCGCGCTAATTCCTTCGGCTTGGCACAAACTCATCCTTGGGTTCATCAGGGGCTAATCACCAGATCGTCGTGGAAAAATTGAAGCACCCCGAGCCTGGCAGGTGATTCTTTCTTTCCCATGCCCAGAGGTGTGCACTTGCACCTGCGCTGGGCTCGGGCAGAGTAAAGGGGGTGGCTGTGCAATCACCCACAATCAATCAGGCCGGTCGTGCACGCCGATTAAATTGCGTTCCTCCACCGGTTCTTAGAAATGTAATTTGCTTCAAAGTTAATAAGCAAACATCTACCCTCTCAAAGTGTGTTTGCAGAGCTGTAAAATCAAGGGGCACTTCATGAAGGCAGAGAGGAGGGAGAGAGGGAGGGAGGGATGGAGGGATGGAGCTGTGGTACCAGCACAGTGTTTAGTCAGGATGCTGCTGGAGTGTCACAGGAGTCAGCCACCTGGATGGATGTGTCAGTCCCCCTGGCACACGCTAATTAATAAATTAATTACGTGGAACAAAAACTGGCCTCCTTTCAGAGGACCTCCCTTTGAATGCAACTGCAAAGGAGAAGGTTTAAGCAGAACATGAAGCTGCTGTCCCTTCGCTGAGGACAGGATTGCACCCCCGTGGGCTCTGGGGTCTATTTCATTGCTTGTCCTTGAATGTGGATCTAGAGGGACAGTTTGTTCAGCATTTGCAGCGATTTCTCCACCAGCTGTGCCCTACTTGGTGCAGTAAGCAAGACCTCCACCAGCAGCTCCCAGGTAGGGAGGGAGGGTTGCTCAGGTGGGAGAAGGTGCTTGGCTGCTGCTCAGCATCACAGCTGTCCCCCCATGGACCACGTGTACACACATCCCAGCTTTCCCCAGACACCCAGTCTCAAAATTAAAATCTTTCTCCCCCACACACCCTTCTTTTTTTCTTTTGTTCTTCTCCAAAGCACGCTCTCCCAAGCTGTTGTGTGGAAGGACACATGCCTTTTCCCAGGGAGGGGGACCTAGCAGCGTCTCCCCCTCACCCAACCCACGGCACAACCCGAAAAATGGAGGAGGCAGGTGTGACTTGAGCAAGGCACATTCAAATGCCTCTAATGAGGCGAAATGAAAACACCACGCGTCGCTCGCTGCAGCTGCTGTAGCAGTCTGGAGGGTGAAGTAGTGAGAAGAAAAAACAGCACATAATCAGCATGTGAGTGCTCCCAGCACCCACAGGACGGGGTCCAGTTCATAGGTTGGTTGAGGAAACAAAGCAGGTTTTGAGTCCTTGAAAACACACAAAACCACAGATGTATATATGTTTTTGCTTGCACTGCAGCCAATTTTTTTTTTTTTTGGCTTTTTTTTTGCCTTTTTTTTTTTTTTTTTTTTCTTTTTTTTTTTTTTTTTCTCCCCCTCTGCATGTCATGGAAAAAAAAAAAATCCTCTGCTTTCTGCCTGAGAACTCATCTGCCAGAAGGCCTGCTTGTTGTAGCTATGATTTAAGCCACATGAGCTGGCTGCGTGGTAACAGAGTAATACTCTTTCTCCAGCTTTCTCACTCAAACAATATGATTAACACAGCGTTTTCTGGATGGCTTAAGTCTGTCAGTCCAAGGAAGAAGTTCAAGGGAAGGAGGCCACAGTGGACTCTGTCACAACAAGGCTTGTTTAATCATTGCTCCAGGGAGATTTGCAGCCAGGACCTGATTGAAAGTCCCCCCGAGGCCAGGCTGGCACAGTCACCTTCAACCCTTCATTTGGAGGGTTGTGAGATGTCCCACAGTGGCCTGGCTGTGGCTGGCCTCACCAGGTCTTTTCTGGGCAGCTCCAGCAGCCCCCAAAAGGGAGGCTCAGACACCACTGGTGATGTGGGTAACATTTCTGGGGAAGGAACTGGAAGGTTCCTACCAGCTACAGAGGTGTTGGGCAATGAGCTTCCAGTGTTGGATTCCGAGCATTTCAAACCACTCGTGTTCTCCATTCAGCTGAGGGGTCCTATGGGACAGAGACAGAAGCAGCTCTGGATCTTTCTTCTCTAGAACTGCCAGTGCCCATTGTGTTTGCCCCTTCTCTGGATCCTACCAAATGGTTTGGGGTTTCTCTTTGCTTTTAAGGGCACCCACTGGATTTTGGAGTCAGAATTTGGCCATTCATGACCATGTTTCACTCCTGGATCAATATGGCTGATACCAAATCCCCTTGCTCTCACCTGAAGGATCAAAACCTTTCCTGGCCATGCTCTTTAATTTGCATTTACAGTCCAAATGAACTTCATTTGGAATGATCTTGTCCTTTCAGCTGGGAAAACCTCCCTCCTTCAGCCCCTCAGCTTTACTTGGGCTCTCCTGAAGGAAACCACTGGGGTGCTGTAGAGGGAAAATCCCTGTTCTGGAGGTGCCTGCAGGCTCGGGGTATGGCAGCCTGCTGCAGCCCAGAATGAATCAGAGCTGTGAAAGCACAGGCTCGCTGGCAGGAGCCAGCATCCCACCTTCCTAGCAAGTGCTCAGCTCTGCCTGCCCACCAGCCACGACTCTGGGGGCTCCACTGTGTCCAGCATCATCCTGAGGCAGATGCAGAACCATTCAACCCACTCCTGGTGGTCTTTGCCAGAAGCCCCCCACCACCAAGTGGCCTCCAATGGCTTGGTGGTGAATGGCCCCTAACACATATTGGCTGTGTCTGTGACCATGAAATAACCCCTTCCAGAGCCTCAGCACCACCTCTGGAGCAGGCTGGTGAACTCAAGCACGGAGCAGGCATGGGTGAGAAGTGGTGTGAGCTGGAGACCACTCAGAGGCAGCACTTTGGATATGGTTACCTCCTGTGGGGCTGCAGTGGGATGTTGCCAGCTGGACTCAGGACTGGGGACCCACCCACAACACACTTGATTTATTAATATATATGTTGTCTTTGGGGCTTGATGATGGCCCAAAAAGCCACTGGTGTAACCCGGGTGTTGGAGTCCTGGGCACTGAGGATTCCAGACTTTCTGTGCCCACAGGCACTGACCCCCAAGCAAACACTGCATTGGACCTGAGCCCGTGGAAAAGGCTCCCAAAATTGAATAACAGAACTGGGATTATGGCTGTGTGGTTTGAATAGAAGTGTGTGATATCACAGGGTGGAAAACTTAGAGTTTAAGGGTTTAGAATATAGTAATATATATAAAGCAAGATGGAGGTTTTAGGGCGTGGGCTAAGTCCTTTCTCACCTTCTTCTTCATGGGTCTGGGTGGGATTTTGTAATTGGACAGAAAAGTCCACATTGCAGACCACAGATGGTTGGCTATTGGGTTAAAAGTAAAAATAGTTTAGGTGCCATTTCTTAATTGGATATTTGTCCTTAAAAAGCCTTGGAGAGAGAGAGAGACAGAGAGAGAGGCCATTTTTTACTTTGTTAGCTAGAAGTGCTGTAGAACTCACGAGACTGTAATATAAATAATAATTAATAAACATCTGAGTCCGAACAAGAAATACCATCTTGAGCATTTAATCCTGACTCTGACAAAAAGAAGATAAAAAACAACACCCAAGCTCATCCTCTTCCTCAGTGCTGGCAGCACTGATGCTCCTCGGGAGGAGTGACCAACATGATGCCCACCAAGCCAAGGGTCACAGCCATCAGAAACGAGCCTTTCCCAGCAGGAAAACTGGAAAGTGGAGGGGCCAACACGTTGTTTTCAAAAACCTCATCCCCTAATTGTGTGCAAAAAAGGGGAAGGGAAACGAAATGGTCGTGGAGTGCCTCGTGAGTCACTCGGACACACCAAGGTGTGGTATCACAGAGCTTGGCAGATCCACCCTTGCTTTGCTGCCTCCACGGCTGGAGCCAAGCAGTTTCTTGGATGTTGACACTGTTCCTGGGCACAGCAGCCCAGCCAAGCCAGGAGAGCTGCTGGCCACCCCTGGCCTCGGCACATTCCATCCCTTGCGTTGCTCTGGGATGGGGCACGCAGAGACAACCGATGGTGTTGTCTTGCACCATCCGACCAACCAAAGGGAATAACAAAAACTGCAGAAACATCCACAAGAAAAACATCAGAGAGGCGAAAAGGAGGATTGTTTTTTCTGGGTGCAGACTCACAGCAAAGCTGGGCTTTGAACCCCTGCGAGGCCAGGAAAATAGGTGCAGTGTCTGCTCCTGGTTCTGGTGGCAGCGATTTTCACCACGTAGCAACAGTTGTTATGTAGCAATAATACCTGGCAAATTTCAGGGCACTTGAGAAACGTGTAATTAATCTGCACATCAGCCTTGTCAGGTAGGCAGCTAAATATTTTCACCCGTGCTTTGTAGCTTGGGAATCGAGACCACAGGGAAAAAAAAAGGAAAAGCAGCAGTTTGCCCATAGTTACAGCACAAGCAGCTGCCAACACGAGGGCAGTGCTCAGCAGCTGCCTCAGAACAGGAGAGCTGATGCAAAGGAAAACCAAGGGAAAAACCAGGCAGTGCATCAGGGGGATTCAAAGGGAGCACCTAGTTTTCAATCCGGCGAAGCAAACCTCAGAGGGACTCCTCTGCTTGCTGGCACTGGCGTTTCACAACTCAGTTTAATTACACTAATCACTTTGATGATGACTCCTGACATTCACCTTCATTAGCCACTGTCGGCCACGCTCAGCTGCTGCGAACTTCAGAGCTATCAATGTCTGCTTTAAATAACCCATGAGTAAAATCAGCTGGGAGACAGTGTGTCTGGGCTCTCCTCCGGCGCAGCCTGCATGGAGGTGGCTGGGAATGCAAGGCTGAAGCCAAAAACTGCAGTTTAACCCTGGCTGAGCATAGGCACGGTCCTTCTCTGGGTGTCTTGGGGTGGGGAGAGCTTTTCCTCTTTGGCACTGAGAGCAACGGCAGAGTGGAAGTGGAGAGCTGGGGTGACGTGCAAGGAAGGACAAGGTGAAGTCATGAATTCCAGACCATCTTCCCGTTTACCTTGGGAATGGTGTCAGTGCTACACCTTCTGTTGCATAAACAAGCAGCTCGTGCCATTACCAGGCTCCAGCCCAAGGTTTGTTGTTTTTTTTTTTTTGCCCCAGTGCCCCTTGTCCCCAAACAAACAACAATTCAGGTCACACTGATGGCAGTCATATCCCAAAGGCAGGGGACAGGACAGCTGGGAGGGCAAAGCAAAAAGGCAGGAGGACACGTGGTGCCACAGCCATCCTTCAAAGCCTGGCCAGAGAGCAGCTGGACCCTGGCCCACAGCTCTGAGGCCCTTGTTGTGGCCACGCTGCCCTTGCTGGCAGTGTGCTTTGCTTGCCTTAAACCAGGATGAGATGTAGGAAAACCACAAAATCCCAGACAGATCTCAAAGGTGTTGTGATGCAGCTGCTTCGGTTTTCCTTCCTCATGGTTTGTTGTGCTGCTTCCAGCTTGTGATTCTTGTTTTACTGGGAATGCTGCTCGGGGAACACAGACAGAACTTTCAGTGATGCCATTTGTCAAAAGAGAGGGATTTGAGCTCTGCAGAATAAAAACAGAGAGAAGGGTGAGATGCTATTGCTTTATTGTACTCAAAGATGCTGCAGCGATGCTAAATGCCATTTGTCACTTTCACCTGAGAGACACCAATTGTCATCCTCAAAGAGCTGAACGGGGTGATGATTTCAACCTGCTAGCCAGCAATTTCCCCAGTACTGACCACGGTCCCAAAGCCTTTCCCTGCAATTCTTCTTTATGAAGGTGTTATTTTGCAAACTAATGCCCACTTGTGGATTTATTTTATTAACAGGGACCCATCACTCATTAACTGCGGCATGCAACGTGTTCAAAACACAGGAGGGCACCCGTTTATAATTAAGATAAATTATAAAACTTCTATATTGTAAAAACAGCATTGTTTTAGCATGAGTAGAGCTGCTCAAGAGACGAGACAGGAGTAATGCTCTCTGTGCCTGCATCTCTCCTGAAAACATCTCTGGGATGGTGGATTTATGAACCGTGCACTGGGTATAGCATTGCTGCCCTGGGTAACACTTAAATGCCATTATATCTTTGGTCCTTTGTCATGAGAGGACTCATGCTTTTTTTTAAAAAGAACAAGAAAATAAGGAAGATGTGAGACAGTTTCGCTTGGAGGGATTTAAAGTGTTCCTCCATTCAGCATTTATAACCGGCGTTTTCCTGAGTGTGAAAATGCGTGGAAAAAAAAAGGGTAACATTAAGACCCTGTTCTTTGGGAAGGAGATTGCCCATGGCATGTCCTGAGTGCTTCTCTTTCCCCCTGAAAAATCCCTTGTTTTTTGCACCAAGCCAGATTTCCCTGTCGTGCTGTATGTGCTGTATATTTTGGCCGGCTTCTCTGCTGCACATCTTGGCTTTTGCTGCGACACGGCCTCTTAGGAACACAATGGACTTTTGCACTCTCACTCCGAAGGATGTTGTCACTGCAGGCCCTTCCCAAGCAGCCACAGGAGTGTTTCTGAACGCTCCTCTTGAGGAGCACACACCCTCCTTTTTTTTCCAGAAAGGCTTTTTTTTTCCCCCCACTGCCAAACCACATGAGCAAAGCTCCCCATGGCTTCAAAGGCAGCCTCGGGCTGCCAGAGCAGATGATGCTGCTGGGCAAAAGCCACCCTAGGAATGGACACGAGTGCACGGCTGGCAGAGGAAAGGAGGCACTTCTGCCCCAGCTTTGCAGAGCATCCAGCTCCCCGAGCTGGTTCAAATGCGGCTTCAAAGGCAGGAGCAAACTTCCCCGAGTGCTAAGCCCGGATGAGCTCACACCCACGCCGCTGCAGGGATGGGCAGGACCGCGGTTTCTCCGCGGGAAGGGGAGGGGGACACGGTGTCTGCTGCGTCCCCGACCCTCTCCCTGCTGCCGGGGGAAAGCAGCAGCTCTGCTGGCTCCAGGGCTGCTGCTGCAGAGAGGCAGGAACACGCAGGCATTGCTTGCAACCAGGCAACCGTGAGGACAGAGCAGAGGGAGGAGGAGGAGGAGGAGGAGGAGGAAGAGGCATCTCTTCCAGCCCTGGCTGATGGGTCTGTTTGTGTCAGGGTGGGGAGAGGACACGGCATCCTACGGGCTTGGGAAGGACCGGGAACAGGATTGCCAGAGCCGGGCACACCCCTCCCCACATTCTGCTGCCTCACTCGGCACCTTCCTCCCAGCCCCTTCACAAACGGGGGAGGAAATAAGGGGGGAAAAAAAATCTCAAAAAACACAATGGAGGCTCGCAAACCGCTAGTTTCTGTATGTCTTGCCGAGTATGTATACAGATTTTGATCCAACAGACGCACTATTTTTAGTGTCCTTTGGGGTATGTTTGGGAGCGAGCCCTTAACTGTTGCTGCGCTGCTATAGAAACCGTATCCATGTACACTGACATGTTTACAATTGTTTTAAACGCCATCAACTTTCAAGGGCGAAATCGAGCGGCTTATTTCCATTAAAGTGACTGCCACTGGTGTGGGTTTCTTCTGCTTTCACGTTTTATTAATTTAGGACCCTTCTCAGCTTCACCCAGCCCCGCGGAGCTTTTGTTTCGAGAGAGGTTTGCCAGCCCTTTGCTGCCATGGTGCTCGGCAAACCTGGAGCAGAGCAGTTGCAAAATCTGGATTGAGGAAGAGAA
>VXBN01015902.1:207428-241594 GCA_013397395.1 Sinosuthora webbiana
GTAAAACATTTTTGTTTAGGCTTTGGGAAGAGAGAAATCACTTTGCTTTTTTTAAAATTTATTTTTAAGTATTTCCTAAAGGTTAGGCTTCCCCATCCCTTTTTTTTTTTTTTNTTTTTTTTTTTTTTTTCAGTCAATTTTTCTCCTGTGACAAAGATCAGAAAAAGGCTGAGAAAAAAGGTGGGATTTTTATTCCCAGGTGGGCAGCAGATGTGTGGGAGAAGAATTCTCCCCCGAATGTGAGATGGAAATACGATTTGAGCTGGATGAGGAGCACAGAGCCCATCCCATCCTCCCAGTGTTGACCTCCATCAGCAAGGTGGCTTCAAGCGCACCTTCCCTTTGAAGCACCAGCTCCAAAACAACCATTCCAGGGCCAGGCAGCTCCATCCATGGCCAGGCAGGGATGGATGGCTGGGAACACCTCAGAACCCCATCGCTCTGCTGTGCTCAGCTGGCCACTCTGGCAGAGGCACGCACGGACTCACCCACACCAAACTGGTTTTCCCCGTCCAGGAGCAAAGTCCAAAGAAGGATTTTGGCCTCCAGGGTCCGTGCCTGCAATGAGACTAAACTGATTTAATGCCTCCAACCTCGGCACCACCTACTTTGCCTCTTTCTTGTGCAAATATCCCGGTGCCTACCTGATTATTATTGGTCGTTCAACCCTGCAAGGGTCAATTATTTGTGTTCGCTGGGTCATGCAGCGCAGAACAAAAAGACAACCGAGTAAGTGGCAACTGCAGGAACACCCAACCTGCTGAACAGAGGCCGTGGCTGGCTGTGGGTGGCCATCTGCCTGAGCCAGCAGTTTCACCTTCTGCTGTGCCTGCAGAGAAAAAGAAAGTGGCCGTCGGACCCAACCCCTGCCTTGGTGGAGGATCCTGTGCTGTGCAAAAAGCTCCAGGTGGAACACCCAGCCCACAGAAGATGCTTGTGCAGCAGAGGCAGCCTCAGCCACGATGCTCTGGCCCCTGTGAGGTGGAAACCACAGTCTCTGAAACTCAGATTTTAGCCCAGTGGGCAGTTTCTGGGTGGCTGGGTGGTGACAGGTTACCCCCTATTGATGTGCAAAGCGATTAAAAAGTCAGCAGTCAAAAAAAAAGCCCCAAACCAAGCCCGCAGCTTTTTGTCTAAAGAACACATTTGCCTGCAGCTGGAGCTTCTACTCCCCCAGAAGTCCAGGCAAAGCCTTTCAGACCACGGAATGTGCCACAAAACTCATCTTGGCAGCTGCTTAGAGGGGTAAAAAGTAAAAACCACGTAGAAGGAGGTGGACCCAAAGGTTCCAAAGCAGCCGTGGTGCTGTAGGACACCCTTTACACAGCAAGTCAGGCAATCATCTCAGCATCACCATCACCAATCTCAGCAGCCTTCTCATTTCATTTTTGGGGTGTTGCAGCAGGTGTGTGGGACCTGTCCCTACACCGTGCTCAGCTTTGTTCTTTTGGTTTTTGTATTATTTTCTTCTTTATCAAAACCTTTTTGCCTTTTCGAGACGCACTCAGCCGTGCCGTCTCACAAATCATTTTTAGCCGTTTTCTGTGAGGTGCTGGACACCCTCAGGGTGTGTTGGATCCTCGTGGAGCTAAAAAAACACCTGGCTCGGTGAGAATTCCAATTCCATGTGTGAGCAAGGCAGGCTCTGATGAGTGACTCATTTGGGCGCTCCTGCACGGACAGAAAGGGACAGTCATGGGGCCGTGGATGTGCTGCCCAGGCACATGGATGATCTGGGCAGGCATTGTCTGGGGAATGAATTAACACGGTGCTCAGGCAGGCACTCGTCAGCTGCTGGTGCATGAACCTGTCGGGAGCTTCTGTGTGAGCTCACTGGAAGCCATGGGTGGATGCAGCAACCCCTGCAGTTTGTGCCCAGCTCACTCCTCCCCTTAAAGATCACCCTTGAAAGCTGTTTGAACACAAATCCGTTACCAGCTTTACTTTCAACATCATCACAATCCTAATATGTAAAGATTTAAAGCTCCTCTCTTGCTTCCTGCGCAGAGGGGTTAATGCTGAAACAATGCGTGCAAATGCACTAAAATGTCACTCCTTGCCCCTGGGGACCAGGGAGCCTGGCAGTTATCAGCATTACAACCCCAATTTTTGTTTGTTATGGACTCCACCCCTTACACCACGGGCTAGAACACCGGGGTCAACATTATCAAAGTCCAGATGTACGTATTTGCCATGACTTCACCCGTTGTCAAAGGCAGAGATTTGGCAATCCCGGGGCCAGCTGTGAATTCCTTTAGTCACGTCAGTTAGCACCTTGCCTGGCAGCTGTCACTGCAGATGCTTGCAGAGTCACGACACGGAATTCCAGGGGTGCTGATGCAGATCCAAGAAGCTGGAAAGGAGGCAGGAGCTGGAAGCATCCAAGCTGCACCACTCACACACAGCTCCTTTTCTGGAGCTGCTCCTCCAGCCTGGACCACAGCGATCACACCCACCAAGGGGTTTGACACATGAGCCTCCAGGATCCACCTTGGGCAGCACAGGGCTACAGCCAAGGTGGACCCAAAATGGTCACAAAATGGCTGAATGGTCATGAGATCTTACATTTTTATAAGTTTTGGTCCATTTGCATCTTGGGGTTTAATTGTCCAATTCCAGCTTCAGGTTGTGAGGTCCCATCCTTCTTGTTCCTCCCTCCAGCCCACCCTTGTTTGTGCTTTTGGGGCTGAAAGTTGTCCTTGGTCCTCAGCAGGAAAAGGATTTGTTTTGTCTCCCTTCTCTGTGCAGAGAGCTCACCAGCACTTAATGTGAGGCTCAGAACTGCACCCCTGGGCAGCACAGAATCCCAAAATATGAAAGCTCAAACTTAAGGCATCATCATGAACTGTGCAAGGTGCCCAACACACTGTTCTCAGTGAACATTGCAACACCTTTAATCCCACAGGGCTGAGTGCAGGCTGAGACCTTCCTCAAGGGTAAGCTGGCATCCAGCTGGGCACAGAACACAGCTTTCCAAATTCATACCTGAGCTGACAGCACCATCAGGAGACTCTCAACCCACCCCATCACAGACAGAAGCACAGGGGAGCCTCTGTCTGAAAACTGGAATAATTTGGAAGGCAGGATCACTGAGCACAGCAGGAATGTGAAATTATCACCATGGAGAAGTAGACTCCAGCTCGAAGCATCCCGAAATGATTCCTTCCAAGGCTCTGAAGATGCTTTACAGCAGCCATAAATACACCAACACACACAGTGACACCTCGTGGCAGGGTTACCCCGTGTGAATGCCCAGGGATGGATATTTCCTCCACGTGTGAATTGCTCAACGGGCTGCCTGTATTTATCTCTACACCTGCAAAACCTGCAGGCAGAGCATCCAGGTGTGCTGCCAGCACCTTGTCCCCAAACCCTAAATTCTTTGGGCAGTGACACCACTGGGGGAAGTCACCGAGGAGCCTCAGACAAGCCTTGAGGACCACCTGGTGCCCCAGGGCAGGACACAGCACATCCCTTGCCCTTGGCCACAGAACAGTCTCTGACTACCTGGGAAAGCTGACCTTGGGAGATGAGTGAGCCAAAAACAAAGGGCTTTTTTTCCCCCACTGTAATTAAAGAAAAACATCTTTGATGGGAAGAGAAGGAGTTATGGTAACAGAGGGAAGTCTGAGGGCAGGCAGGGATCTGCCTCCCATTGCAAAAGGCAGAGGGAGGGGGTTGCTTTGCCTGCAGACAGGATTAGCTGGCACTTCGAGAGGAGGTGGCTGAGGAAAGTATTTGCCAGGGAAAATCACATGCTTCGAGTGTGCTCCGAAGTTTCAGGAACCGTTTGCATGCTCTTCTGAAATGTTTCCTGCTTCACAAAGCCACGGAGAGTCCCGACAAGGACCAGAAGAGTCTGGTGCTGCCTCATGTGGCATCTCTTCAAACAGCTCCGTAGGAAGGAAACTCAGAGGTTGCCAGAACAGGAATTTCTTGCTGCACTTTCTCCTCTGAGCAAGGAGACATCTTCACACACATTTATACACCCAGGACCAGGCAGGCCAGGTGACACTTCAAGCACAAGAAAGCCTGGTGTGTGTAAAGAGCATGAAAGGACTTGCAAAGCAGTGGTGGTGGCTTCTTACTCAGAGGCCACCAAGCACCAAGAGGTAATAAACAGGGCTGTGGATGCCAAAATAATTCATCAGGTGGGAGGAGGAAAACTGGAGTGCTCTGGGGCAAACGTGTCCTCTGAAGAGCTGTGTAATAATAGATGAGACTTTAAAAATTGTCTGTGGCCCCAGGAAGACGGTCCCAGAGCAGGCTGGTGGGTCCTGAGAGGGCCTTGCTGCTGCTCCAGAGCTGTATTTAAAGCTCAAACCACTGGGCTGATCCCAGCTGCAATAAAAGGAGAGGTGCCTCAAATGACTTTCTCAAGAGAAGTTATCACCGCCACCATCCATCATTTCACCACGAAGGTGATTGATTTTCATCCTCTCCTTTAGGGAGGGACAGGATCAAGATGAACTTTGTTCCTGCTCTTAGGTCATAATAGGCTTTAAACAGATCTGTCCAGCCTTGAGACATCCACATGTGCAACTCTCCCGTTCCTCCTGCCTCTGCTGGAGGTTGAAACCATCCCAAAAGAGCATTTCCAGAGGAAAGGATGCCTCTCCTTATGGATTCAAGAGGGCTCATGAGCACGTGTTCCCCCTTGCCACAACTGCTGAAGCACTCAGCTGGGGATCTGCTCAGCAGGACAGGCTTCAAAACATTTTTGCAAGAGCTCTGGCAATAAAAGATGCATGTCAGGACAGCAGATAAAACACTGAAAAGGCGATTGGAATTGAGTTGAGTTTGCAGCCACTGGGGTTTATTGCAGTGGGAAGCAGCCACTTGTGGCTGGGTGAAAACTCAGACTTGCACTGTCTGCAGAAAAGCTCTTCTTCCTCCTCTTCCTGTGGTGCTGCAGGAAAAGAGCCCACAATTCCCAGCTTGGGCTTAGTTTAGTTTTTAGGATGCAACCCCTTCTCCCTCCTTCTTTTTTTGTTTTGTTTTGTTTTGTTTCAGCTCAGGCAGTTGTGTGCCTGACAACTCAAAGCAAAGTCATTTCACTCCTGAAAATCAACTTATTCCTCATTAGGAATTCCTCATTCAACTAGGAGTGAAGTAATTTTTAAAAGCCAAGATAATTTCAGAAGCAAAGTTATTTAGAAAAAAATTTTTTAATGTTTCAACCGTTTCAAAACATTTTGATTTTGATAATCTGGTTTTTTTTCCCCCCAAATCGTTTTATTATGGAAATTATCAGTATAAGTTATGTAGCATTGGAAAGAAGGTTGCTGTGCCTGTGTGGCACAAAAGACAGGAGGAGGAATAGGGAGGTTTTGGGGATTCCTGTGCAAGAAGCCCCAGCTCAATGTGGGTTTTCCCCTGCTCCTCCAGCCCACTGATCCCAGATGGCTTTTTTCTTGGTGCATCACCTTTCTGCTTTCTCATGGTGAGGAAGATTTATTTGTAGGAAGCAAATTTCAAATAATTTTATTGTTTGTTTCTGAAATTCAGGACTGAATCCTATGACCTGGCATATGGCAAATATGCCTCTATTTGCCACAGGGTCAGCTTTACATCTCCTCATACACAGCCCCAAAAAAACCCCCTTTTTGTTGCTCTGATGCAGGTGAGAGTCCCTTTCCCCCAGACCATAAAGGCAGCATTAGGAAATAAGGCAAGATTTTGAGCCATGCAGCAGAATTTTGGCTATGAAAACACCTCCAGTGCAGGCTCCCCTGTGCTTCCTTTGTCCTGAGAGACCAGCCCAACCCAAGTAATCCTGAAGGGAATTCCAACGGGCCGTGTGCCCGGCGCCCCAGGAGATCTCCACGGTTGCCTGGCTGCTCCCACCAGACCATGGCAATCCCATAAAGGCTGGGTGGATACAGCACCACCAATTCCCTCGGGCCCCAGCTCAGAAACACGCTCAGGCACCTGTGAAACCTTAGTCCTTACGCCTAAATCCCTGAGGTTTCACTCCCTTAAGCCACACACCAGCTTTCTCCACGTGCTGAGCCGGGGTGCTTGTGCACAGAGATGGGAAAATGTTGCTCCAGCCTGCTGATAGCCCTGAAACAGGATGGATACCTGCACACAGAGCTCCCCAGAGGATGCTGGAATAGATCTCCCGTGTGGAAAAGAGCAGAGCAGGTTTGGCTCAGCCCTCGCACTGACACCATCCATCAGATAAGATCAGACCACAAACTGCCGGGACAGATGTTACATTATTTATTGCAGCAGGCTACTGGTCTGAGGCTTGAGGCCAAGAAAGAGGGGGAGAAGGCAGCAGAGAAGATAAAAAACCCAATATTTCTTAACCTCCAGAATAAACGGGGCTTGAGAAAGAGGGAGCACAAAGCATCTGTGTGATTTATGCCTGCATCAAGCACGTGTTTTTAATGAGCGTTTTCCTATTCCATAGTGAGGGCAGGAGACTCCTTAGTACATGGGATCTCACACATTCCCCCCACTTGCTGATTTTTTTTGGGAGGTACATCTGCTGCTGCTCCTGCTGCTGCTCCAGGGCTTGACCTTCCCTGGCTGAGAAGGTGCTGGGTGGGAATTTCGGAGCTGCTCTGGTTGCTGCCCGCTCCCAGCAGCTCTGGGTGTGTGGCTGGGCGCTGGAGGAACCTCAGCCGCACAAAGCCAAGCACAAAGGAACCGGAGCGCTGGGAGGTCTCGGTGTAGGGTTTCAAAGAGGGTTTTTGGAGCAGCTGGAAATAACCGGAGGGGCCTGTTTCCGAGCGACTCTTCGTGCAACTCTTTCCTTGCATCAGCAGGTCGGGTTGGAGCAGGAAAAGCTGGAGGAGGTGATGTGGAGCCGCGCTCTGCTCGCTGCCACCGAGGTGGGCTGGGGCAGGGGAGAAGCCTGGAGGGCTGATGAGGGAATTACCCACCAGGGGCTCATGGATTGACCACTGGGGCAATGCTGCGGGCACAAGGAGCAGCAGGAAAGAGAGGTGTCCGTGGTTCTTGCTTGTTTTATTGACCCAGGCAGGTCTCTGGGTGCCAGGAGCCTCGGCGCGGCCAGTCAGGGCAAGTCCTGGTGCGGTGTGGTTTTGTAGAGGGCTAAGCCAAAGGCTTGTTTCCCCCAGTGCTCCCCCAGAGCACTGCCTTTAGCAGTGATGGGTTCTCTGCCTCCTCCTTCCACCCTCAAACCTCCCTCAGACAACGTTTCTGGTGACTTCTTCAGGTCATTTTTAATTTAACCCCATTCGTTTCTTCTCATGCAACATTTTTTTTACTCTCCTCCTTCCTCTGTGTGTTCCTCTTTCCCCCAGTAAAGCTTCCCAAAGTCCAAAAAGCTCTGTTTCCATGGTCTAACCCTGCTGATGGCTGCCTGAAGGATGGTGACATCAACCCAAACACAGGACTGTGTTCACTCTGCCTGTGGCAGGTCCCCAAAACCTGTCACTGCCACCGTCCCCCTTCCTTGTTCCCGTTACATCCACATCTCCTCCTCCTAAACATGAGCTCTGCCTGAGGTCCCACAGATCCCAAGTCCCCTTGGGCAGGAACAACTCACCTTCTTTGTGGCCAAAGGAATTATTCCTCCAGCTAAGACAGATCTGCTCAAGTCTCCCACCCTGCTGGGTGACAAACTGACTGCTCCCAGCAGGGAGGTACAGTTGGCATTGCTACACACCCTGAACCCTTTTCTCAAGGTTGTCACCCCCCCAAAAAATCACGTGTAGAGGGGAATAGGGATGGTGCAGCCTTGGACTGGTGGCATTCCAGCTGGGATCCTCTCTTCCTCCATCCACCAAAGCACAGCCAGCTCCCTTTTGTTCACCCAGGGCTGCTCACCACCAACCAACCATGCAGGAATTGCACCCGTTAGTCAAGGTGGGATCCCTTTTAATGTGCCAGAGGTTCTCTCCCTCCCTGGCTGCCTTCTCTCCATGCCAGGGCAGCAGGAGCAGGTGCAGTCGTGTCCAGGCATGATCAAAGTGCTGCAGCAGAGTTATCTCCCTGCTCACTGAGGGCCAGACAAGCCCATTGCACCAACACAAATTCTGGGGCTTTAATTAACACTGCTCTGTCTTTAAAGCAATCTATGTTTGCTTAAAGGGAAAAAAAACCAAAGGCTTTGAAATCAGAGATTTAGAAGGAGGGAGAGAAAACCGAGCTCAAAATCATTCCATTGCTCGGTGGCAACGCTTTGGATCAAAAGTGGTTTTTCTGGGAAAAAAAAATCCCATCTCTCTTGTCCCTCCTCTGAAAATCAGTCCTTGGGGGTGTCAGGGTTCCCTTTTTTTGGAGGGTCCAGCTTCCCAAGGCATTGGGAACCGCAGAGAGGGTAGGTAGGGGTGAAGCAACATGCCTCAAAGGAAAGCACAATTCCTGAGTGCTGCTGGACCCTTGCCTCCATCACCTCCCAAGCTCTCTGGCACCCAGATGTCTTGCACCAAAGCAATGACCAGCAAGCTTTTTTTTCTACATATTTTTCATATTTTATCTTCTAAGCATGTAAGATAATAACCATACTAAGATCTGCACCCAACAAGACCCACACCTAAAACCGAAAGCTGAACTGCAGAGGGGCTCAGGACATCAAAGGTTTTTCTGGCATCCTTGGAGCTGTGCTCGAAACAAACAACAATTCTTTTCAAATCCTGCATTTTATTCGAGGCTCAGCTGGAGCTGATGCCTTGCCTGTTTATTTTCAGCTGCTGGTGGTTTGCCTGCAACCCAAAATAAGCATTTTCTTAAACCCTTTCTTTGCAACATCACTCGAGGAATGGGAGCCGTGCGTGTCCCCCCATGCCAGAGCCTCAGGGTGCCACGGGCTCCTCCTGCCCAGGACAGCCCTGGAGCCTTTCATGCACAGTCCCACGCCGCATTTTGGGGATGTGCTTTGAGCTTTGACCGCTGCAATGTCTCAGTGCTGTCGCCAAGTGCTCACCACACAATTTCCTCTCGTTTGCAGGGCTCTGCCAGCTCTGTAACCTCGTGCAGATTTTTAGCCCCGAGTCCCATTTTAGGCAGAACCCTAAAATCATTAGGTGTTGGCACATAAATCTCCATCTGCCACGTCACGAGGTGGGTGACATTTCCTGACAGCACGTTTCATCATCACAGGACCGATTTTTGCAGCACTGATCTGAAGTTGTAATGAATGTCAGGGATTAGCATGCTGCTGAAACCACTCCTTCAGCAAAACCCCTGAAGTTTTGGAGTCTTTTATTCTACTTTTCCTTGGAGGGACTGTGACACTTTTAAGATTTGTTTGTTGGCGTGTACTGTCTGGCACGGCCCTGCAGTCTCCACTGAGCAGGGGCACTTCTTGCCTCATTTCAGCAAGACACTGCAGAGGGTAAGAACCCTCCAAGATTGTTATTAAGAATCCATAGTTTTTCCCAAAGAATATGGTTATAAAGTTTAAAAAATCCATTGTTTTTTCACAAAGAATATGGTACTAAAATTAAAAAATAACCCTGCTGATGGCTCTGGCTGTGGGTTACCCCTATCCCATATCAGACATCAGAGAATCCACATGAGAGAGCTGATGAAAACCAGGTTTTTGGGCACACTGAGCAGGTCACTCCTGTGAAGCATCTCAGATTCAGATTCACACTTCTCCTCTTGTCTTCTTTCCAAGATCAGTAATAAAAATTGTGGAGGATAAATAGAGAGGGGCTAAAACACAACTTCACTCGAGTGTCCCGTGTTCCTTCACTCGTTCACTCCAGGTCCTTCTTTTGTGTTCTTCTCCTTCTCATTGTTGTTGCTGCTCTTCTCCTCCTCCTTTTTCTTCATCTTCTCCTTCATTGTTCCTCCTACAGCTGATTCCTGTTCCAGATGCAAACCAAACTCCAGCCACACTGGAACCACAACGTGCCCCTGTGGAGCAGAGATTTGGTGAAGATGCAACAGGGGGGAGATCAAAAAAAAAGGAAAAAGGGACTATGCAGAATGAAACAGGGGAAAAAGGTGCTGTGCAGGAGGCAGCCACCCAGGGAGGCACTGAGGTCCCACCAGCTCCAGGGCAAGGGCTCACCCTGCCCAGCTCTCTGCACCGAGCTCAGCCCACAGCAGCTTCAGCCACCACAGCAAAAAAAAACCAAAAAAAACCACAACACTCCATATCCACGAGGGGGAGGTAAAAGAAATGAATCAGGTAAAAGAAATGAGTCAGGCTGAAGAGTCCTAAACTTTTCTTTGACCATCACATTCCATCCTAAACTCTCCTAAAAGGCTGGCACGGGAGTCCCATCTGCCACAGGGGGTGAGACCTGGAGTGGGGTGGAACCCACTGCCTTTGCAGTTCTGCCTAAAATCAAGGAAAACCTTGAGAGCAGCTTATTTCATGTGGTGGAAAGGCTGACCAAGACAGAGGCTGGGGCAAGGGCGCTGTGGTGGCACCCCACAAACCTGTCCCAGGCATGGGGTGACACCTTGGGGTAAGGAGGACAGGTAAATAGAGGTAATACTGGTAATATATCCAGTACATATCAAAGTTTTGCCAACTGGGGAAATGAGAAAATTATGCTTCAGGAAAATCAAGTGCATCTTTTGCTTTTTTGTAAGGTGACAGGCATTCCTGCAGTCACCTGGCTTCAAACAGGCATCTCCATGAGCAGGTACAGAAAACACCCAGCCTAAAGGGATGAGCAGCTTTTGCCTGGTGAGGTGCCTTGTGCCCTTAAAAACTCGAGGGCAGGCTCAGCTGCCGACGCAAAACTCCTTCTTCTGATTCAAAACGTGATGTAATTTAAATATCAATCTTTTTTTTTTCCTAGAAAAAACACCAGTCAAGTCTGCATGGCAAGGCTGGTGTATCTGTGCTTCCACAAGGCTTCCCCTGCGTAAAACAGGGAGACCTCCTGACCCGAGGGACTTTGCTTCCTGTGGAGGAAATCAGCAGGGAGCAAAGTTCACCGTGATCAAAATAAGCCCTGGCACGTCAGCAGACTTCTTGGCTGTGTGTGAGAAGGGGGTGCACAGCCCCAGCAGCCCAGGGAAACATCTGATGCAGAAAGATGCTTTCACCATGACTTCAGGGTTGTCTCTGCCTCAGGGTTGTCCCCAGGCAGAAGAAAAGCCACCACAACACTCCATTTCACTGTGGATCACCAGCAAATCCCCAATCCCAACGTAGCTGTGGTGCCCTGGAGCACCAGCAGCTGATGGGACTGGTGAATGCTCTTGTGCTTGGTTGGTTTTGGGATGTTTTAGGGAAACTGCCTCGCTCCCTGCTGCCCTCAGCCAGCTCCATGGATCTGCTACCAGCAGGAGTTTCCACCACGCTGGAGTTTGGTGCCTGGGGCAGCACCTCTGCCTCATCCCTGTACCCACAGCTGGCCAGATGGGTGCCAAAGGGAAGGAGCCCTGGGAAGAAGGAGGTTTGGGGAGGGGGAAACCAGGAAGTTTCTCTTTCCCACCCTGCCACCAGCAGAGCAGAAAGGGAAAAGGCCGTGGGGCGGTGGGAAAGGAAGTTTGAGGGTCCTTGTTGCACTCCCTCTGCATTCCCAGGATGGCTGGAAGTGGGTGAGCAGCAGAACACCACCACCTCTGGGGAGAGGAACATCCCCTCAGCCCCCAAAATGAGAGCAGCTAGCCAGGATTTGGGGAAACAGAAGGAAAGAGGAGGGTATCTGTCACTGGCAAGCGATTTGTGCCCGAGTGAGAGCAGAGCCCTGAGCAGAATGGGAGGCAGAGGGGGAGCAGCCCCTTTAATCAGCACTGGCTGCTACATTTCTCACTCTTGGAGTAGAAAGTCGAGCAGCTGCTGTTGTTGGGACTGCAGGAAAGCATCTCTGGGCTACTTGGCCTGGAGGGAGGGGAGCAGGTCCATCCCTGGGGAGTCCTGGAAGGAGCCTGGCTCTCCTTGCTGAGCGTTTTTATTTTGCTTCCTTTAAAGGCTGGGAGGAAAGAGGGAGGGAGGACCCAAGCAATGTGGACTGAAAGAAAAAAAGAAAAGAAGAAGAAAAAAAAAGGCAAGTTAAAGATGTGAAGTGCCTGGCAGAGACCCAAAGCACAAGAGCACAGAGACCGTGAGAAAAATGTAAGTTTGCTGTCCGAGTGGGTGGAAATCAGATGTCACTGGGGACATCACAGGACTTGTAAATGAATAAAGGAACGGGCAGGAAAGGAAGGAAGATCCAGCCAGGCTGGAGAAGGCAAACCAGCAGGGTCTTGATCCCAACATGGTTAATATCTGTGAGGCTTAGTCCTAGAGGCAGCAGTGATTGTCCTGTCACAGCATAAACCCTTCACTGACTGCTGCACCAGGTGTCCTGAGGATGGAGGAGTGGAGACCTCAGGGCTTGGCTGCTGTGAGTAGCTGAGGAGGAGGAGGGAGTCATGAGGGTGGGGAAGAGCCATGGAAACCCTTGCTGGAGCACAAGGGATCACAGCTGCTCTAGTGGCACGTGGCAGCTCCCATGGCTGTTCCAAATTCACCTGGTGGCTGCTTGGATACAGGGCCTGGGAATGCCAGGGTGTCTGCTGGACAGGGGTGACCCAGAGGTCCAGGGAGGCAGAGGAAGGACAGAGGGATGGCAGAAGAGGAGGGATTCTCCCTTAGGAAGGTCTGCAGCAGGATGGGCACATCCACCTTAGGAGCTGAAGTGACTTTTGCTGTTCCATGTGCAGTCAGACCGTGGGACACACCTTGACACTAATGGAAGAAGTTTCCTGTGCCTTTATTACACACATACCCACACAAATCCTAGAGATACCCCCTGATTTAGCATCTCCTGCAGGACCTCCTCTTTGTACCCACCTGCTCAAAGGGCAAACCCATGCAAGAAGCAGCAGGGACAACTCAAGAAGCCTTTGTGAGCTCTGAATCACCAAACAGGGGAAGGCTTAGAGAATTCTGCTAGAAACTACTCAGAGCTGCTCGTGCCTCAACACCTGGGTGGGACCTGCCTGTCCTTCTCCTGAAGGAGCCCACCATGATTTATTGCTGGAGTGAGTGAGCAGGTCCAGGGCAGGCTCTGGTTGGAAGCACAGCCTTCAGAGTGTCCCTTGCACCGGGCTCAGCCTGCCAGGCAGCCACAAAAGGCCTGTCCTTGCCATTTCCCAGCAGCTCTCCGTGGGAAGCCCATTCCTGCTCCCTGGCTGTCAGCACGGGCTGGGAATGGAGCCACCACTGGGACCTGCAGGGCATTTTCTGTGAGGAAACAAAGTCGTGCTCCTTGCACAGGAGCCTGGAGACTCCCAGGGCAGCCAGCCATGGCCCAGGGCACTGCTGTGTGAAGAGCTGGAAATGCCAATGGGGGTGGCTGCTGCCCCGAAATGCTCCCCACCAGAGCTGGCTTTTGGGGCCAGGGTAGTGAGGGGCCCACCCTCTGTCAGTGCAGGCATCGTAGGAGGAGATTTCAACCCTCTGCAGGGAGGTTTAAGAGGAATAAACGCTGGAGGAGGTGGGCGAGGAGGCGCTCGGGGAGATGGGAATGTGCAGAAATATTCGGAGAGGGCAAACCCACACTGCAACCCATGACACCATTAAAGCAGCGCGGAGCCTTAGGGGGGAAAAAAAGAAAAAAAAACCAACGAACAAAACGCCCCCAAAATCTCCGTCTGAACACGCTCAGAGCATCTTTGTGACCTGGCGGGACCTCGCCTGGGGATGTCTGGGCTCGGGGCTCCCTCTAGAGGGTTTTGGACACCCGGCAAATGGCCACGCCACGGACTTGGGAAGGGGACGGAACGGACCCCAGGGCTCAGCCCTTCCTTCCCTTGGGGTCCTGCTTTGCATGGGGTGGCCTTGAGAGCATCCCCAAACTCTCCCCAGGCCTTTGACAAAGGGCTCTGCTCAGCCACGGCAGCAATGCCCAGCTCAGCTGTGCTCAGCTGTGAGCAAGGTTTCTTTTTCTTGTCTGCCTACAACAAATTCCAGCCGCCCTGCTCCCTCCAGAAGGGACAGGAGAAAGCTGGAAAAAAAGAAGCACCACAAGGAGTTGCACTCCCTTCTAATCTCCGCTTTTTCTGCCAGTGAGACAAATATTCTTTGTGCAAACCCTGGGAGAAGACAAGCAGGATCCCGCTCAGTGCCTCCCTGAGGGTGCAAGCATCTACAGGTAAAGCCAGAAAGGGCTCTTGAAGGGAAACTAAACTAAATATTCCCCGCTGAAAGGGTGGTCAGACACTGGAACAGGCTGCTCAGGGATCTGATAGGATCATTGTCCTTGGAAAATGTCCGAAATGTCCAAAAATGCGTTGGTGTGGCGCTTTTAGGGACATGGTTTGGTGATGGTCTTGGCAGCGATGGGTTAATGGTTGGGCTCGGTGACCTCACAGGTCTTTTCCCACCCAAAGAATTCCATGATTCTGATGGTCCCCTCTCCAGCCTTCACTAGATGGTGCTCTACGCCCTCCCTAAAATTCCCTTTTACAGCCGGAGCCCGCTCCTCCTGCGCTGCATTTCCACGCCGCAGCCCCAGGTGGGAGGAGGACGGATATTTTCCTGCTCGGGGGATGCTTAACACAGCGGCAAAGCAGTGGGGGAAAAAATGCGGCTCTGGGGCTTGAAGAAGCCCGGGTTGTGTTGAAAAGAGGATGGAGAAAAGGCGCGATCATTTCTCCCTCTGCCTGGAAGGTCCTTGTTCGCGCTGATTTGCCCCCACAGAGGGATCAGAGTCCTGGCAGAGGATGTCCAAATTTTCCCTGATCAGGATTTAGCTGCAGGAGGACAATCTTCCCCTCTCCAACCGTGTGGGCACAGGGTTTGTGGGGGGCAAACGCTTCCAAAAACCACCTGGGAGCTTCAGCACCTGCAGGAGACCACGGTGCTTGTGCCTCCTCCTTCACCTCTCCAAAAAGTGCCTCCTCCTTCACCCCTTCACCAAGTGCCAGCCCTGCCCTCCCGTGGGCTCAGGCAGGTTGGACTGTGTGAAAAACGAGTTTCACTCTCTTAGAAAAATTGATAAGTTTAATAAATAAAATATAAAATAGACAAATTAGGAGATGGAAAAGCAGAAGTTTCTCGGCCGAGGGTGCCTCGCCAGAATAGCACACTCGCTCCTTCAAAATCTTTGTTTTTAAGGATTAACCTTTTACATACAAACATTCTTTTGAGTCCAGATGTCCTTTTGGTTTTTGGGCCCCCCCCCCACTTCCCTCGGAACTTGCCCCGTTGTACTAAATTAGCATTTTATTAGATAAAAGTCCTAGTTGGCCCTGGTAGTTTTTCTGATACCAGAAGATGAATGAACTCTCTCTTGTAGCCTTTGTTTCACCGCTGCTGTCTCAATCTTATAATTTTCAGGAATGTAGAAGGATCTTCTCTCTCTGTATCTTCTGATTCGGTCAGTTTAGATATTACAAAGAGAAAAAAAAACAACCAACCAAACAAACAAACAAAAAACAAACCTAGTCTTTTTACTAATAACACTATGTCACAATCAGAAAACACACTCATCACTTTTCCTAAACTCTGTTAGTAAAACACAATACAGTACAATTATACACGGAGTATTCATTTTAATATTTGCCAAAAGCCAACTTTATAATATGCTTTTATAACGTAATGTGGAATAAAACGCGCCCTCATCAAATAAAATGTGGAGCTGCAGGAGCTCTGGGTGGGCTGAGCGACAGGAGGAGCACCAGGCACACTCCAGCAGGCTCCTGGCATCGGCAAGGGAGGATTGCCTCTTCAGGACAAAGCAAACCGAGCTCTTAAGAGGCGCTCCTCGGCCAGCAGATAAACACACTCGGAGTTAAAAGTGTGTTTATCACCCTCTGATGGGGGATGTGGCGTGTGTTTATGCGCGGCGTGGAAGTGGAGAGGATTTCTAGGCGTGCAAGGGAGCTGCCCAGGGACAAAGTTGGGCTGCTTCGGATGGAAAAAAGGATTTTTCCAAGGTTTTCTTGCCTGATTATCTCCCGTGTTTTCTTTGCAAAGCGTGTGCGTGGGGAGGGGTCTCATCATAAAGCCTCCTACCCATCAGTCAGCCAATGGGTTTTTGCATTTGTTGCTCTTTTTGAAGCCCGTGGTGAAGACACAAACCACTGCCCAGCCACAAGCCTTTCCTGAAATCCAGTTTTGCAGGACAAATCCCCCGGAGAGGTTTGTCCCCTGTGTCGTGGATGCCTTCAGAGCACACAGCCCCTCCTTTGATGAGCTTTCAAGAGGATCTTTATGGCTTTACACACCTCGGTTGGGAAAGCTGGAGCGAAGAAATTGGCTTTGCAGGAGCCAGAAGCCAGACCTCTTCTCAGATCTGGCATTTTGGGGCTCTGCCACCCTCCCAAACTTCATTAGAATAATTTCAGTGTACCAAAATAATCAGGCCCAGCCTTAAAGACACCTCAAGCACGGGGGAACGAGATCGTTTTCACAGAGTTTCAGGGAGATGTCTCTTCAGGAGAAACATTTCTGAGTATTTCCTGGGTTGGCCACATTTTTCATGCGCTCCCCTTAAAGCCTTGGCATGTCCAGGCCTCTTAAAAAATTGTTTCCTGGACATGCAGAGGAGAAACAAACAAAGCTTGGGCACCACAATCAGAATTTCAGGCTCTGATGTCACTTAGCCTTGCCCAGGCACCAGGTTACAGCCCAGATCAGATTCTGGGATCTGGTGCAGAGCATGGATGATGTCTGCTGGAGATGCTGCTCACCACAGGTGCTGTTCCAGAAGATGAAGACCCAGCACTGCTTTGATCAGTCAGTGTTGAAAGACAAGGAAAATGACTGAGGAAAAGAGCTGCCTTTCTATCAGGGGAGGGAAAGGGGGAAGAAAAAAAAAGATTATTTTTTCGCCAGCTGAGTTGGAGTAATTTCCCTGACCACCTCCATCCCAAGGCTGTGGAAGGCCAAGCTGCTCCAGTCCTGCCTCACCCCGAGTGAACTTGCCTTTTGAGAGACCTTTTTTTTGCCTTTTGAAGATCAAGAGGTTTACAGAGGGGTGTGAGGAGATGAGTGATGAGGAAACAGCCTTTAGGAGCCTGCTGGGGCCAGTGAGGGAGCCCAACCCTTCATGCCAAGCCTTGCAGCTTTGGAGAGGCTCAACCACTTCTGCATCTGGACAGCATCAGTGGAAGAGGGCAAAAAAAAAAAAATAAAAAAAAAGGAAGCTTTTTCCCCATGGGCTTCTCTGATCCACACATCAAAGGCAACACCGTGGGGAACCCCAACGGTGGGTCTCATCCTTGAGATGCTCCGGGGCCTTCCTAACGTGAGCTCCCTTTATCCCAGTCCTGCTGTGAGTTGTTTTTGTGCCCTCAGGCACTGGATAAACCCCATGGGCTGCCTGAGCTGCTGGAGTTGTTGCCTGCAACACATCTGCAACCCCTGAGTGGATGGGAGCAAAGCATTTCTAAAACACTGGAGCTTTTTTGGTGGGGCTAAAATTCACCCCTCAAGAGCTTGAGTTTCGTGTAGCGTGAGCAGGACACCTCCTGCTGCTCCCTTCCTCCCATTTAACAGAATGAAACTCATTAATATTGAAAAAAAACCCAAAAAACATCTCACTGCACCCTCATGCCAGCTGAAATCACCTCAGCTGACTGCGGCAGGCTCTCTGCACCCGGCAGTGGATGTGCCTACGTGCAGGTTGCCCTCAGCATCCAGAGAGCAGATTTAAAACTCGGCCGGGTTTTAGCTCGGGGTTTTGTGGAGTGATGCTTCGGGCACACACCCCCGGGGTCTGGGCTGCGGTTCTTGACTGCTTAAGAGCCCATTTGTAGCTCGTCAACATCTCTGCCTGGTTTATTCCCTCGGGGGAAGCCCCAGGGAACAGGTTTTGAGGCAGAAAACGGGGTGGTGAGCAGGGCTGGCATCCCACACAGGGACATGGACACAGCGCCTGAGCGAGGTCACCAGGACAGCTCGGCAGCACAAAGGGCGGTGTCGTGGGCATTTTTGGGGTTGGCTTTTTTTGCTTTGTTTCAGCTTCTCCCTGCCCGAGCTGATAATGTGCGACCACTCAAAAACTCGCTGCAGAGAGCAGAGAAATCCACGAGCGGTCACGGCTGGCTCTGCAGGGTTTGGATTTGCTGCAGGATCAGGCAGCAGCTGCTGGCTGACATCAGTGTCCCCACCGCCACCGCGGGCTGGAGCAGCTCCAGCGCTGGGGACACCTCAGCCTGGTGTGAGACCGAACTTCCCAAAGGGCAGCCGGGATCCTCCCTGCCCGCAGCCTGGAATTTGGGCGGGAGCATCACATTCCCCTCCTCCGCGCCGTGCCAGCGCTGGAGGAAAAGGGAAAAAGATCCGCAGGAGTCCTGACCTCATTCCTACCCTGCCCGCATATGTTTTGTGGTGATGCTGTGATAATTCTCGAGCGCTTCCTTCGCGTTTTCCCAGCCAGGCTCCAACATCACCGCCATCAGCCCGTCTCCTTGTCTCTGCAGGAGTGTCCTCAAGGAGCACCTTTGCATTTGGCTGAACAAGATGTTCTTGTCTGAGGAACCACAACAGTGGGGTTTGGTTTTTTTTTTTCCTGGTTTTCCACCCATCCTATTAAACCACACCGGCAGCTTTTCTTCCTGCTGTTTTGAGCAGGATCCCTTCCTCTGGCTAGAGTTTTGTGGACAGTGTGTCCATCATTTTCTGTAATCTTTTGGTCAGGTGAGCTCCAGGTTGGAGAGGTGGTGCTCCTGATGGAGTGACAATGTGAAGAGATCCGTAAATCCAGTGTCTCAAATAAAACTGGGCGCTGTCTTCCCAAGGAGATGTCAGAAGCATCCAAAGGTTTGGTGCATCAGGGTGGGAATGTCCCTGGTGTGCAAGGGCCTGTCCTGGGTATCAAGGAGCCACCAGACAAAAATGCCTCATGGAACACCCCCAGCTGCTCCAGCAGTGAGGGAGGACACTTGCAGCCCTAAGACAAGACTTCTCCCTTGCTGCTGGCACACAGTGGGTGTCTCCTCGGGATTTCTGCTCTTCCCTAAGCATGTCTGTGATGAGCTTCTGTCTGATGGGACTTTTCTTACTTCTGGAGGGAACCTTCTCCAGCCAAGGGTGGCAGGATTGGGCAGAAACATTTGCAAGTGGAAAGGCACCCCATAAACCAGGGGTGTCCCAGGAGGCTGCATTTTTGGCCCAGACCACGGCCCAAATTAACATCATCACGCAGGTGTTTTGTCCATGGCATTTTTAACGGGCTTAAGGTGAAGCATTAGGACAAGGAAACCCAGACTCTGGCTCCCAGGCTGGTCTGGCACAGCCCTCAGATGTCTTTGCTCAATCCCTGTGCTCCTCTCTCAGCCCTGGGACCATTTCACAGCAAAATATTCCTCTAATTGGTCCCTGGGAAACAGGCAGCAAAATACGCATTGCCACCAGAGCAAGCAATGGCAAACACGGGCCCAAAGACAGGTTTTTTTTTTCCCCTTTCTTGGATAAAAATATGTCATGGACCACATACTTTTCAGTAATGTCCATTTTTTTTTTTTAAACTCATGTTTCTGCAAGAACAGTGTTGAGACAGCCCAAGTTACCAGCTAATGTCACTGTCACTTCCAGCACTCCCATCCCGAGCAGGCAACATCCCTTCTTGATTAAACATCACATTTTACCAGCTTCTTGGCCAAAGGCCTTCAAGACCCTTTTCTCCCAAAGAGGAGGGAGAAAACTCAACATCTTTGTGTGGCTCTTCAAGGGTTTTTGTGTCAAATTTTCCAGCGGGGAAGGCCCATGGTGCTATCACACGTTCTGAGCACTGTCCCAGCTCTGCTGGGAGCAGGGTCAGGCTCTGGGGCTGCTCCAGCATTTTTTTTCCCACATGTTCAGCCCGTGCATGAGTCCTTCCCCAGCCCCTGAGCCTTTGCTGAGATGCCTTTGACAGAGGGAGTTGAGCCGATCTCCCGGCACGGGGCTGTCCCGGCAGATAAAATAAATATTTAGCTGCAGAACATCTAACAGTTTTCAAAGAGCCTGGCATGGCCCAGCGTGTTTAGACTGCGTGCATAGCAAAGGGAGCTCTGCTGCCTTTAATCATCCTCCTATGTGTCCCAGGCTTTTTATCTGGGGCTCTTCACAGCCCTCCACAGAGAGGTTTGTCTTGTTCATCCCTGCATCACAGATAAGGAAATGGAGGGCTGGGCTTGGGGTGCTTGGGGTGCCACGTTTCCAGCCACTTTTCTTTGTGTTTCCCCTCCAAGGCCAGTGCTCCTCCAACGAGATGACATGAGAAGTGTTTTCCTGTTTCCACATTTTCCTCTGTCCATGTTTTCCTCCTTCTGGTGGTGGCCCTTGTGGCTGGTGCCACTTGTGCCCATCTCTCAGCAGCAGTCCCTGTGTCCCCCTGGCCCCTGAATTGCAGATGAAAAGCAATCAATGCTGCTTTCTCTTCTGGTGCTTTGCATTGTGGAGCTGCACCTCTTCTCTCCAGCAGGCTCGGCTTTATTTATTTATTACTCCATTTCACAGATGCTTTAATATAAAGTAATGAGTCCCGAGGGTAGCACTAAGCCAGGAACAAATTAGGCTGTAACACACAACGTCTCCTCTGCCTGGGTGCTCTGGTTTTTTGGGGAGCCCAGCAGGAGAGGCTCCTGCCTGAGCTCTGTGACCACGAGCATCACGAGGGGTTGCAGTGTTCTGGGGCTGTTCAGGAGCCAGCTGAGCCCTAAGGCAAGAAATGAAGCATGGTTTTTCTCAGAAAGCTGTGTGGGCTTTAATGAGAGCCTGACCCACGGTCTTACAGCCTTATTTAAAAAAAAAAAAAAAAGAATTCCATTTAAATTAACACATTTGCTCTCTCGGTTCAAATGCATATTTCCCTCGCCCCACAACTTCTCCCATACACCACATTCTTTTGAATCAAATTTTCACAGGAACTTTTACTTAAAACAAACAGCCTAGCAGCCTCAGAAATAAAAAAAAACAGCCCAGCCAATACATCCCTGTGGAAAACTTGTAATAAACTGCTGGGTCATTCTCAGATGGAAGCTGCCCCAGACTGGGGAAGGAGCATCCCCACACATCCCCGGATGTGGTTGTCTACCCAGTGGTGTTTTATAGATCACTCTGCTTTTCCCTATTTCCCTCTTTAGCCACAGAGGGAATCTCTGCAGAGGATGAAAAGAGTAAAACCCATTTTTTTTTGTCCTGGGAACCTCAAAGTCATGCCTGGCTTTGCCAGCCCCATCCATCCTCCAGCCCCGTGTGGTCTAGAGGACTTGGGTCACATCCCAGCCTGGGCTATGAGGCACATGAATATTTTCAGAGCCACCTCTTCACAAACTAAACTAATTTTTTCAGGCCTTGCCTTCTTAAGGCCACCAAGCTTTCCAAGAAATTTTTAAATCCTGTAAAATTTGCTCAAATCCCATAATCCCCCATGGAAACAAAGGTTGGACTGATTATTATTTTTTCTTTTTTTTTCTTTGCTAAAAGGTTGGCAGCCTTCCAGCTCTCTGAAATGCAGCTCTGCCCAAAGGAAAATCTTTTGTGGGGAAAATCATGTGCGGGTGGTTTTGGGAAGACAAGTCAAAATAAAGCATTTCGGGGGAAAAAAAAAAAAAAAAGACTTTAAAAATAGTCTTAAAGCTATCTTTAGCCCCAAATCTGGAAGAGGAAGGTTCACACTTATTTTTCATCTGTTTTTCCTCCCTGCCCACTTGAAGAGAAAGGGGCAGGTGGTTTATTTTTAGGCTGAAGATGCAAGAAAATCCATTTTCCCCAAAGCTGGCTGGAGCTTTGTGTGCTGGGACAGCTGTGGGAACCTCCTGTCTGCACCAGCTATGGGAAAATAGGGCTTGGAGAGGGTTTTGGGGACCAGGAAATTATTTGTGGGTGGCCTAATGAGGGGTGGGGGTACCTCAGCATTATCATTTCAGGGCAGTCATCAGGGGCTTCCTCATGGGGAGGTCTGCAAACATTAAATGGGGGCTGCTGCAGCACCTCATCAGAAAAGGGGCTTTGAGTCTCTCCTGCAGCTGGTTTTGGGGTGGTGAGAGCAGAGGGAAGGGGCTCACACCCCTGAGCTGCTCCTCAGCCCTGGGGAGCACGGATGGGCAGGGAGGAATCTCACTCATTGCTCTTCCCAAACCCTTAATAATCTCCTGGGAGTGCAAGGAGCAGAGCTGCACAAAGCCCTCGAGCTGTGGGTGCACAGTAGCTTTAGGGGCAGGAGGGTGTGCTAAATTTTACTCCTCTCCTACCATTCCTGGTGCATGGTTTACCTCTAGTGCTGCCAGGTGTGGAAATGTCTGGGTGAGGACAGCTGCCAACACCCCAAATTCTTGTTCCCAAGTGGCAGAGGCCAGGTAAGAGTGTGTCACTTGCAAGGTGAAGCACAGCATCATTTGGGGCACCCCTGCAATGACTTCTGCCCTCTCTCAGCTCCAAAAACAGCTTTCTGCAATTCCCCAGTCTACCTTCTCCTTTCCCACCCCAAATAACTGTCCATCATGAAGCAACCCCTCAGTTTTTAGTGGCCACCTCATCCAGCCCACGACATATGNTCAAGTAGCAGAGGCCAGGTAAGAGTGAAGAAGGTAAGAGTCACTTGTAAGGTGAAACACAGCATCATTTGGGGCACCCCTGCAATGACTTCTGCCCTCTCTCAGCTCCAAAAACAGCTTTTTGCAATTCCCCAGTCTACCTTCTCCTTTCCCACCCCAAATAACTGTCCATCATGAAGCAACCCCTCAGTTTTTAGTGGCCACCTCATCCAGCCCACGACACATGGCAGCAACAACCTCCTCTCCTGGAGAAACAGCCTCTCTGCTGCCCAGCTTTAACCAAAGCAGGAGGACTTTGATTTTCCTGACAGCTTTGGTGCCTCTGGAGAAGCCAGTGAGACAGTTCACCCTTGCCTGTGCTTCCTGAGCCCTTCAGAGGTTTCTGAGACACGACTTCCCTTTGCAAAAGCCTTGCCAGCTCTCCCCATTTAATTAATTGCATTCTTTGATATATCTTCTGGTCATTTGGCCAGCACAGACATGAGGTACAGACACCAAGAAAGCCCCTGAAGACATTTTTTTTAATGTCCTGTGGAAAAGCAGTGCAGCTGCCCCAGTCCTGGGGCTGTCTGCAGTGCTCTTGATGGGAAGGATGCAAAACCTTCCCGTGCATCAACTGCACAACCTCACAGCAGCTTCTCACCTTGCCTGGACCCCTTAATCCCCATGCCAGTGGATTTAATACCCCTGTATTAAAGAAGGCAGCTTATGGAGAGGCTGCTGGGAATTTATTAGCTGGGATCTTCAGAGGCAGAGCTTATAAAATAGAAACCTAATGAGCGGCGTGCTGGACAAAGGAGTTTAAATCATACCTGGCAATCTACGTCCTCCAACTCTTCACCTGGGCATCAGTGGAAGCAGCTACATCCCTGAGATCCCAGCAAGGGACCAGAGTCACTCTGGAACCCTGGGCATGAGTGAGGTGGGAACCAGGACAGTTGCTTTAGATGATTTACAGAGGCAGAATGGTGGAATAAGCTGATTTATTTGCAATTTTTTTTAAAAAAGAACCACACCAGAATGATGAGAGGAATTGCATTACACTGCTTTTGGTTTTTGCTGGATGCAAACAGTAGCACATGATATTTTTATATTTATATGTTAGAGTTTAGCTTTGTTAATAGTACTGCAAGATGCTCAACATCTGAAAGCACCTTCCCTCTGCAAAGGCTTTCCAGACACCTGTGAGGCACCACCAGCTCTTGATCAGGCACAGGAAGGAGAGGCAGTGGTCCAAAAATTCAGTCAATCCAGTTTTAGGCTACCTAACCCCAGCTGAGAAGTGGTGAAGCCACATGAGAAAGAACTGATCCAGGACGAACTGGCTCTACCGGTTTGATTTTTCATCTTCTTTTTTTTTATTATTTATTTTTTAACCAGGCTTCCTTTGAAGCATCAGGCTTCACCCCAGATCAGGTACCAGCTCATCTGTACATCTAACCTCCTTCCAGACTAGCCACAAACCCTCCCCCAGTGAGAGACATCCAGGCAGCCCAAGCTGTGCACAGCTCAGAGGAGTGGTGTCAGAAACCTTCAGTCACTCCCCTCTGCCCCCTCGGATATCAAACATCAGAGCTGGCACTGCAAAGGCAGATATCAAATTGTGGTGTCTGCTCCTGTCAGGCTGAGGAGAAGCAGGGAAAGGAGCAGTGGCTGCCTGCAGGAGATCTGCTGGCAGCACCAGGGCTTGGGGATGCTCAGCACCGATGGCCAAAGGGAATGAGAGACCTCCCACTGCTCCCCTGGAATGCCAGGGACAGTTCACTTGGATCTGCACTCCAAGGAAAGCGAGGGAAGAACAAGAACAACTGTGTGTTCAAGCCTGCTGGGTGCCTGCTGGCCCCGACCCTCCTTGCACTGGAGGGAGAAGAGAGCCACAGC
Source organism: Sinosuthora webbiana (assembly GCA_013397395.1). Lineage (NCBI taxonomy): Eukaryota > Metazoa > Chordata > Aves > Passeriformes > Sylviidae > Sinosuthora > Sinosuthora webbiana. Next base: position 231,672 of record VXBN01015902.1, read on the forward strand.
CCAGGCACCACAAGGCTGCACAGGGCTGCCCAGGACCTTTTCCTGAACTTTTCCAGGGTAAAACCAAAGGAATTCAAGGCAGGGCTGTGAGTAGCTGATCCCAGAGAATGTGGGGGCGAGACACATTTGCAGACACAAGAAATCTGCATTCAGAATGGAGAATGAGAGAGAAGAGCACAAGGAAATTGATATGGAAGGAAGGACCAGCACATGCCCAGTTCTTTTTTTCTCCCTTTCAGGTGTCAGCCACGATGTGCCAGAGGTCTCAGGCCACTGTGCCTGAAGGCCCTCGGGATTCTGATGCTTCCAGGGGTCTCTTCCAGTGTCTCCATATGACCAGCCCCAGCCGAACAGCAAAGATCAAGCAAGTCAGTGACAGCAGAACAACTGGGGAAAAAAACACAGGAGCATGTTAAAACATAAAAAAAAAGACAGTGCCTCTTGTAATATTTAGCTCCCAGAAGAGGGGGTATTCAGGGAAAGAGAAAAAAAAAAAAAATCCACAGTTGTCTGTGCAGGATCCATCACCCCCAGAGTTGTATCTCCCAGAGTTTTTACTGCTATACAGTGAAATTTGCCCAATGCTTCCAGGCCAAGGAATGTCTAAAAAAGGGGGAGGGCTTCCTGGACACAGGAGTTGAAATACATTACATTACCAAAACACTCCAAGAATAGTTGAACTATATAAAGAAACATGCACCAGTTTGGGAAAAGCACATTCTGGTCCTACCAGCCAAACAAGCTGAACCACTGAGAATGGAGTTTTGCTGGTAGGAAATGTACCTAGTGCAGGAACAGAGCTGCCTGCCAGAGACCACGAACGCCTCCACACTCCTGGTGGCCACAACCACCAGGAGAAGAGCCTCCAGTGCCCCCATGGCCGTGGCAGACAAGCTTTGCCAAGTCCTGCTGGGTCCTTTCAGACACGACCAGGCTCCAGCTGCACTTAGAGCAAAGGGAACCGTGCTGGAGCAGCTCCAGCGGTGGTGCCAGTCCAGAATTTAGCTTGAGCCACTGGAATGCGGCAGTGGGAAGGCTGAAGGGTGGGAACATGCTCCCTTCTGCTGACCCCAGCGGTGGGAATGGGCATCCCAAACTGCTCCAGCGGGATTCAGAGCTCACGCAGCTCCGTCCCTTTCGTGCCAGCATGAAACTGCTCATGACGGTGCGGCTCCTGCCCGACTGTGATTGTGCAGAATTTGGACAGCTTAAGCCCTTTCACCACGGATGACTGCGCTCAACTCTGCTACAGTGGCTGGCAGCAACCAGATAATCCCAGGAAAACTTGTTAAGGCTAGCCTGAGCTGTGCACAGGAGAGGAGCAGGGGTTTGCACTGTGAAGCCCTCCGTGGGTCAGAGGCTCATGCACTGCTCCAACATCTCCAGCAAAACAGGGCAAATGGAAGCCCACAACCTTCATCCCAGCCCTGCTTTTCCTTTTCCCTGCCCTACATCAGCTGGAGGAGCCAAGTGGGTGATGGAGGATTGCAGGATAAATATATTGCACTGGGAAGTGAGCTTGAGACAACACAAAGTTTGGGTTCAGCCCCAAGGCTCGTGGGCAGTGACTTCTGCCCTGCTCTTCCCTTACCAAAATGAATACCTTCAAATGCATCCCTAGCTCTGCTTTTAACAAATAAACCTTTCCAAGTGGCAAGCCTCCCTGCCCTCAATACAGGGGAAGGATGAGGAGTGTTTACAGGCCTGCTTTTCCAGGAGTTAGAAGGATTCACCTATAAAAACGTCGTTGGTGTGTGGAGATGAAAACGAGCTGTTCCTGCAGGCACTGCCAGCCAGAGCTGCTATCACCACCGGGTACACTGTGAGGTTATAGCGGACATACTTGTCCAGAAAGTAGTTTTCTAGATAAAACCTGCGAAGGAAAAGAGTGACCAGAATAAGAATTTTCCTCTGTGTATTTTTTCTGTTCCCTAAGAAAGGAATTAGACAGAGAACGGGGGGGCTTTGTGGGCCAGCTGGGACAAGAGTCCCAAATTTTTTCATTTACTAGTACTCAAAAAAATATTATTAAAAATATTATTTTAAAATATAATTATTTAAAATTATTATTTAAAACTATTATTTAAAATTATTATTTAAAATTGTTACCAAAAATATTGTTAAAAATTATTTTTAAATATTATTTGAAAAATATTGTTTAGAATTATTATTGAAAATTATTTTTGAAGCTATTACTGAAAATTATTATTGATAATTATTATTAAAATTAAAAATTTATTAAAACATTTAAAATTATTATTTAAAATTATTATTAAAACATTATTTTAAAATTATTTTAACATTATTATTTGAAATTTATTATTTTATAATGATTTATTTAAGGTAAGTTTAGGGGAAAAATAAAGCCACGTTTCCTATGGTTTCTGTTATCACACCCTCAGCTGTAAACCTAAGGCAGGTTGGGCTCATGCAAGTCACAAAAACACGCTCCTGGCCCACAGTGCTTGTTGGCATTGCTGAGGCCAGGGGATAAAAGCTCTGCCCAGACTCCCATGAGTGATAACAGAGGCCTCTGCACTCGGTGTTGGGAGAGGGACAAGTGATGAGCAAAATGAAAAAATTGTCACCACTGCTGAGGGGTGGGAGGGGTTTTTGAGGCTCTGTGGGGACCCTTGGGGTCACTTTACCATATCAGCAGGCCCAGAGCCAGGATGCTGAGGGCAGCAGTGGTGGCTTTCTCATTGGGCACGTCCCACTTGTAGATGAGCACGACGGCGAAGTTGAGCAGCGTGGCGATGCTGGTCCACGTCAGGTACAGAGCCAGCCCGTTCTGCACCTGCCAGCAGAACAGCAAGGGGACAAGAGTGACACACAGGCCGGCTCTGCTTGTCCTTGTGATGATGCCTCAAGATTTAGCTTTCGTGGTTTTCAGATCCTGTGCTGCCCGGGGGTGCAGTTCTGAGCCTCATATTAAGTGCCACTAAGCTCTCTTCACAGAGTAGGGAGAAAAAACAAATCCTTTTCCTGCTGCACACCAAGGACAACTTTCAGCCCCAAAAGCACAAACAAGGGTGGGCTGGAGGGAGGAACAAGAAGGATGGGACCTCACAGCCTGGAGCTGGGATTGGACAATTCAACCCCAATATGCAAATGGACCAAAACTTATAAAAACGTAAGATTCGTGATCATTCAGCCATTTTTGTGACTATTCTTAGCCCACCCTGGGTGTAGCCCTGGTCAGGCCCTGTCCTGCCCAAGGTGTACCCTAAAGGCCTTTGAATAAATCCCTACTTTATTCTCCAGCTCTGTCCAGTCTCTGTTCCAGGTCAGCCTTCCCAAGGCATCACTTGGTGACCCCTAGGCCCCAGTGCAGTTAAGCCAGACTTCTGGACCTGTCTGCAGGAAAAGTCCCTCAACACAGAGAAAAGGTGAAGCCTTGAGCACCTGAGGGGCTCCAGAAATCCAGGCCAGCAGTGTGTTATACTGGTGTTTTCAGGAAGTGCAAAGAGCAGAACTCCCAGTTTGTGCCAAGAGCTGTAGGTGCCTTTTCCCAGCTCCTTTCGCAAGGAACTTTTCTGTGCAGGGCAGAAATCTTTCTTTAGCTGTGTTCTACCACTGGATCCTTCACTCTGACACCTCCAGCACCGCACAGAGGTTGGGGATTGTTTTTTTTTTTTAACCATTTCCCCACAGCACAGGTCCTCAAGAGCCACCTACCAGAAGGCGGATGAGCCAGAGCTCAGCTTTGTGACCCTTCTCAAACCACGAGGAATGGACGCTCAGGGCTCGGTGGGAAACAAACAGGGAGGCACACGTGGTCAGACAGAGGACTGCCAGGAACACCAGGGCTGGAAGGAGGTATCTAGGACAAAGAACATGTGCACACACACACACAATGGACGTCACATTTTTCTCAGCGGTGTCACAACGCCCTAATTTGTAGTTTTTGCGTCTGGCCTTCACTGGCTTTAAGTCGATCAGCCTTTAATAAAGGCAACCACCACACACAGCCCTCATTTTGACAGGCTGCTGTTGCTGTTCTGCTCTGCTAATCATGAAGTTGTTTTCCTGACTGCAAGTGATTTCTTCACCTCTTGACAGCGGTGCTCTCGTAAGCCCTTCATGTGACCATCATTATGGAAACAATCCAAGGCAAGGAGCTTAACTGCTTTAATGAGGAGAGGCATGGCTCCTGTCTCACCTGTGGAGGTAAAAATGTAGAAGAACAGCAGCTTTGAGGAGATCAATGACCAATCTGTCTCATGGGGAAGATGACAACATAAGGCAAAACACCCAAACTTTTATGAAGGCTAAGCCTGGCATAGGGTTTTGCAGGTGTGATTCAGTGCTCACACACAGAGGAAAGAAAAACACAGAGAAAAAAAAAAAATAAGAGTACTGGGGTGATCCCCTCCAGAGTGTTAGAAAGTGTTTGTAACAGAAGACAACTTACTCTCTGTCCCACAGAAAGAGCCATCCAACGTTGAGGCCATTGTTCAGACACCACGCCACGTAAAAAGGTGTCGGCAGCAAGTCTGGCTTTATGAAGACATATCCAAGTTCATTCCTGCCAGGAAAAAAGTGGGCATGGAGAAAGGAAAACAATGCCTGCATCGACCAAACCAACCTTTCTGGCCTGATTTCCCTTATATTAGGAGGAACTTTACATTGGAATGAAACATTTTGCCTTAAATCAGACTGTTTCTTCTGTGTGTCCTTCTCTGATACAATACAGTAATTCCTGTGGCTTTCCCTTTCGGGCAGTTCTTGATCTCATAGCCCCAGGAAAACTTTCCAGCCCAGTTCAACCAACCAAGAGACCCCCCAGTGCTGGTTGTTTGATCTCTAGCAGAAAGAAAACTCAAAGCATGAGCTCCATTGGTTTTGCCCCTGTGGATATCCAGGTACTGGAGAAATCTGTCAGATTCCCCAAATCACTGGAAATGAGGGGTTTGCACACTTTGACACCTGTTCACACTTTAGAGGAGTTCATGCACACCTCCAAACTGCTCCCCAGCTTTGGATGCTGGACATAAGAGGTGCTCCAGCCACAGAGCTTCAGCATGTCATGTCAAGATAAATGGCAATTTATCTTTTCTCCTGTTAGAGCTGGGATTAAATGCTCAAGAGACATTTCTTGTTCAGACTCAGGTGTTTATTAATTCTTATCTATGTTACAGTCTCACAAGCTGTGAGCTCTAGCTAACAAAGTGAAAAATGGCTCTCTATCTCTTTACAAGGCCTTTAAAGCACAAACTGTTCAATAATGAAATGACACCTAAATTATTTTTACTTTTAGCCCAATAGCCAACCATCTGTGGTCTGCAATGTGGACTTTTCTGTCCGATTACAAAATACCACCCAGACCCATGGAGAAGGTGAAAAAAGAAGGGCTCAGCCTGTACCCTAAAACTTCCATCTTGCTTTATATATATTATTATATTCTAAACCCTTAAACTCTTAAGTTTCCCACCCTGTGCTATCACACACTTCTATCCAAACCCCACACCCACAGTCCCAGTGCTGTCACTCCATTTTGGGAGCCTTTTCCACGGGCTCAGGTCCAATGCAGTGTTTGCTTGGGGGTCAGTGCCTGTGGGCACAGAAAGCCTGAAATTCTCAGTGCCCAGGGTTCCAACATGTTGGCTCCTGCTAAAAACCCCTGAAAGGGAGGTAAGAGACTGAGCTGCTCCGAAAGGGAAGAGTCCTTGTCCCTTCTCATTTATGCTGTGAACAGTAAATAGGGAAAATACCTTCGGCAGATCCCTGACAAGGCGTAGAGAAGCCAGACAAGCTGCCAGGAGTAGATGACATTCCAGATGAGGAAAGTCCAGCCAGCTGGTGTGAAATCAGTGCTGTACTTGGCCGAGATGTTTCCAGGGGTCGTCCTGAACAGACCTGCACCAGGTCATGAATGTTATTGCAGGCAAAAGTGTTGTTACATCCAGAGGATGGGGAAAGACTGCTGACTTTGGTCAACCTTCAGTCTTCCTCCCTACCTCAGTGGGTTCAAGGATGCTGAGAGCATGCCCATGGTGAACACCAGCCACGTGCTGCAGTTGGTTTTGACATCCACTGTGGGATCACTGTCCTGTATTGGGAACACTGGGCACCTTCCCTCTCACACAGAACCAGAAAAACCAGCTGCCTGTGTGACCCAGAGGACAGCATGACGGCTGCTCGTGGCAGATTCAGCCAGGCAGTGCTCAAACACAGCACCACTGTCACCTACAAACCCACAGCAGCAGCCTGAACATCTTCCACCAGGGATACAAGGGTGTGCAAGGACTGCCTTTCAACCACCACCAGATCCAGGCTCAGTGGGGGCATTTACTTGGATTTCAAGGGACTGGATAGGCTTCAGGCATTTGGTTCTAACACCTGGAGGATGCACCAGCTACTTCTACCTTTCACAGAACAAGGTGCAAGGTGGCAAACACATCTATCCCATCTAAGCCACCTTGTATCATTGCATGATATAAAGCATGAAGCCCACCTCTGAATGAAAAAAAAAAAATTGTTTGCATTACCTTTGAAAGTCCCAGTGGCATTTCCAGCATTCATTACCACCATGACAGTGAAAGTAGCCAGAGACAGAAACATCACCAAAATCTTCAATTTATGCAGAGCATCCATCTTACTCTGAAACACATTAAAGATATTGTTGGCTTGTCCTAAAGGAAGTCTGGATTTTTTCCACATCCCAGAGGCTGTTTCAGAAATAATGCTGTAAATCCACAAATTTTAGCTGCCAACTTTTATTTGTGGGGTTTTCATTAGAACTCAAGAGGCCTTGGCATGGGCTAAGGAGCATCTCCATTTGAAGAGATCTTGTGAGGTTTCAGAATGGAGATGGAAATCTTTGGGCGAGCTGCCTGCTCTGCCACCCTCCACTGCAAGAGCCATAACTTAGGTTTGTCTCAGGTTTTCACAAAGGCCTAAATAATTAGACCACAAAATTAGCTTATCTGGCATCACTGTTGCAGTTTTACTGAGGCAAACAGGCTTATCAATTCTGCCCACTCTAGGAAGCCAATATGAAAATGTTGAAGTCTTTGCTTTGCAGCCAAGTGCCTTTTAGCACGACATAACTTCTCACATTTACCTCTCTAATCCTGTAACTCTGACAAATTAACATCCTTTCACGGTGCTACTACCTCCTCATCTACTGGCTGCAAATAAGCTTTAAATGCCTCAGCACGTCTCAAGAACTTTATAGACTATAAAATCCACATTCTACAATTTTTCAGGGTTAGTAAGTAATGACTTAAGCTTCCCCAAGTGATTTCCATTAGCCCAGCATTTATTCTATCCCAGAGAGGTTCAGTGCCACCTCTAAGAGGAAGCACACATGCACCCAGCTATAGGCAACAGCTTTATTTCTCCTCACAGCTCAGCACTTGAGCTGCTTTCTCTCCACAGTGGCACTTCAATGCTTTCCAGGGTTGCCAGGAGTAACAATTGAGTTGTTTCACATTGCTCAGTCTTGAACAATGAATTCCAGTTCCCACCTCAGTGGATTGTTTTATAGTTCCAGGCTTTGTTCACAGGACTCGCTGCATCCAGACACGTCACAAGGAAGTGGGAAGGGAAATTCTGTTTTCTGAGAATCCATACATGGGTTTTTTTTCCCTTCTCAGTTATATCTTAACAGGAAAAACCCACCCTTTTAAAAAATTAAAATTAAAGTCCTATGTGGAAGAATGCAAAGTATGAAATCCCGACTAGATTTATGTCAGTCAAATCGCAGAACAACGCGTTGCCTTCAACAGATACTCTGGATTAGCAACTTCTGAAAAGAAAAATCCACTGTTGTACCATTGTGTTGTATACTGTTTGTATTGTACTGTTAGAGATATCGTTTCTGGCTCGGGAAATAACTGACATGCAGATTTCTGAAAGCCATGAAAACATAGGAGAAAAATATCACTGTACACTTGTCAGTGATCAAGGAAAGAATATAAGAACGGGATGTTTGCCTGCTCCAAACCAGTACACGGGGCTAAACGGTCCAGTGATCTCCCTGCCAGGCCAAAACTCTGTCCCATAGTCCTGCAGTTGACTTCAGCATCACATTTTTCTTTTCATTAGCATGTTTGGAAGAACCTTGATTGCACAGCTTCAGAGAAACCCGTGTTTGCTCGTGGAAGTCCAGGAGGAAAGCCTCATTAAACAGGTCAATAGTTTCACTGGTGTCTCTCACCTCCTGCCTCCCTCCAACTCACTGCTCCCAATAAACGTCTGCAACGCTTCCTGCCTGCAGTCTCCAGCCACAAACACCCATTAGGAGAATCAGAAATGTTACTCACAGGAATCCACACAGGCTTTATGGCAGCGTTTTACAGCTGTGGGCTCAGCTACAGGCAGCGCCGGGGAGTCTCCGCCTCCTCGCCTTACCTAAAGAGATTTCATACAACTCTCAGCAGATTAATAATCACTTGTTATTAAAGGAAAAACTCACAGAAGTTAGACGTGCTTTCTGTCTGTGCGCTGCTGCAGCCTCCCATTGGCTAAAGCCTCCCAAAAACAAGCGCTTATGCAAGAGAAATGTGATTACTTAACCAAAGCCTTTTATAACAGCCAGACATTTCGTATGGCATTGCATGTTCCCAGCTTGTTGGCAGACAGAAGTTAATGACTGCATGCTCTGGGCTCTTGCTTCCTTTGTCCTTCTCCAGCCCTGCCAGGAGGAGGGAAACTGAGCACTGAATGCAAAATATTGCATCCTCAAAATCTTCCTGAGCGGGAGATGCTGGCAGGGGTTGCTGGAGAAACAGGCTGGGTTTGGGGTTTGGGGAAGATGGAGATAAAAATGGGCTCCAACAACCCCCCTGCAGGGACACCTTCCACTAGACCAGGTTGCTCAAAGCCCAGTCCAGCCTGGCTTTAAACATTTCCAGAGATGAACTCACAGATGTCATGCACAGAACCGCAGAATAGGTTGGAAAAGATCCTTTCTAACCATAAACAACAGAAATCCATAGTCTGGATCCTGTGAGGATCTTCAGATCTTCCTGTAGCCCCAGATGTAGATTGGGTCATGAGTAAAGTTTTGTTCTTTGGTACAAAAAAGGCTCCTGCCCCTCAATGCAAGCCCACCCCCCAGCAACAATGCAAACCATGCAAGCTGATCAGTCTCTGCACAGAACCACAGCCTCACCACATCCACTCCTTTCCTTTTTTTTATTTCTGCCCATTTCCTCTCAAATCTAAACTTCCATAGCTGATTTAAACTATTCTCCAGCACCAAAATGTCCTTTACCTTGTGCAGCCACAGTGGTTACCAAGCAGACAGCGTGGCTGGGACCTGCCCCATGTCAGATGTAAAGGCAGTGAATTAACTAGCACCTATCTTCACCCCTTGGAAACAACATCATGGGACTGGGAGTTAACCAACCCAGCTGGAGCTTCCTTGGCCATGGAGAAAGGGGTGGAGAGCCCTGTCCTATAGCCCAATCCTACATGAACATGGATTTGCCAGCCATGGGAAGTGCAGGGCAGCCAGCCAGCACTGCTGCTGTCTATTTATCAGTGTAGGTGTGAGGTCCACCCTTTGGAGGCATTCTGAGGTCCAACCCTCTGGAGGTATTCCGATGTGGAAACCGGTGGTTTAAGTATGATTATTCCTCATCAGCCACATAACATGGTGTGCTCTACACACGGATCAAAAACAAGAGTTGCTTGTGTGTAGCGTGTTCCTGGGAGAAGACAAGGGCCTGAGCTCACAGCATGGTGGCATTGGCATTTTTCTCTCCTTTTTTCACTTTGTGAATCCCCCAGAACACCTATGTCCCACAAAGTGACTTCAAGCCACAAGTTTATAAGCAGTTGTTGCAGCAAGCATGGGCTGAAATACAAGCACAGCTATTACAAACACTGTATGGCCTCTCCTCCTAGTAGGTTAAAATCTACAATGCACCTTTTTCCACACTGGACCATGTCTTATTTATGGCACTCTTATA
>VXBN01015902.1:241681-265897 GCA_013397395.1 Sinosuthora webbiana
TATTATATAAAATATAGTATTATGTATTTTACATTATATAGTATATATTAAATATTATCTATTAATTATTATATTAAAATATTGTCTATTAAATAGAATATAAATTAAATAGAATATATTATATTATGTATATATGTCTTATACATACACACACACACACACACACACATATATATATATATATATAGGCATAGGCATATACATGTCTTTACTCATCAGATAGTCAAAATGACCTCAGCATGATGTCAGACATGACATTTTCATCCAACAAAAGGGTGGCCTGAAATCCTCCACTGAACACAGGCCACTTCATCCCACATGTGCCTGTTAAGCACAGCTGGTCAGCCAGGTCCATGCTGGCCTGAATCAAGGGAACAGTTCTGCATGCAGAAAACATTGGACAAGTGGGAAAACCAAAATCCACCCCACAGTGGTGGCCTTGTCCTCTGGCCACACTCTGTAACCCAGGCAGAAAGTTAAACCCACATTCTGGGTTTCAGAAGGCTTTGTTGTTTTTTTTTCCAGAATAAACCACAACACAGGCCTTGGATAAAATATTCAAAGTTATTTTGTCGTGCAGCTCTACAAAAATCCCCTCAAGTACGTTGGTAAAATACAGAGCAATGTACTTAGTGCTCATAAAGTTATTAAAATTGAACGTCCCTTGCTTCTCTAGGCTGCACAGCATTCCCAAAAGTGGGAATGCTCAGGACACCAACAGCTTTAAGACACCAGAGTTAAACTCAGAGGAAGCTATTATGGAAAGGCCCTACCTTTCCATAGTGTATCCTCTCTGAGAGAACTTTTAAGCTGATTTCTTTGACGTGGGTTTAAATATCTGCTGGTGTGTTGAGGAAATAAAATTGTATTGTCAGAGGAGTGGCAAATGCAGTCATATTGATTTCAGACAAGAAATGGCTGCTAGTGTTTGCATGCACAAAGAGAAGCATGATACAATCCATGTTTACAAGAGGATGTGTCTTGAAATCCAGATATCCTGCTGAATGAAATCACTGGAACCAATTCCATGACAGTGGTTGGTACTTTTCAAGACTTGAATTAAATATAAGTTTGTATTCATCTGGCTCATGATAGAGAAAACCGGTTTCCAACTAGGTTGTTTTACCATCAGGGCAGTTTTCCACTGATAAACAGAGGAAAATACAGGCTCCTGTATGAACAAAAATCTTTAAAGGGTCTCTCTTTAGAGCCCTCGTTTGTTTCGAGAGAAGAAGAAAATTAATAGGAAAAAAAAGAGCTGCTTTCCAAGAAGGAGAGATCCACCATGCCCTTCCCTGCCCAAGCACACTCTGTGCAGCCCCAAGACGTGCTCCACCAGCAGCAGGGCCCCTCAGACACCAGCAGGGCACTGGTTGCACTGGGACCACAGCCCCACTGTCACTCCCCCATGCACTGGAAAGCCATGTAAGCATTCACAAGGTGATGAGCTAGCATGAGCAGACTTTGTGCTGCTATTAATGCCCTGCTGACAAGAGGAAGAGCCTCCATTTAAAAAAAAAAAAAACAACAAACCCTCAACATGAATCCTCCTGCTGGTAGCTGAAATAAAACATTATGAGCACAGACAGTTTGAGTCCCAGAACAGAAAGTGGAAGCCAATTGCTTTCTACCTAGAGGTGCCCCTGTGGAGGCTCTGTCCTCAAAATAAACTCATTCTGCACTGTGAGAAAAGTTCATCTGTGGGCAGCTCACCCACCTAACGGCACAGACTGTCACCAGCAGGGAACTCCAGAAAGCAAAGCCCCAGAAACACCTCCCCAGCAAGGCAGGAACTCAGATATTACCATCAGTCTGCCAGAGAATTTTCTCCCCAGCAGCAGCAATGATGGGTTTAAATCCTAAAGATATTCTGCACACTCAGTGCTCCAGTTTAATCCTTTAGAGCCACTTGCTTTAACTCCAGGCTGTCCCAGTGTGCTGGGCAAGCTGGCACCCACGAGTCAGTGACCTCTTTGGAAATCATTTTCAGGCCAAGTTCAGCCAGTGTTGACAACCAAATGTACTAATCTTCTAACAACAGCTCAAGCATCCTAATCCTGCAGTGGGTTAATCTGGGTGCCCTCAATGCCAGGGATTTGCCTTGCCTTGCTGCTGGAAGGGATGGGATTTGGCTGTGCACGTTAGGAATGGGCACACGGCGAAGAGGATCTGTGTTAGCAATCCCCTTTGGGTATTTTAAGGAGGAAAATCATCTGCTTTTTATTGTTGGAGAGCAGAACAGATCCACCCTTTGGCAGCAGGGAAACATCCCTGCTTTTTGGGGGAGCAAGAGGAGTAAGGAACTCACTACACTCATATTTTCAACCGGACTTTAAGCTGCCATGCCAAAAAACATTGACTGATCTCCAAACCTTTCCACTGAACTCTAGATTAAGGACATTATTGCAAACATTTAAGTAACTCAAACGAAGCCCTGACAACTCTTGTGAGGGAAAGATGGTAAAAAACAATGCAGTTCTTTTTCTAAACTGAACTTGTAAGAAGTAATAAAAAACATTACCCCCAGATGTTCTCACTTACTGGTTAAGGACTGGTGAGTTTGCCTTCTTCAAAGGCAATGAATTGCCTTCTTCTTAAAGATGTCTGGCAGGCAGCATCCACAGCATCAGATCAGGAGCAGGAAGGCACAAGGAACCAGAAACTCACCTTCAAACAGGGTGGCTGTGAAGAGATGAGGAAAACAGCAATGAACAAAGACACATTTATATTGGCTGGATGCCTTCAATTTATAAACTTCTCAATTGCATAAAGGTTATTTTATTCAATCCCATGGCGTTGCTGTTGCTCACAGGGATCTCCCATGTCCTCCCCCACCACTGAAGGAATGACAAAAACCCAAAGAGCATTCATTCAGCACCCTGTTTGCTCAGTGCCACTTCTCCATCCTTATGGATTTTAGAGAACACACGCACATTATTCTCCTGGATACCTCATCACTATCACCGGGGAATGCTGCACAAGCAGTTAATTGTTTCTCTCCCCACAATTCCATGAGAAAAGCAAAAGCCAGCCCCCTGCATTGGCAGCAGTGGAGCTGTCTCTAAACCCTCACTGGGGCTAAGAGGTGGCTGTTTTTGCAGAGCTCACAGAGACAGAGAGGAAAAGCACCTGGACAGTGGTCAGAGCACGAGTTTTTCTCACTTCTGTGGGACCAGAGAGCTGCCTTCATTTATAGCTGCAGCATCCAGGTCAGCCAGAGCCTCTCATGCAGAAAGCTTGCTTGAGAGGGAACTCTGGTGGCCTGATTTTCTTTATGGTGCTTTTTTTTGGTGGCACTTTATATGCTTCAATGCAGTAGTGTCACCTGTAATTGGCAGCATTCAGCGCATCCCTCAAGCTGAGCATTTAGAAAATGAGAAACTTTTGGATGGCAGCAGCTTTCCTACAAGAGGGGCAGCATGAAGATTAAACAGGGGACTTCCATTCACAGCAGCTGAGTGCCTCACTTTTTAGTAGGAATACTCCTTTAACATAGCAACTTTGCAATCTAATTATCTAGGTATTTTTTAAAGGCGACTGGGGTTCATATAAAATGTCATAATATGGATATATATCACCTCCTACATGAACTATTAGCAGAACGAGAATATTTAGTCTCATTACAGTGGGAAATTAGAGGAACAAGACTCATTGCAAGACCTTAGAGGTGGGGAAGGTGATTTTTTTTTTTTATTAAAAAGATTCCAGTAAGTTTGTCCTGCCCACTCCCATTCTCCCATCAACATACTCACATGCCGAGGGCTGCATGCATCAATCTGCTCAGGATCAGCCAAGTGCAGCAGGAAGCGTGTAGGATAACACCACCACTCCACTGCATCTCTGGGATGGGCTCTTCCTCATTTTTGTCTGCATCTTTTATCCCTTTCAGCAGTGGAAGTGATGATCTTGATCACCCTTCAGGAGTTTCAGGCAAAACTGAGTCTTTTGTTACCCTTATCTGGGCATTTCACATTTTTCTCTGCTGCGGGTCATCATCTTGTCACCTTATCTCTAAGGCTCCAGTTTGGGGGTTTGTCCTCTGGTTATTTATTTGCATGAACCACTTGCCCGTGGTTCTGCAGCAATTAATACATTCCACTCCTTTAACCCTTGATCTGCTGTTTTTTTTTTTTTTGTCTTCAGCCAGTAATTTCCATTCACACCAGTGTTGGTGTTTCTGCTAAAAACCTCCACGTCAAGCAGGTCTCAACCACGTGAGATCCTGGCACTATTTGGAAGCTGTTACCTTCCTGTGAACCGGGGCAGGGAACGACTTTGGCAACAAATTACACAGTTTCTGGTTGCCCATACAGAAATGCAGAGGTTGAAAATGTCTGTGTGCTGTGGCAAATTTTAGGCAGCAGTCCCTTTAAGTGATTATTTTGTTTATATGTTACCACACAAGCTTCATTCACCCTCCTTCCCACACCCCTTATCCTTGGTTCTCCCTCTGCTCACGGGTCTCATTCTCAGTATTCCCTACAATTGCTCCCATCCCCTTTCCCTTAGAGGAAACACCACTTCCCAAAGGCTGGTTTCTGCCAATGTCCACCCTCTCCTCTCCCACAAGGATGTGCAAAAGTATTTCCAGACCTATAACTCAACAGAATCATCTGGCTGCTTCCTGAAGGCAAAAAAAGCACACCCTTTACTCCGTGTTCATCTTCCATACAAATTGACAAAATTCCTTTCAGAACGTGGAAGTGTTCAAATACTGAAAAAAAAATATATTTCAGACAGAAATTTAAGGCAAAACATCAGTCCCCTTCTAAACTCGGTCAAAACCATCGAGACCTCTTGTACTGTAACTTCACAGAAACGAACTAAGCCCGGGGCAAGAAAGAAACAATGGGAAATAGCAGCAACAAGGGAAAACTACAGCCAAAGTGGGAATTCCGGTGAAGTCAGAAGAGAAAAAATGGGATCACCGAGTCCAAATGTTAACCCAGCACCAAACCATGTTTCCAAGTGCCACATCTACACATCTTTTAAATACATCCAGGGATGGTGACTCCACCACTTCTCTGGCCATGCCAGGGCTGGGCAATGCTTTCAGTGAAGAGATGTTTCCCAATATCCAATCTAAAGCTCAGAACATCAGAAGCATCCAGAAGGGTCAGAAGCACGATGAGCCACCTCTTTCAAAAACAGCAGCAGATTGTTGAGGACTGAGCTCCCACAAGTGTCAGGAAAAGCGAGTAAGATTCCAAACCCTGTGCACATTGGAGAGGTGCCTCATAACATATTTTCCACGTATTTCCAAGCCTTGTGCTGTCTTAGCCCAAACACCCTTCAGGCTTATCACGGTGCCACTTTTTGCAATCCGATCATCAAAGCAGTGTCCGCCCTTCCTCCTTTTCCTCCTTCCTACTAATTAATTTTTTTTTTAAGCGAAACTCACGGTGTTAGCAGTTTTGATCTGGCTATTCTGTTGAGGCTTGTCTGCAGCCAGAATCCACAAAGCCCCGGCAGTGCCATCACTGTGAGCTCGCTGTCGTGCCCGGGAAGCCAGCTGAGCTATCAGCTCTCGGGATAACGGGACAAAATCCCTTTCTCCTGCATTACAGCTTCCAAATGTGTGAAAGTGCCACCAGCAGAGGGTTTTGGCAGTCTCACAGGCTGAGGCACCTCACTGGCACGTGGAGTGAGCCATGCAAGGCACAGATGACTGGCCAGTCACTCCCCACCCCTCTCTCATCAGCTTTAGAAGCTCAGACACAAGCTGAGGCATTTCATGACTCATTTTGTTTGAAAGTTTGTAGAAGTGGCAGTGTCTGGTCCGACAGATAAACACGGGGTCGTTCTCACCAGTGTATTTTTTTATTATTTTTAAAGACACTGGTTATTACTGCAAAAGAGGTTATTTATAGGCTACATAATCTGCCTGTCTGCCACATGGCCCTGCAAAGCTCCTGTGTTAAAACACCAGCACTAAGACCCACTTGGAAAAATTCACCTGCTGAATCAAGGAGAACCAGGGCTCGTGCCAACTGCTGAAAGACTTGGACACAGAACCCACCAACAATGTGAGAAGCAGAACACAGGAATTTCACTTTCAAAAATCAGGAAATGCACACCGAAAAGAGCAAACTCAGACAGCAAAGGTTTGGGGGTTTTCTTTTGGCTTTTTTCCACCAGCATAAAACCATCCACACCTTACGTGCAGGGCGTGTTTTCTTCAGTGGGTTTGAACCACAACAACTCCAGTGTTATCCTTCCTAATACCTCATCCTCTGTGGCAAGTGTAGATCAAACTGAGCTGTTACAGCAGCAAAACTAATAACAACAAGATCCATCATTCATTACCGTGAAAGGACTGTCAAGGCTGGATCACATTGTATCAGTGGAGGCTGTAAATCTCATATTTCACTCCCCATGAAAAGAGCACTTTCCCAATCAGAGCGAGCTGCTGAGGCAGAGATGTGCTCTCGAGGCATGTGAGTGTTCTGCAGGAGCACATCTGTCACTTGGCAGTGTTCACCTGAAAGGAGAGCCCTGGGTGATATGGCACAGAAGTGAAAGCTTTTTTTTTCCCTGCAACATGCTGTACAACAGAAAGTGAAAGTGTCTGAAAGAAGAGAATTTCGGCTTTGCTGGGGGAAGAGGCATCGTGAGTACTTCATAAAACTCCAAATATTAAAAGCCATTGTGCTGTGCTCATATCCTAAGTACACCATGCTGAAGAAGCTCCACTTGCAAAGGCTGCTCCACACGCCAGATAAATCTTTTATACATCAACTTCTCTATCCAACAGAAAAGCAAATAAATATGTAAAACCAAACAAAACCCCTCAAAGTCCCACTAACCTTCCCTACCTGACCACGAGCAGGAGGTTTTTCAGAGATGCCAGCAGGATCTGTGCAGGTATTGATGGTTTACTCAGACCACTGGATGCACAGCAGCAGAACAATCCTGCTCAGTTACATTTCTGCCCTCCCAACCATCAGTGAGAACCATAATTATGCCCAAAAGTTGTCCCTGGTCTCTCAAAATAAAAGCTTGGAGAAGAGTTGACACCATTCCAGAAGGATGAGTGTGAAGCCAAGGCCTCCCAACTAGACAATCTAGGGATCTCTGTGTCTTGGATAAGGCTAGAGGTTGTTGCTCAAAACTGCTCATTCCTGGCAGCAAGATTTCACCATCGTTCAACAGAGTGATGATCTTCAGAGGAACCATTTCATTCACAGCACTTAGTAAAAGAAAACTTGTGAGACCATCCTGAGAACAGAAGAGGACTATAATATATATATTTATATAAAATGGACCTTAATGTGAGGACCTTCTGTTGAAAAAACCCTGGAGGAGATGGTTACCTGAGTGACAAGAAATGGAAGAGTTTCAGCACCATTTCTCCATGTCAGGGAGCAGCATTGTCACACAAAGGGGGACAAGGAGACCCAGCACAGGCTGTGCTCTCACCAGGCAGCAAAACCAGACAAAACCAGAGGCCAACCTGCCTGTGAGGCAGCAAATTACTGGGCTCAGATAAAGCTGCTGGGTAGAGGGTTGGGAGGATGTCCCCACTGAGGCTGCTCGGAGCATTTAGGACCCTCTAGGTGCTTTGGGAGTTTGTTGGGGTTTTTTCCCACTGGAACCTCAAAGCTGCAGCAGGTCAGAGGAGGGAAGCTGGAGGAGCAGCAGGACAGTGTGTCCATGAGGAGAGTGGCAGCTGGGAGGTTTATTCCCATGGCATGCAGCAGCAGCATGCAGAGCTCTGCCTGCTGTGTGAATGAGGGCCACTGACCACCACGGGCCTTTGTTCTTTGCTTTGGTCTGGCTGTCGGGACTGCCAGGGATTATAAACATCAGCACTGCAGGTTTTGGTGTTGGTGCCAAAAAAACAGAGCAATCAGAAGCTGTGCCTCCTCTTCTTTTCCAGTTTAAAGTGTTTCAGCTAAAAACTAAAAATATGTTTTTTTTTTTTTTAAATTACTGCCATATAAACATTGATGGGAAAAGCAAAATCATGGGCTTAAATGCTCCTTTTAAGGGCCACCTAAACTGGTGCCTGATGGAAGGCCTCATTTATCTCTCACTCTCAGAAAAAGCCTGCAGACTTTTTCTCTCTTGTTTTACTTTTTTTCCTTGTTTCTTTCACCCACATCCATTCTCATCCCTTCTTTGGGCATCGGCATCCCCTTTCCCGGTCCCACATAACAAGTCCCCCCCTTACATAATTGAACTTTTCACAGGGCCTCAGGGCAACCTCTGTCCAAAAAAAAAAACCAAAAAAAACCAACAAGAAGGACATTCACTGAAAAGGACTGAAAAGGTCAACTTTGTCTCTTTGCTTCCAGGCTTGGGATGTGACCACACAACACAGAAGAGTGTTAATCTCTCGGAGAGTTAACAGGAAAAATGCCAGCAGGTGGCATTCCAGAATAGCTTCTGGAATCAGCCACGACAGCAGAACCTGAGCTACACCCAGGGCTCCTTTCACAGCTGTTGACATCTGCACAGTGGAAGGGGATGCAGGAGAGCTGCAGCAGTATCTCCATCCACAGCACCTTCAGGTGGTGGCTGCTGCTGCTCTTCTCTCCTTCTCTCCCTCCCTCCTCCCTCCCTCCAGTCTTCGGGTTGTGTCTCACAAGTAACCACTTTAATGACACCTATTTTGAAATTTCTCCTTGGAAAAAGTATCTGGGTGATGGATCAGGCTGCCACCTGAACGCTGAGTCAGAGTCTCCACTTCTCTCTTCAAGCACTTGAGTGTCTTTAAGTGCCATCTGACCTGAAAGCCCTGAGTATAAAGCCACACTGGATACATGCATGTACATCCATGCATCTGCATGTAGCATCCAGTGTCAGTGACCACTTTGACTCCACCTAGTTAAGACAGCAAGTTTTCAAAAGTTTATTTGCTCTCCCTTAAACTTTAGTGGGGTAAAAATAACACAGTCCTGTAGGAAGCTGAGAAAATACTTAAACAAGTCTTCTGATTGTGGCTGGAAGGAAAAGCTATGACTCCCATTTACGGGTTTCTTTCTACCCCTTTGCCACAGCTGTACCAACCTCCACTCTCAGCAAAAGCAAGCACTGCCCAGGCTGTGAGCAGCAAGACACCTGCTGGCTGTGCTAAAGCCTGTCATTTCAACCTGCAGTAGAAATACCATCTTGCCTTGAAAGCCTCACTGCTGCAAGGTAATAAGTCATGAGTAAGAGCCAGAAAAAACAACTTGTTCTGAGCATTTTAACTTGATTTGCCTCCTGGAGTTGGATAAATGGCTGCAGACACACGCCGGTGTGCTCAGGAAGCCACAGCAAATGGAACCTGACAGCTCTGGGTTACGTCTTGACCCAAATGGGAAAGTGATCTCCTTTGTGGAGCAATGAATTCTCCTCATATGCTGAGACGACTTCTATCACAACCTTAGGAAAAGAAAATTCCAAGGCAAAGAGGTGGATAAAGCTCTGGAGAGCCTGTGGAGATGCCGTGAGCACCTTGACTTCCAGAGCTGTTACAACAGCTGGCAGTAGACACAGCACCCAGGCTGTGGAGGCACCGAGGAAAAAGAGAGTTTGAATATTCCTGCCCCAAAGCCAGCAAGAGGGGTGAAAGAGAGATCCCTCCCTCTGCTTTGGCACTGTTTATTCCGAACAGAATGATTTAAAGCTATCCCTCTCTGTCATCAGCCTTTCGGGAAAACAACGGCTAAACGCCACCTTTGAGGAATCGGTGCCTGGCTTATCTCATCTCTGCACCTCCTAGTACAGCCTCTTCTTCTTTTTCCAGGTGTGTGGCTCAGTTTTCTGGAACAAGGAGTCTCCCAAGTGTATGGCTCAGTGGCCACAGGTCCTGTCTGAGCCTGCAGGAACATTCCTGCCATTAGAACAGAAGCGACAGAGGTTGGAAACCAAGAAGCCTCAGCAGATGGTGTAGGGTGTGTATCACCGTGGCTGCATCCTAAACCACTGGCTTGGATAAAGCCAGGAGTGCCTGGCTGGCACAGCTGGAGTGGTGGAGCAGCAGAGAGCAGCCAGGTGGGTGATGCCTCAGCAGGTAACTCCTTCCCACAAGTAAACTTTAGGATCACTGGGAGGACAGCACTATGAAAAATCAAAGTGGTCTCTCATGCAGGTTCCTCATGCCAGGCCGTGTCCACTAAATGCCAGACCACAGGCAACAGGTGTATCCCAGAGACACTTCAGCTGGACTTGGGACTGTCTGTGGTCTCAGCTTTGACCCAGTGCTACTTTTGTCCTGCTTATCCCACTGTGGTGTGTACCTGATAGAGGTGGCACCGGGATTCAGGTGCCAGAGGAAGTCAGGAAAACTGGTTTCTGTTCCCATCTCTGCTACTCATTTGCTGTAGTTAATTAAGCCTCATCTTTCCCCACTTTAGAACTGTGATAATTACATTTATCTCTCTTTGTGAAGAGCAAGGGCTTGGAGACATTTGAATAAACGTCCTCAAAGAGCCAGGAGTTGTTCTAGTTAGTTATAATAATCTCGGTCCTCCCTGAATCTTTAAAAGCTCTCCTATTCCAGTGACTCTGCTTCATAGACAAGGCAAAAAATAAAACTGGGGTATAATTACAGAGTGACTCTGTGTTCTGCTGTGGGCTCCTTGTGTTTATTTGGCTGAACCCAGCTCACCTCCAACCTTCTTGTTACCTTGCACAGGTCCCAAGGGTGCTGTCAGTGTTGCAATGATCTGACCATCACTGCAAAGGAAGTAGGGTTTTTGTCACGCTGTGATGGTGATTAAAAAGCAGCATCGTAGCTTTTAACTCCTGAAATAATTCTGGAAAGCACTAAGCTACAGGAATTCTGGCATTGCATAAGCGACCTTTTTTTCCAGAACAAGGGAAAAAAATAACATTTTACTCTTCAAAGGTGTTTAGCACCTCGTTTTTTTTTTCTTTAGATGCCTAAATTTCAAATGGAATTGTGAGCTCTAATAAGCAAGTAGTTCAAGTGTTGCTGATGTTTACAGTGAGGAGCCGCTCCGAGTTTCATGAGGAACTTCATTTATTGTGCCAATGGGGAAATCCTGCCCCTTATGCTCTATATGAGCTTGTTTTCCACAGCTGTAAGGTCCAGGCTTAATTTCTTGCCTAAGAACACTCCTGAGAGCTTACAAAGTCTGAAGTTAAACTCACTCCTTTTGCTCCTAATAGACAGTAAAATGAGATTAAGCCATAAACTTTATATCAAAAGCAGTATTTAATCAATTAAACAACGCTGAGGAACAACCCCGGACACTGGGAGACAACAAGTGCTGTTCAATTCCTTAGAAAAATGCCTGGTTTGACCCAGGCCAAGCAGCAGCCTCCCAGAAGGAGCCTGAAATTACCACTCCTGCAGGAGTTAGCATGGAACACAGATATTTTTGCATGTGCCTGCTCAGTGCAGGAAGCTCAGGAAGTTTGAGGCGTGGACAAAAACTTATAGGATGAGCCCCGCCAACCTCATCAGCTCTGTCTTGCTTTTAAGACATAAATAAAGGAGACAATGTAGCAGAAAGGGTTAATTGTACAGGTCAGATGTGCTGCTCCAGAACTTAAAAGCTGCAAAAGGAGAGGGAAGTGTCTGCATTTGCAAATGTGTGTGAGTCTGTGTGGGTGTGAGTGTAAACATGCACATTCAGGGGGAAAAAAAAAATCTTTCAAGAAAATCACAGAATATCCACCACCTTTTTTTTTTTTTTTACAAGGAAAAGAGATGCCAAGATCTTTGAATTAATTATTCTCTGTGAATCACTCTTGCAGTTAAAAGCCATACCAGCATTTCCAGAAAAACTTTCAGTTCGGGTGTATGTAAACGAATTTAAAGAAAACAAACAAACCGACAAGAAAATGGTGAAGATAAAAGGCTTGAGATAATAAGATTAAAGATGTTAATTGGAGACTGTGGCTTCTACAGACTCTGACAGTGGAAGATTTCCTACAAAAGGCTCCAGCTCTGCCCTGCCGGTCCCAGTCATTGTGAACCTGTATCCCAGCAATGTTCTCGCCAAACTCACCTCACTGTGCAGGCTTTGACTCAGAAAAGCACACGGGCACACGTCGAGGTGACAGGTTTAGAGTTTTAGGTTTGTGCATGTATTTAAGATCTTCGGGTCTGTGTTTAAACACATAATTACAGGCAAGTGTCGCTGCACAAGTGCTTTGAACTCGGGCGGTGATCCCCAAACCGTGTCCCCCCAGCCTGCTGCTCTCTGGCTCACTTCGTTCCTCACCAAGGATGCCAACATTTCCCACCCCTGCCTCAAATCAAGACCTCAGTGTCCTCGGTGATCCTGCATTATCACACTTGCTCCTCACGTATAACCCATGATTTTAAAGTCTTGAACTAATGAGCTTTCCAAAAGAGATGAATAGTCTAAAGAACAGGTGGAGGGAAAAAAAAAACAGGGCAGAAGTTTTATGGTGTGTTTGTTTCACTTTACACCCCGGATTTACAGCTGATGAACTCACGGGGAGTCACCTATTGTTCTTACTCGGGCTGAATGGTTTTACTTGAAAAGGGAACCGGCGAATTAAAGCATTTGACTTTAATTATCCCACAGTTTAAAGTGTTGTTAGAAAATGCCTATCAGTTTTAAGCCTCTATTGTCCAGGAAACCACTGGGCGAGTGTGTCTACAAGGAAAGCACGCTCATGGGATAGGCAATGACCACATCAGGAGTCGGAAGGCTTCGTCAGGATGATTCCTCCCCCTTCAAACAATCGTGTTTACATGCACCAAGCCAATTGTAAGTGGATTGCTGCACTACTGCTGTTGTAACACTGTGCCTGCAAGAGACGGTGTCAGCCAGAACAACAAGCCGAGAAACACATGAACTCTCTCCAATTAAGCTTTTTTACCTAACGAGTGCTCATCCAGCTTCACTCCAAACGCTGAAAAAGATTAAAGATTCCCTGAAAAAAGGTTCAGGCCGAGAGCAGACGAGGGGGAAAATGAAAAGCTTGCGCTGCAATAGAGATGGGCAACAAAAACATTCCAGCCTGGGAAGCTGCTACTGCGACCGTGGGCTGCCAGCAGGGCAGCGTGCCAGGACGCCTCTGAAATGCGGCTGCGGTTGTGGGGAGAGCAATAAGAGAATGTCTCACATGCCAGTGCAAACCTCTGCTGCCCCAGCGGGAAATGGGGATGCAAAGGGAAGCCTGGTTGTCATCTGCAGGACCCGCTCTCCCTCCCTGACGCTCTTGTCACCCAGCGAGGTGCGAGACAGGAGGCGACACAAGCGCGCCCGCCCCCCTGCTCATCAGTAGCGACAAATCCTGCCTGGAGTTGCTGTACTTCTTCCGAAACTGTTGCTCCAAAAGCGAGAATCTGGCCTGGTTACGTAAAGGCTTCTGCTGTGTCAGAGCAAGCCTGCTTCGGATGGAGGAGGACGTGACCGTGCCTCCGGCCGGAGCGCCAGGGGTTTGGTTACTGCCCCACCGACCTCACAGCAGCCGTGACTGCTGCTGCTGAAATCTGCTTCGAGACTGTCAAATGAAGCTGAGGACGTGCTGTCTCCCACCCCTTCTCCTGCCTGCGTGGATGCTCCGTGTCCCCGGGCAGAGCTGCTCTCCCACGTGGTGGATATCTACGGCGCTGAGCTAAGAGGGAGAGAAATTCCGAAATTCTGAAATAAAACCCTCTCTAGAGAACACCAATTGCTTGGCTCTTTTTCTCTCGTTTGGTTTCATGTTTTCCCCTCGCAGGTTTTCCATGCTGCCTCAGCCTTGAAGACCTCTTCTCTGACTGGCACCCACACCAGCCAGCAAAGGGAATTTTCTGAGGCAGAGCATTTCTGGCATATTTTCTGCTTGCCATCTGTCTATGGGGAAACATCCTCGGGGCAGGAGCCTTCTGTGTCACAGGTTATATCCTGCTGGTCCCTATCAGATAATAAAGCTGTTATTAATTAAGACAGGCTGAGCAGGGACTGGTGCTCTATATATACAGTGTGCGCTGCACCCAGGTGAGTGGGAGGTAGGACTGGGAGTCTGGAGACCTTCTCAGGGGTCAAACACAGGATTTATCTAGGCTGGTACTGGGTATTTACACTGTTAGTGGCAGTTCTGGGCTCCCTTAAGACCCTGTGGATAAAAATAGGTAATTGTAGACCTCATTTTTCCACAGGAACCATGATGGTGTGTTCTATCCTAAATTCCTTTATACAGTCTCAGTGTCAAGTTGATGGTGCTGAAGTCGGACGGATGAAGACGGTGAGATGAGTCTGACTCCAACACACTTGACTTCTCACTGTTGTCCTTGTTGACATGGCGATGGTGAGAACATTTCTCAGTGGGGTGGCCTGTGAGGGAAAAGTAGTACCCAGGTTATTTTTGCTTAGAGTTATATTCAATGGCAGCACTGGCTTTCCCAACACATGAACAAAACCCATGTTCTTGCTAACATAATTCCTACTGATTCCCAGAACCCTGCACACACATGCATTTTTATGCTGGAAAAAAGCATATGTACCTTTGCTAGGAAAAGACTCTAATATTTGAACATCATAGATATGTAATTAATATTAACTTTTTTCCCAAGTAAAGCTCTTCCAGAAAAACAAGAAAAATTCCAAAGGAGATGTACTCTCAGCAAAGAGGACTGGATACATATCCCTGTCAGAACACATGGAAGAGACTAGAACTAATACCACACAGACACTTTTCATGCTGTAAAAGTCTGCCAGGTTAGGAAGAGGATGCACAGAGAGAAAAGCTTCCCAGTTATTCTCTGGCACAAATCAATGTCACAGAGCAGCTCTGATGGAATGGAAGCCTCATACAGCACCACTGTTATTACATATTGATTCAGAGTGTCCTCAGGGTCTGTCCATTTCACTGGTGCACTGCTTTCAGAACGGGTTTTGGTGTGTCCCATCATGCAGCATTCCTGCTTTTGGAGAGACCTGATGGAATGACTGAATTGTTTTTTTCCACAAGGGTGCTGAAACCACGGCAGTTTCTGAAACAGGTGGGAAGAAACATGGGCCCCTTTAGGACCAGCCACCCTAAGAGGACACCCACTTGCTATGTAGGTCACGAGTTCTGGGAAAATACAGCAACCTTGGCTTTGGAGGACAAATGGAAAGGTCAATTCTTCTGCAGATGGTTTGATCATTAGATGCCCTTGCCCTCCAGCTCTGCTTGTTTAAAAGGCAACAGCTCTTCTTTAGGGCTAGGAGTGGCTGCTGACCTCGATATTTAACTAATAATTAAAGGCGATCATTGCGAAAAGGCGAAACCACCGCTTTTTGACACGGGTGATTTTGGGGAGGGGTTGTAGTTGTATGGGGGCATTTGGGACATTCAGGTTGCCCTTGGAAAGCCCTCTGTCACCCTGGGAATTGCCCACCAGAGCTGAAACAGCAGAAGAAAGTCACAGAAAAGATGGGGAATTTAGGAAAACAGAGGGATGTGGGGAAGCTGGAAAGGAGCTGGGAGAGACTTGGAGGAGGAAACAGCTGGAAAATATGCTTTACTTATTCAGTGGGCAAACAATGCAGCTCCTCCATCATTAACAATTAATCACCCTGGGTGCTCTGGCCCAAACTGACAAAGGGTTTAGGTGTGGTGACAGAAACTCCTTACACCTCCCTTCCGTGTGCCTGCATCCAAACCCCAGCTTCTCACCTGCACCTCCAATGTGAGGGACCATAATTGCTGGGTTAATTGCAATTAACACTTAAAATGGCCAACAGGAAATACTAAGAAAATGCACCTCCTGCCTCCTCCAGCTGGATTTTGAATCCCAGTGGTACATGGGAACAAAGGAGGATCTCGTTCCTTGCTTTATCCCTCATGTTGTCATGCCCAGATTCGGTGCACCAACCGAGGGCACTGTGACACTCACCAAAGGCAAGGCAGACATGGAAATGTCACCTTCAGTCTGAGATCAATCCAGCACATCCTGTCAAAGCACCCACACTGGCTGGAGGGAAGGAAAGATGTCTTGGCTCATCCTGACACCAGACCACTGGGCAGCCAGTGAGGAATGTTAGGTCCATGACACAGAAGAGATGGAGGACCAAGGCCACCTAGCCCAGGAAAAAAATATTCTTCTGGTAAGGTGTGCAGGAGAGAAATCTTCATGCATCCTTCCTTGACCACCATTTGTGTCTATTGTCCAAATAATTGTCTTTGAACAGCAGCCAGGAAAGCCTTATTAGTCCAAGGAACATATTGATAATCAGCAAAAAGTCTTGGTATTAAGGGAAGAAGATTACCAAAGCACCTGGGGATGTAAAACATTCAGAAGACAACCAGTGGACTAGAAGCTAATGGGTGAGGGCCTTCCCCTCCAGACAAACCATCCTGCCAGGAGTAACAGACACACAGGGATCCCACCCACTGGAAGTGTCAGTCACAGCACCTGGAGGGAGAAAAAATTCATTTTACCAAACTTGTTTGTAAACTCCCATTGATTTTGCTGCTTCCTACAATATGAGTGGGACAATCTCCCAAATTCCATCTCTGCATGTTTCAGAGGCAAATCCCTTTATGGAGGACACTCCAAGACCTTTAATTAACTCATGGCCATATCATCACACCATGAAACTCATGCCACTCATCCAGCAGCTGTCATCTAGTCGTCAGAGAGCACGATGGTCCCTTCTGAGCCATTAGAAGCATTCCTAAAATATCAGGGGGGTTTCTTTAGAGCAAGTGCCTTCACTTTTTGACCAGCAGACCTGTGGCACCCGTGGCCTACCTTTTAACAGGTCTGTTAAAGTTAAGAGAACCAACCTCTTCTCAGCAGGTTTCAAATTAGCATCAAGGAGGCTGAACAGCCCCCCAGAGCATTTCCAGAGTTTACAAATCGAGACAATTTGCAACCTGCTACTTTAGATCTCCCCATCACAATTCCCATTGAACCTCTCCCTCTCTGGGTAACAAGATGTGATAGGACCATGACCCAAGGGGGCATGGCTGCAGGCACGAAGAAGCCTTCTCACCCCAGTTATTCATCAGATGAATAACATGAATGAGTCTTAGTGTGTTGTGAGCCTCTCAGGGCTCAAAGAAGCTGAAGCTACAGAGCTGGAAGTCCAATTTTATCTCTCCCCTTGGGAAACATTTTCCCAGAAGTGGTTACTGAACCAACGTTGTGAGCATCCTTACTGTGCCACCACCTTTTATCCACTTCCAGAACTCTGTCACAGAACAGAAAATGTTCAAAGCCCCAGATCTGCAGCATTAAAGTGCTGACTGAGGGAGTAGTTCCCCAGGATAAGGCAACCCCCAAACACAACGCCAAGACAAACGTGCCTGTGTGTACATGCAAGGATGTGTTCTTTGCCACTCCGCTGCCTCAGGGATCACAGACAGCAGGAAGGCTCAAAAATCCTTAAAAACCCCAAAGTTTTGGGAAAACAGACAACAAAGCTGAGAAGCCAGATTCCCCCCAGTGCCCTTGGTGAGAGAAGAAGTGAGAAGACAAATGGAACCCCATCATTGTGACATCACAGGCCAACAGCAGAGAACCTTGGGCTACTGGACTAGACACAAAACTGGAAGAAACCAGGCTTTGCTCTCTCTCTGGCTCATGGCATGATTTGGTGCTCTCCCTGCAGTGTCACTGCACTTGGGACTCAGCTGTCCTGATCAGGTGGGGACAGGTCTGTTCTCCTCTGCTCCCTCACCTCTGCCTGCAGTGCAGGCTCAGGGGACTCCTGCCCTGCTTTGTCACTGACCTGCTAAGCCACTTTCTCTCTCAGCACCTCCGTTTCCTCATCTTTGAAACGAGGATGACGACCTCTGTGAGACACTTTGATGTCCACAGACGAAGTGTGCTGCGGCACATAAGAGCATTCTCTCCATTTTATATACTATAAAATATATAATATAATATATTACATCTAATATATCGCTGTGGGGCTTTTTTCTTTTGCTTATTAGCTGTTATTATTAAAAATGGAAATCGATGAACCACCCTAAATACATTTATATAAAAAAGGGAAACGTTTTGGATCAGCTCTCTCTTTTGAAGATAATTATGGGGGAGAAAGCAATTTTGAAACAGAAGTGGCAAAGAGCAACGCTCAGAATCTCTGAGAGGCAGAATGCATTTGTCCACCCCTCAGTTTGCTGTTGCAATACTCCTCCTCTCCTCCATTTTCTAAGTCACGTAGGAAACACTCTTCCTAGATAAATTATTTAGCTCTGAACTGCTGCAATGCACAGCAGGATGCCTGTAAGAGCAAAGTGCTGCTCACGGAGGGCACCTCGCATGACCCAGGCAGGAAGAGGAGCTCAGACTGCAACAAGTGCTGAGTGGGAATGCAGAACCTGAAACCCACATGCACAGGGAAACCTGGCTGGATCAGCCACCCAGAGCAGTCCCCATCTCTCCTTTTCCTCACAGGAATGGCTGTGTTCCCAGTGCTGACTGAATGGGGTGTTCTGGAGGTGCTGTAGGAGGATGAAGAGAAGTTGTGAGTCTCACACTTGTACCTGCAGATGTTAGGGACTCAGTCAGGTGCTGGCTCTGTTCCTCACGCACCAAAACCAGCAAATCACTTTGGACAAACCAGTGGTGCCCGGGAAATCCAGCAGGGACTGCACTGCCCACAAATGACTTAAGTGCAGAATTTGCTCTGCAATGTAACTTGAGCTGCTGGGGCCACCAATTAAAAGGTAAAGATGAGATTCCCATGTTCCACATTTCGTTTGCAGAAAGTACTTTAAAAACAAGAACATTAAGGCAGGTTTTTTTTTAAATTACAGGTGAAGAATATTCCCCGCAGAGCTTTTCAAAATAGTGAACAGCCCCCCACCCTGTCCTGCAGACAGTGAAAAGCTACAGGAAGCCTCTTTTGGACTGAGCAGTGTGATGGTATGTTTGGATACCTCATTTTTGCAGTACAAAGTACTTCATGAATTCAACTACACTTTATGAGCTCATTAGGAAAGCAAACAGAAAACCCTGGCAAATAAAGGCTCCGTGTACTTTGTACATGGGAATCTAACATGTAATTTCACCCATTCACCACTTAATTTATTAGGTTTTGAATTAATTTCGAATACCCAGGAGATTCCCTAAATCCACCAGGACGTGGTCCTGGCCACCCTGCTTTAGGGAATCCTGCTGGGGCGGATGTTGGACCAGAAGATCTCCACAAGTCCCTCACCCTCCACACTAGGGTGGGATACTCTGCTTTGGTTTGTCTCCTAAAGCACCTCAGCTCAGACCCACTGCCTGTTAGGAAGGATGCTGGGACCAGGAATGATCCCAAACTCAATCCTCCCTCAAGACTCATCCCCAAAAAACAGCTCCCCACTCCAGAAAATCCTGTGGCAACACAGTCAGAAGAGAGGAAAGACCATTTTATTGTGGACATCAGCTGAGGGGTTGGCCAGGAGTCACAGCACTTCAGCTGGTGAACACGAATCAGCACCTGCAGCAACAGAGTCACAGAACTCTGAGAAAAACAGAAAGGCAGAAGGAGGCAGGATTTTGTTCCCTTTGGGAGAGCAGCCCCTCAGCAGAAAGGGCCACTGGTGAGTTGTCACTTGGCCCCAGCAGACTGAGCAGGGCAGAGCCAGGACTCTCTGTGATCCCAGGCTCCCTGTCCTGCACCACAGGTTTTCTCCCAGGTTTTCTGCCAGTGAGCACATGCCAAACCTCCCCATCTCCCTGACTGGGAGCACCGTGGGACTCCCCTCTCCCCCTCCCACACAAGCTCCCTCCACTGGCTGCACATCCCTGCACCACAGCACAGCCAGAGGCAGCTGAATGTCTCCCACTGTCACCTCTGCTGGCCTCCACCAGTTTCTCCAGGTTCCCAGCACTGCCTGGACTCCAGTGGGAAAGACAGGAGTAGGAGAAGGTGTGCAGTGATGCTTCTACTGCTCGGCTGGAGCACCAGCACTCAGTGACTGAGCCCAGAGACTCTCAATGACATGGAGGCAGCCCAAAGACCTGCTGCAGCCACAGGGACACCTCTCCCCAGCTGGGGAGCTGTGCCTGGAGCATCCCCCAGCTGACCCCAGCAGTGTGTCCATCCACAGCTCTTTCCACTGCAGAAAGAGAGCAGGGACAGCCTTCTCCCAGAAAGAGAGCAGAGATGGGTCTTTGAACTCGTGGGGAAGGGCACAGTGGCAGAGCAGAGGTGCTGCCCAAGCTCTGGCTCCCTCTGCCCTCTGTGTGGCACGGGCACAGCTGGGAACCTCTCCTGCCTGCCTCTTGGGCGTGGGAACCACAACTCACCCGAAACTGGCAATGCAGGAGCCAGTGGGAAAGAGGCAGGCAACGAATGTTGTATCTTCACGGTGGCCTCCCTGCTCTTCTTCCTCCCCAGCCAGCTCCTTCCTCCCACCCAGCACCCACAGCTGGCCCAGGGGACAGAGGGAGCTGTGGGGGCAGTTTGGTGCCCTGCTTGCTGTAAGGAGAGGCAAGCAGTGAGCTGGAGGTGGCTTCCAGTGCATCTGACATGCATTGATGTCCATGCCCTCAGATCCTGGGGCAAACTTCACTAAAGTCTTCAAGACATATTTCTGATACACACACGTTCTGCACCAGATGTGCAGCAGTTCTGTGTGTGACCAAGCAGCTCAGCCACCAGGACCATCTCCTTGAACACCACTTTACACAACCTGTTCTGGAAACCCCAGAAAACCAACTTCTCCAGGAGGGTCACACACAGCCAGAGCTGGAACCCTAAGGGCAAAACCCTTGACCCCAATAATTCAGGGGGCAACAAAGAAGCAGTGAAGCCACATGAAATAAACGTCAAGAGAGGGGTGCTGTGCTCCTGGCCCTGGGTTTCCTCCTCCATCCCCGGGGATGTGACAGCACAAGCCTGTGAAAGCACACGGGCTGCTGAACACTCCCTCCGTGCTGTCTGTACTGATAACTGTCACCTGTCTTTCCCACGGGTGAGCGTGGGAGGGCAGGGTCAGGGACATCTCCACCAGAACACAGCACCCCGTGGCTTCACCTCGGTGCTCAGTGCCAGAGGAATCCATCCTTGGAACACTCTGAAGCCAGAATATCTCCTGCTCTGCTCTCCAGCCCCCTGCCCCTTCCCCTGTCACTGTCAGAACCATCCTCTCCCAAGTCCTGCCTTGGACACCTCACTCAGGCTAAATTGATGCCTGAAAAAAACCCTCCAAGTGAGGATTTGCAGTGGCAAAGCTGCAAAGGTAAAAAAAACCCTCGCCATAAAAACCCAAATAATTGTTTATCAGCACTGCCACTCAGGTGTAATTCGGAAAAGGAGCATTTCCTCTGAACTATTAAAACACTTGGCTCCAACCACTGAATCACATTTATTCCCAGACGTTCTCCTTTATTGTATTACTCAGCTTTTTCCGAGCCTTACAAAAAACCAGGAGTGGGGTGCCTTGCCACCCAGAAACCAAAGGAAGCTTCCATGAAACCAGCAAACACCTCCCATCCTCTCAACATTGTCATTAAAAAAAAAGCAAAACAAACCAGAGAGGTTCTACAAGTCAGCTTTATAAACCCAGGCATGAGGAGAGTAATGTCAGTGGTAATGGGGCAAGAAAGGCAGGGTAATTATACCACACCAAATTTGCAATCGTGCTGCATTCCTTGCCAGTGAAGGCCAGCTAAGAGTTAGATACACCTTTTTAAATCATCAAAGGGAGTGGCTGCAAGATACAAGGTGTTGGGATTAAGATGAAGTTCTGGGTTTGCCAGTTCTCAGCAATGGCTTTGGTGGCTGGGCTGGGCACGTCATTAACTGCTCCCAAACGGTGCTCATGCCATGCCACTTCTTTTTCATCTTTATATGATTCCTCTGCATTTCAAGAGTCCCAGGCTCCTGCTGAGCAGAAGGACTGTGCAAACCCAGAAATGGACGACAATACCTATCCACAAGGTTTTCTGGTCAACCAGACTGGTTTGGTAGCTTGTACCTCAGCACCATTTCAGTGGTGCACAAATATTTATCGTGTTGCTCCAGCTACTACCACAAGGTCTGCGAGCTCGGGCCCTCAAGAGCTTCCCTGCCAAGAAAGCTGTTTAAAGCACTGAATGGGGGCTATTTTGTACAGATGATTTAACAGGCACTACATGGGTGAGGGAACAGATTTGGCTGAGACCTCTCTTTTTTCAGAAGAACAAGCAGAGGAGCTTAGGTGCAGCAATCACCCTGCAGCTCTTTGCAGAGAGGAATCTTCTGGGAAGCTGGGTCCCAAGGAAGCCCCTCCATGTGTGAGAGGCAAGGTGCTGTCCAGAGGTGGAATCCTGCTCCATGGACTGCTGGGCAATGCAGGAAAATCTCCTGCTGGAGAACACTTCCCTTCTTCCCTGGAGAAACTGCAGGAGTGACCATGATGCAGGCAGGGCAGTGGCACACAGAGGCAGAGCTCCTCTCTGGCTGCCTCACATTGCCCATGGTGTACAGAGGATTTCAGTGTCCTCCTGGTCAGTTACAGGCTAAGAAGATAAGGTGGCAGAGAAACAGACAGGCAGAGCTTTAAAAACTCACGAATGTCCTTTTCCATCAAAATTTCATAGTGAGGGTTGTTCCAGTCAATCCACGGCCAGCAAAACAAACGCTGCATTTGTGCTGGTTTTGGGAAAACACGCCAAAAAGACAAGAGCAAGGCAAAGCAGCTAGCCAAATGGACAAGTCTTGCTATTTAATTATTTCGAAATGAAAAAGTTCATTTAAAACCAGCTACAAAACAAATACATAATGACGGCCTCTCCCTTCATAAAACATCATGCTTTGGCACAAACAACTGGCTGGCCTGATTTTATGTCCAATGAATTTAATTTTATCTAACAAAGTGGCTCTCTGTACAGCAGAGAAGACAAAGGGTTTTGAAAAGAGCTCTTTGGACAGTGTGTAACACCATACAACTAAATTAAAAAAAAAAAAAAAAAAAGAAAGGTTAGGATGATTTCTGCTCTCTCTTAGGCCAACAGAATAAGAAAACATAATGCAGTTGGCATCATCATCATGGTGAGGTGAGCAGCATGCAGGAGCTGAAACCCATCAAGCTAATTCCAGTTCCACTTTGTGGTAAACTTGTGAGTGCATTCGCCTGACAACTGTATAGCCAGCTGTTTCTGACGTGTGATGGGTTCATGTTACTGCACTATTTACAAATTCAGTCCCCAGCAAGATGCTTTTCCGTGTGGTGATGAGACATTCAAGTGTTTTGGCAAGAAGAAAACAGTCCAGTGGTTTTCCCGTGCCGAGACCTGGGCCACAGGGATGCTCAGTGCAGGGATGATTTCAGTACGTGACTTCCAAACATGTGCTTCTCTGAGCCATCTCCAACTGGGTGTCCAGAGAGGAAAACATGCCCAAATTAGTGGGCATTAGTGGAAAAAATAGCCAAGCGTCTAAACACTTGCACAATCTCTTCTTACACTCAGTACCTCTTGATTTCTCAAACGGCATCACCTCCTGATTGCAAGTGTTTCCCAACGGACACCATCATATTGAAACCCTAAATATTGCAGTGACTTCGCTTCTCCCACTCCACTTTACTTAACGTAATTAAACCCCGCAGTGCCTCGGAGGAGGAAGGACAGGGACATTCACCAACCCAGCCCCGGTGTGTAAGCAAAAGGCTCGAAAAGCCGCGTGAGGTCCTGCAGAGCGCACTGTTGCTGTGTCACGTTCCTAAAGGGATGCTCATGCCACCAAATCCCAGCGGTGAAGAAGCGACAAGAAAGCCTTCCTCAATTCCCCCCCACCCAAGACCCCGAACTAATCAAAATGACCGTGACAGCGCGTTTGGCGGGTCGAGTCGCTCCCGCTGCGGTGCAGGCGAGGGATCCCCGGCGGGGCACGGGCAGGGCCGGTGGGCTCGGCCGGCGGTGGCCGCGCTCCCGCAGACACCGCCGCGTTGCATAACTGCGGCCACCGCCTGTCAATGGCAGCTCACCGGCACGGCCGGCGTGTGCCATTACCGCACCTCGCCGGGGGCTGCGGGCACAGCGGGCCCGCCGGAGCTGCTGCGGCCGCGCTCGGCCGGGAGGCTGCCCTCTGCCTCGGAGCTCTGCCCACCGGCCCCGCTCGGGGTCTCGGCCCCCCGAAGGGGGGACACGGAGGGGAGAGAGGGGTGCATGTTCATTTCGGAGGGGCCGAGCAGTGTTCCCCCACCTCTGGAGGAAGGGAGTCACCCAGCACGCCCGCCTCGGCGCATCCTCTTGGCCGAGGTGTCCGAGGTCGGACATAAAGGTGATCGATGACACGATGGGCGCGGGGCTGCTGTGGCCCTTCCCCGGGCACCCATCACCTGCAGGCGGCAGGTGAGGGGCCCGGCCCCCGCCAGCCCGGCCCG
>VXBN01015902.1:266205-293165 GCA_013397395.1 Sinosuthora webbiana
GGGCGGGCTGGGGGGCTCCGCCTGGCCCTGCCTCAGCGCTCTCCTTTCTGCCTGCAGAAAATAGAGGACGGGCATTTAAACAACTCGCTGGGATCTCCGGTGCAAGCTGATGTGTACTTCCCTCGCCTGGTATATCACCTTTGTGGTTTTTTTTTTGGTTTGGTTATTATTTTTGGTGGGGGTGGTGGTGTATTTTATTTTGTCCCCCCCCCCCCCGCTTTACTGCCCCCCGCCCGCGCTCGGCTCCGGCCGCACAAGGGCGGCCGCTGCTGATGCCGAGCTGACCCTCGCCACCTTCCCCCCTGTCCTTTCCAGATCGTCCCCTTCTGTGGGCACATCAAAGGAGGAATGAGGCCGGGAAAGAAGATCTTAGTTATGGGCATAGTGGACCTCAACCCCGAGAGGTAACACCTGGGCAGGGCTGCCCGTGCCGGGGGCGCCGGGCCCGGGGAGAGGGCGAAGGGGGGCGGCCACCCGCACGTACACACACACACACATCCGCACGGATCCCTCGTTTCTGGAAAGGATTATTTTTATCATTTTAAATATAGCATGCTGATTTCTCCTTTGACCCATAGAGGGGGCATTTCTTCAAGGGATTCCGTTTTCACTTGGGAGCGAAGGAGCATATCAAACATATATATCTGCGTCTGTGTGCAGATACATGCACAACGCGGTGCACACGCACGTATTCCATAACCGTGTTCTTGTCCCTGTTGAGCTTCCAGAGAGATCTGGACGAGCCGAGCTGTCTTCCAGCATGTGCCGCTATGTGGCTTTAATAAGCTGAGAAATAAGACTGGCGGCATTTGGGGCTTATTTGCTTTTTTTTTTTTTCCCTGGCTGAACGAGAGCTGTTCTGTTTGTGTTGCAGCTTTGGCATCAGTCTGACTTGTGGGGAGTCAGAAGATCCTCCTGCGGATGTAGCCATAGAACTGAAAGCTGTGTTTACAGAGAGACAGTTTGTCAGAAACTCTTGTGTAGCCGGAGAATGGGGGGAAGAGCAGTCATCTATTCCTTACTTTCCATTTATACCGGACCAGCCTTTTAGGGTGAGTACCAGCATGGCAGTGGCTTACCCCATGTGTCTGATAAAGCGTCATTTGATCCGAGTTGCAGCGCAACCTGGCCGTGCCTTTCATGAAATCACGGTGTAGCCCGCGCTGCTGGGGTTGGGACACCAGTTGCTGGTTTGTTTGTATCCATGGAGCTGCGTGGAGATCCCGCTGCTACGTGCAGCTGCAGGCAGTTCAGATGGGGCTGTGAACACCTCACCTGGGCCCTGCGACAAGGCAGAGGTTGTAATTCTGTGTGATGAAGCGCGACTTCCTGAGCTTAGTTTTATAACCGTGAATTAAGAAGCACCTCTGTGTTATTAGTGCATTACAAGTTATTACTGGAGAATGTTAATATTCAGTGGGACTGCTGTATGTATTGATGGCTTTTTTAATGGACGTGCTGTTTGCAATTTAGTGCAGCTAATAAGGATCATGTTCATCCTTTGTCTCCAGGGATGTCACGTTAAGGTTGACCGTAGCTCTTCGTGTTAGCAGATTAAACGGCTAAGCAATAGTGGTATTCTTTTCTCAACCCTGGGATTAAACCTTCCATCGAATTTAAATCTGTAGTCACTTGGAAATGGTGTACATGGAAGTGCTGTGGATGGACTGGGTTGACCTAGAAGCAGGTTCCCATCTGTAGTGTTTATGGTTATGTGAAGATGTCTTTGCAGATCAGGACTAACAAAGTGTGTGGCTGCAGAGGGCTGCTTCTCTCTCACTACACTGAGGGAAAAAGGCTGCATGTCTTTTCCCTGCAACTGACCCAGAAAACCCCTCCTCCTCCCCATCCCTCTTACAAAACCTCACTGGCCCCTCTGCTAAATGCCAGTGCTGTGACCAGCTGCCAAACTCTCCTAATCCTTCTTGCCCCCAAGATAATCTCCCCCAACCCCAAAAGCTCACCATCTCCCCAGATGCTTGGTGTTAAGAGGGTGTTTATGACTGGTTTTGCTGCAAATTGGTTGCGCTCTACTTGCTTCTACAAACTCACCCTCCCATCAGAACTGGCAACACCCTTTGGTGGTGTGGGAAATGTGCTTGAAAAGCCTTGGAGGCTGGGTCCTGCTCCATCTGAGAGGGTTCCACTGCCTTCTGCACTGGGTGGTGACTGGGCCCTCAGAAGAGCCAGACAAATTACCCAGAGCAAGTTTTGTGCCTGTCCCACTAATGACAGATGATGTTACAGGACTGCAATATTGCACATCCAGCACGGGAGACTGTAGAAAGGGAGTTGTTATTTTGCCTTTTTTTTTCCTCCTTTTTTCCCCAAATCCCCAAACAGAATTGAGGCTCCCGATTGACTTTGTACTTTTGATGGTCTCCTTCTCAGTGAATAAATTAGACTATTAGATGTTCTTGCCAGTTACTTGTGATCCAGTCCAATTAGCGCTGTGGCGTGGCCGCGGGTGCTGTGAAAAGCGGACCGTGAGCAGTGTTAACCATATCTTTTACATAACAAGGCCTCAGGCAGGCACTGCTGCAGTGACACAGGAGCTCTTCCCTGCTACCTGGTGCACTACCAGGGATCCAGGAGTTCCAGCTCTCCTGCTGCCACTTCTCCTGGTGCAACGTGCTCTTAAGTCGCTCGGGCTTTGGCCCAGTCAGTTTGTCACGGGCCCTGTTCCCATTTTTATACACTGTAATAGCAGCAGAGTCAAGTGTCTGGTAGCAGCACTTCACTCCAGACTTCCAGCTTCTGGAAATGACCCAGGATTTACATGTGGCTCTCCTGAAGACTTTCTCCTTAGTGTGTCTAGACCTGGAGGTCTCCAAGGGCCTGTAAAAGTGCGCGTTCTGTGCCCTCATGTCCCAGCTCCCTGACGGGGCAGTTCCAGCAAGGCTTAACAACAGGGCACCCTCTCAAGCCACCCCAAACATCAGGAATCTCCCAACGTGTCCCAGCTTGCTCAGCTCCAGGCTTTGTTGCTTTTACAGAGCATTTCTGCAGGTGTCTCGGGAGGAGGGATGAGCTGTGTCCCTCCCTGATGCTGCTTGTGCCTCCTGAGAGCTGTCTTGCTGAATTCCCAGCAATCCTGCACTGCATTTCCTTCACTGAAGCCCCAGGATGGAGACCAGTCTGACAGGGACTGTCTGCAGCCACAGGAGTGGAGGGTTTTTAGTTCTGCAGCAGCTGTGTATGTGTGGGAGGGCAGGACAAACTTATACCCCCTTTCCGTGTTTACTCCCTTCCAGTAAATTAAAAGTAATGTGGAAGACATTGCAGGGGGAAAACTGCCTCCTCATGCAGCAAAAAAAAAAACCAAAACCAGAAAACAGCAAACCACCAAGCCCAGCAACTTCGTAGCAAGGAACGCAAGGTTTGGGTTGGAGGTAAAATTTCCTCCTGCTGTGATT
This sequence comes from Sinosuthora webbiana, assembly GCA_013397395.1. Classification (NCBI taxonomy): domain Eukaryota; kingdom Metazoa; phylum Chordata; class Aves; order Passeriformes; family Sylviidae; genus Sinosuthora; species Sinosuthora webbiana. The sequence continues at coordinate 269,622 of VXBN01015902.1, forward strand.
AGCAGGTTGAGTCTGTTTCTGGCATCATTCCAAGACACAAAACCTCCCAGCAGCCAGTGGGTTGCAGCGTGCTTACTGCTAGGAGGGCGTGAGAGATTGGATTAATGTCCCTGTGCAGTGAGGGCAGATCCATTAGAGTGTAACTGGTGTCACGGGGGCAGACTGGCCTCACCTTTGTCTCTCGTGTGCCACACAAGCAGCACGATGTGCAGCTGCACCAAGGCTCTTTAAAATGCTCTTTGTGTGCTGTGAAACAACTTCCCAGTCACGCTGCGAACGCCACCCTTCAACATTTTCTCTCTTCCAGGTTGAGATACTTTGCGAGCATCCCCGCTTTAGAATATTTGTGGACGGACATCAGCTCTTTGATTTTTACCACCGTATCGAAACGCTGTCGGCGATCGACACGATAAAGATAAACGGAGATCTTCAGCTGACAAAACTGGGCTGAGCTTGTTGGGACTGCAGATTCCAAACCAGCTCAGGTGCCATCGTCTGTTGGGAGCAGTGACAGCCGGCTCTGGACACAGCTATGGTAGGAAGGCTGCCCCGTTCCTTTTCCGCATGCAGTTCTTCACTCCTGTGCCGATGAACCGGGCTGGTTTTTTGGTTGTTTTTTTTTTTTTTCTATCCTAACGAAGAGCACTGTTGGTTTTATAGACATTGAGCCGTTTTTTTGGTTTTTTTGTTGTTTTTTTTTTTTTCTTGGATCAAAATAACCCACCTGTGCTGGATAATCAAATTGGAATGGATTCGGAAAGACTTTGCAGTCCCGTTTCAAATCTCGCAGAAAAGGCAATCTCTGAAAACCGGTTACTGAACGGTAGCGACGACAAAAAAAAAACCCAAGTTTTTCTTTTGCAAATATTTGTTTCTGCACTGAAGTGGAGTAGTGTAGCACAACATAGGGCCACGTGCTGACGTCCTTGCCCGGGGCCTGAGCCTGGTTCCATGGAAATCAATGGCAAAGCTCCCACTCACTTTAATGGGGTACAATCAAACTGTCTAGTCCTTAGTCAAGCACAATTCCCACTGATTTCTATGGCATTTTTGCACACACCTTGGGGCCTGCACTCCTGCTGGTGTAAATCAGCATTACCTCCAGAGCTTGGGATGGAATTTTGCTGATTGCCCTCAGCCCCTGGTTTGGCCCAAGGACTGTGCAAAAACTGACTGAGGGTGTGTGGACACAGCCTGTGTATTTTAGTCAGGGTATATTTGCATAGAATGTAGGTCGTTATGAGTTTTTGCACAACGTATTGTTAATACAATTTTTAAAACTTATCTGTAGTTTATTTATTTATACTCATTGTATGTATTATTAGTAAAAAAAAAAAAAAAAAAGAAGAAGATGAACAATCTTACTGACGATCGAGAACAGCAAAGTGTAAACATTTTGAATGTACAAAATGTTTTTAGGTTCTTCGGGTAAACTTTACATATCGTTCTTGAAAAACCATGTTTCCTATCGCACATTTAGTTACATTTTAATGGAGCCCTCTAGGCCCTGGGAAAACGTGGGCATGGTGGTTGGTGGGGGGGAGGGAACTCTGCATATTCACTAGAATCTGTTTTTCAGGGCTTACTAACTTTGCTGCACAGGATAGGTTTGAGTTGAAGTGGATCCATTTGAGAAACTTAAAACAGCAAATTCGTGGGTTTTACTGTGCTTTCGTAACCTGAGAAAAAGTTAAATTTGGCAATCTCTTAGTTGAGAAAGAGAGCCAGCCTCTTTCCGAGGGAGATGGGAGATTCTTTACACTTGTTTGAGAACCTATTTGGCCTTTGATATGACAATTAAAACTTGTCTAGACAGCCAAGTTATTAATGCTTGAAAATCAGCTACTGCACATGAATAATAACTTTTCAAGTAGCTTTTTAAATAGTAAGTATAGCTGTATAAACACAGTCATTGCGCTACACTATAAATGAACACAGCCACTTTTCTTGACTTCTTTAGGACTAAGTACACTTTTCTTCCTTGGCTGCTCACCCTGGACTTCAGTGGGTCTTTCTGAGCAGTTATAATCGTGATATAAACATACATTTAGGCAATTTTGAGAACACGTAATATAGGGACTAAAACACAGACTGTAAAAACATCCTTTGTGGCACAGTGTTTAAGGGGGAAAAAAAAAAAAGTAAAGTATCTCACAAATGGAACTATGTTAAACCTGCAATAAAAGTGTGGTTTAAAGCAACCAGAACTGGAATATCCAAAGTTAAGGGTAGAATGCCAATGCAAAGCCTCATTTTGTGCTAATTTGGCCTGCAGTTAAGAAGCCTTAGACTGCAAGCTGAAATTCCAACTGTGGCTCTAGTCCAAAGCCTGTTGAGGTCAATCAGAGTCCTCTGAGCACAGAAGCCTGATTCTTGTTTCTTGCAAGTGCAAATCTCTGTAAAGCAGGGGGGTTGTTGCTGCTGCTGCAGATGAATTAAGAGTCAGGCTGCCACCTATAAAATACAAGTTAAAATGTTAATTTTTAGCCTTAACATTTGACGTTCCCTGACTTTTCTTCCTACTTCCAAAATAAAAGAGAACTTGTTGTTTTCCAGATGAACTTTTTATCTGGTGTGTGGCTTTTAAGCTGTACATCAGATTCTATTTGTACTCCAGATTGAACTGAAATGTTCCTGTCTTGCTCTGTTTTTACTCTTTTACATGATACATAATGACTGTGTCATTTTCCATTGTATAAAGAATGCTGACAGTGTTTCGGTACAAAATATATTCTTAAAAATTATGATAATAAAAAAAAAAAAAAATCCAAGGGAAAGGTGCTTCTACATGAGGTATTTTGGATTTTTCTCCAGCTTGGAGATTCCCTATGGTTCCAAAGCTGATGCTTTGGCAGAAGATGAATTGTCTTTGGAGAGAAATTCAGCACCCTCTGTGCCTAGTGCTTTCTCCAGCTGGACATCCAAAGCCAGGTTTGCTCATGCAGGGCCAGTGGGAAGTGTAAGTAGCACCATGACCTTACAGCAGCACAAACCCAAAGGGAATCTCCCTGACAGCCCACCAGCAGAGATTCCCCCTCCAATGCCTTTACTGTATCCTGGAAAAAGCATTTTGGATTTGGATTTTGACAGCCCCCAGGTCTCCTGTGGGGGCTGGAGCAGCACAGTGCCCACACCGGGGATGTCAGGGTGAACTCAGTGCAGTGCCAGGGGCATCTGTGGTGGGAGCCAGGGCCTGGTGATCCTGCCTTGCTCCTGTTCCCACCCCCTGTGCCGGGCACTCCCACTTGTTCCTGCTCCAGGAGTTTTCTCTCTGGGGAAAATGCTCTTTTGACCCTGGTTCTGGTTTTGCCTTTGCATAACTCCACCACCCGATCCTGCCCTGTTGTGGTTTCTGAGCCAGGCTTCGAGGCAAGAGTGGCTGAGAATCCTCTTCTAATGGGTAATGGCTTGGCTGAGAGCTCAAGAAAGGGCAGGAAGTCACAGTTAAAGAAGGCTTCCACATCTATCTATCACCTCATTGGAAGCCCTTTTTATTTTTCTTTTGCTCTTGGCACTACCAGGCGATGGCAGGAGAAAAAAGGATGATGTCTGTGTAACCAAGGGCTGTTCCACTCGTGCTTGACTTACACTGGCTGATCATGTTAAAAAGCAACTGCAGAGCACTTGCACATGCAGTGTAAGTCAGAGAAAACTGAGGCCTTAATTGTTTCTACTCAGCTGGACTTTGGGTCAAAGCCAAATGTTTCAAATGGGAGACTGCGCTGCAAAATTTGTACCTGTATTTTTCAGCTTCCACAATTTAGGGATTATTCATATCTTTGGTTTGGATGTAAGCCCTAAGAGAAATGAAATAAAGACTGTTTCCAAGTTAGGCCAGGTTTAAAAAATGCTTTTCAGTAGGCACAAGTAGTCCGTGAGCTTCTTGGACGCTGCAATTCTTCAGGACTTCAGGAGTGAATGAACCAGCCTTTGAAATCTTATGCTAAAATTTATTAGCTGAATATTTCTGTGGTTTCTTCCTGAATGAGGAAGTTGATTCTGCAATGAAAGAAGTCTTGAATGGGTAAAACCCATGTGGAGTGGAAACACTCAACTTACAATAGCTTTATTTTTCCAAAGGGGAAAAAGAAAAAAATACAACTAACCAAAAAAAATCACAACCAAATTATTTAGTTATATTTGGGATTGGCTGTGATAAAGCTGATTTGTTTTTAAAAAAAACAAAACTAGGTTATTGCCTGCTCAGAAAGAGCCTTGCAATATTTCAGTGTCATGTGAGGTAGTCTGTCTAAACATATTTCGCACAAACGCTTTTTTCACAGGCAACTTGTTAAAACTGTTACAAAATACCTTTCTTTTTGTGTCACGATTAGAAACGTTCGCCCCACCTTGAAAGAACATTTTGTACTAAATATTCACATGTTTGTCTCTGAAGAACTTGCACTAACATAATACATTCTCCCTCCCCTGCCCTGGCTAGTTTGAGCAGAAATAGGTGTAATATTGCTAAACCGGTTGAATGTGACACGTGCTTGAGGCGCAGCATCTTTCTCAAGGGCTGTTTTGAGTAAACAGCCTGAAAACCAAAGGGAGAGCCTGAATCACCACTATTCTGCTGTGCCAGCTTTCCACCCTTGTCACTCTCCTGCTGCGAGGCTGAGGCTGAAGCCCAGAGATGAGCAGGCAGGGAGCAGCGCTGAGATTTTTATCTTTCGCCTTTGGAAACTGTTCGCTGTGCAGGAAACGAGGCCGGAGTAGCCTCATCAGCTGGGTGGTGAGGTTTGGGGTAGCATGGTGTGCTGTGATCCTGACAGAGCAGGAGTTCAGAGGGCATTAGTGGGCATTTCAGAGCCAGACAAGGACACAAGGCTATGGAGATGCAGGGCAGCTTCCCAAGGATGGGCTTTTTTTTTCCACATTTTTAGCTGCCACCTTCTGCAGCCAGGACTGGTGGCAAAAAACCCAGCATTGCTTACAAGCTTGGACAGCGTGGATTGGTTCATGTTCCTGCTCGCCTGATGGGAAAGAAGCTCCCAAATAAATAACAGGAGAATATAGGAGCAGCCACTACGGTATTTTTTTCCTCCACAGACACTCAAGTATATCTGATGTGGGACTCATTTGGCCTCCTATCCCCAGGAAATGCTCCCCCCCAGAGAGCCCCAGCACTGTTTTCTGCACTGAGGCTGCACAGAGACCTTCCCATGCAGAAAACTGCACAACAACAATTCTGCTGAGCCAGCCAGCAACCTCCCAGCACCCCTTGAGCTGATATGACAGTGTAAAAGGAGCAAGAGTCAGGGGCTGAAGGCAGCCCCAGATGCCTGCTGTGATAAGCACAGAAGTGAGGAAGAAAAGCTTACACCAGTGCAGGAACAGTAAGTGACCTGGTGAGGGGTTTTGTAATCGTGGTATTGTTCTCATTTTCTCATGTGGATCAGGAAGCACGCAGGTGAAAGTCAATGAATGGTGTGCAGGGTTAGAACCAAGGCCAACCCAAACAGGGAGAGAAAAAAAAAAAATGAGCTGCAGACGCCTTATCTGGCTTTGATACACCCTCCCAGCAATCACTGCTGTAATGAACACAGACAATTACTACAACAAGGAGATTTAGCAGCATGTGCAAGATCAAAATAATAAACTCCTACTCCGCCACAGGTCCTCCCTAGCTCCTGTTGCTAGGCCTCTCCATCTGCCTGTCAACAAATAACTATGTCCTGCTTTTACAATCCATGTCAAAAATCCCTTTGACTTTCATGGAAATAGGTCCCTAAGGAAAGAGTTATTTCTAGCTCTCACTCTCCAGTTATTTTCAGCTGGGGCATACTCTAAAACTGAGTTTATTTTTAAGCGTGAATAGAGGACTATTTCTGACTGCATTAAACATTGGATGGAGTCAACAGGAAGCACAGCCTCTCTCAGCTGCAGGAACACTGAAATGTGAAATGTCTTGTATTCATTACCCTCTGATTTTAAAAAGTGAGAGTGTGCACAAAGCGACCGGGCAATAACAGTAATACGTATCATTTTGCCACAGATCTATTTTTATTTGTTGTGCTGATTTCATAATGAACTTTTAATAACAATAAAAACGTGAAATCTTCACTAGGTTGTTCTGTCTTTTATCTGAACCATCAATGCTCATTACATACCCTCTTGACTTCTTTTAACTTCTGGGGTTTTTTTGTCTCCTGACTGTTTTTCAGACTGTTTTGAAGTTACTGGAAAAACTCTGCGTGACCCAAGTGGGTAAAGGGTTATGCTCTACTCATCCTCTTGTGGCTGTAAGACACAGGGGAGGTTTTCTGATGGAAACCTCAAAATTCAAACAGTGCTAAAGCAGCAGATGAACAGGATTTGAGCACAGCTAGTTCTGCTTTGTTTTTTCTCCCAATAAAATGGCTGATTCAGTTGCTGCACAGGAAGTTCATCCTAGCTCTAAGCCATAAGTATTAATCTGTGGCCCTCCCTGCTCAAAGCCAGACAGAGATTGCCCCTTTGCTTACTGCACACAACCCTAAGAGGGGAAATGTTGACATCTGGAGATTCTGAGATAAAACATGGTAACTTCAAAGCAAGCCAGAAATGGCTTTGAATGGTATAAAAGCATCATCTACTGCCCACCAGACAGCATAAGCACAGCACCTGCAGAAGTGCCTGGGGGGGATATACATCAAATTTCACCACTTGCATGGGCTAACTCCTACAGAGGCCCTTGGAAGGCTCTCCTTTGACCTGTATAACTAAATATAATGTTAAAGTAAACTACAGGCATGTTTTGGGGGGAAGAGGCAAAGAGGACACCTGATGTGGGAAGAGCCCTGTGTACTTCTCTCCCATTCAGGTCAGTACTACAGACACCTCACAGCTGGGCCTTACTTTGGTGCAGTGTTCCTGAGACTCAAGCAAAGCCAATTCACGTTGAGGGATTTACTCACAGGAATACCACCAATATGACTCTTTGCTAAGCCCTGCACTTGATTTTATTTTTAAATTATGACTTTCACCGCTTTTCTAATAACAGAGGCTGGCTCTGAAACCTCACATGGGCACCAGAATTCTTCAGAAATTACACATTTCTTATCCTGCTGAAGTTTTGAGGCTTCAGTTTCCTCACTGGTGCTTTGCTAGACAAGGTCTGTGACCCAGGAGGGGTCATTCTGTGAAAGACCCTGAGAAGGAGGGAGAAGGAGACCTGCTGCTCTCTCTCAGGAGAAAGAAGCCACAGCAAACCAGAGCTGTGCTGACTCCTGGCTGGCAGAGCAGGGCTTTTAAGGCAGGAACAAAAGCCTGGTTAATGAGAAAAACTCCACTGAAGCTGAACCATAGATCTAAGCAGCAGAGAAAAGCAGACTTTCAGTATTGGGCAATCTGATACTAACAGCAGAGCCATGGGCTGGAGTTGCTTCCATGGAGCAGAGCAAAGCTCCATTCTTGTGGAGCAGCCTCCTGCCAAGCATGGATGGGAATGCTGGAGGTTTCTGACAGTGCTCAAGTGGCTCTGCCTTTGCCTGGCTCCAAAAACCCCTTGGATGGGCGAAAAGCCAGTGCTGACAGTATTGTAATGTATGACAAGCTCCAGTAGCAGCTCCAGCAGTGCATGCTCCAAGAGGTAGGATTCTTTCCTGGCTGCTCTCTAAGAAATTTTCTGTTCAGTGGGACAAATAATGGCTGCCTAAGAGAGATCCAGACCAGAATTAAGGATAGAATATGGTTCTAGGTAGAAAAAACACTCTGAAGAATGGAACAGATTCACTAAAATCTTACAAGGGGAATTTAATTTAAAAGTACAAAGCCTGCAGCAAGGATAGAGGGGGTCCTTTTACACCCTATTTTTGGAGGAAAGATACAATGAGCTACAGTGGCTATTAAACAGACTCTGAGGGGTAAAACTGGGAGCAGCTTTGGATTATTGTGTGAGTGAAAACACGGATTCCACATGCATTCCCCTCTATTTCCATTGCCTTTTCTCAGGGATTGCCAGTCCTCTCCCTGCTGGAGAACCATGGCTGGAAAGCCCACTGCCAGAAGAACTCTTCTGTGGCTTCAGACCTGTATGTGTCTTCTAACAGACACTGACCAAGGTGTACTTTATGTTCAGCACTCACTGAACAACTTCAAAGCACTGACAAATATCTAAAATCAGTGTTAATTCATGAATGCCCCTTGCCATTTCTAACATCACTGCTCTTGTTCTAGGGGCAGGGAGGGGGGAAGAACAGAGATGCAGCAGCCATTACTCAGCAGTCAGTGCTGTGATTTGGAATAGACTGATTTCCACACAATGTCTCATCACTGTGACTTTTGGCTACAACACTGATGTTCAGGCTCCCAAGCCCCCTCCTTTGCTCACCGGGTAGATATTATTTGGACAAAATACACAATGGTAAGGTTGAGTAAGGCTATAGACTGAGTAGCTCCTCTGGGATCAGAGGCACTGCTTGTAATGCAAAATCCTTCCAAAATACGGCTTTTTGTAATAATAAAAATGAATGGCATCCCGTCAGTTTTTCTTTTTTTTTTTTTTTTTTTTTGCAGCCTCCACTGACTCATAGTGCTTTCAACTGCCATTTAAATAATGCAGAAGAGGAGATAGAACAAGATCAGGGAGTTTGCTGCACCTTCAATTTAAAAGATGGTGTGTGCACACGTGTTTCCCTAGACAGAATACAGCAATCACAACCTGAGTGATGCAAAATCTCTCTCAGTTTTGGTGGAAGTACCCTGATAGCAACAGAGCCCTTGCTGGAGTAGGAGCTGGTTTAGGGTTCCCATAATAAACCTTACCACTTTGAGCTACTCCAAAGATGCTCTCAAGCGAAATAACAGGATTTTATTTAGCAAAGGGAAGCCCAGGATTGTTTTAACGCATTGCAAAGCTGAAGCTGTGATAATGCAGGCTGCAAGACGATGCTTTTAAGTGAAAGGGAAATTAGTTGTAATTATGATTGTTGTAGCCTTTATGTATTGCCAGCTGTATTGATTGCCTTCTTCCTGTGTGTGACTGGCAACTAGGGAATAGGATCCATTACCTCATGCTGGTGCTGGAGAGCAGCAGAGATTGGTGTATTTTTAGAAACAAGATTCCCACAGTGTAATTGTAGCAACTGGGATGATCACACGCATGCATATTAAAATACCAGCAGATGAATTCCTGGACAGTACCAGCAAACATTTCACTGTTTGGGGTAGGAGGAAAGGGCGAGAGTGCACAGCTCAGAAATTCAATGACTGCAAGCACAGCTGTTTAACCTCTGAGTGTGTCCTCTGAGGGAAGCTGTGAAAAGCCTGAATCTTTTCCTTTTCTTTTCTAGGATGAAAAGATTTGAGGTCAGAGGACCCATATGTCTTACCTGATCCCATTACACATGAAATTATCTCTGTACCAGTACAGAGAACTGACGGCCATCCCTAGGCATCCTCCAAGGGCTCAGTCCTGGCTCTCAGCCACCAGCAGGCAGTGGTTGGGGTGCCCATGTTGCACAGCCAAGCGTGCTGCAGAGGTCCCTGGCTCACTAAACCTCACCAGGACTGCAGCAGTGCAAGGGAGGAAAACTGTACAGGTGTGGGCAGACAGCTGGGAGGGCCAAGTTGACTGTAAGCAAAGTTGGTTGTGAGGCAACCAGGAGCTGCCTGTGCAGAGCCGAAGTGTAGCAGCATCTGTCAGGAACTTACAGGTCTCATGAAGCATTTATATGTCTCATGTCAGAGGAGCATGTTCCAGACCTTCTGGGAATTATATCAGCCAGGTTAACAGTCCTGCCATTGTGCTGGTTTAGACAGGACTTGTACAGGAGCAGAGGAGGTCTGAAACTCTCCACTAAGAGCCAACACAAGCATCTGTAAGTAGAGCAGAATATGAGTTCACTTGTGGAAGAAATAGCTAAAGTACACTTCAAGCATTCAGCAGTCACTCAGGTAGTGTCAGAATGCCAGAATCCCAGCAGATTGTGTCCAATATAAATAAACTGATGGTCACAGACTATCACAGGAACATGGTGACTATTACAGTTGACAAAACTGGCAGAGCAAATAGCTCCCAGGCTTTGGTTGTGTTAACTGGGATGTGTTCTGGAGGACAGCACAAGGAATGCTGTGACTGACAGCTACAGCATAGCTGACCTCAGAAGCCCATTCAACAATCTTGAAATTTATATTTTTATCACTGCTATTCCAATTGGTGTTGGAGGCTATTTAATGCCTGACCTTTTGCAGGATCCTGTTACGTTTATGCATGTGGATATTGTTCAGGAATGGCAACATACTACATGCAAAGAAAATCCCTGTCTGCCTTCAGTGTACCACTCTTCTGTCTCATTATATGCCCTTTCATCCTCTGATAGGTGGATGAATAAAGAGAAGACCATAACCTAACTTCTTAATATCACTTAGCTTTCTTCACACTTTCATCATGTTTATTATCACTTTTTTTCAAGGTACACAGACCTTTTCAACATAATGACCAAATAACAAACTGGAAACTTTTCTAAAAGATGTCTTCAATCCACGCTGCAAGAATTAACAGTCACCAGAATCAAAGTAAATTGCAGGGGGTGGTGAATTGCCTAACATCCTGTAAGATGTTAGGCAAGGTAAGATAAAGGTAAGATAAAGGCCAAATCTGGGGGTGTAGTGCAACGTGAAATCCAAATGTACACACTTTGCATATCAAGTTTTATCTCCATGTCAGAAAAGCCTCTAATTATGCTGAAATGTGTGCTTTCAAGCTTTCCTACACCTGGCCTTAAGAAAACTCCCCCCACCCCAAACTGACTGCAGCCAGTGACTCCTTTCCATGTCTTTCTCTCCCCACAAGGGATTTTAGACAGCGAATCTACATAGCCATGCCACCAGGCCAAACAGACCTCCCCCTCCTCAGCCTGTTCCCACCTGCCTCTGGCCAGCCTCCAGATAATTTTTGTGTCTTCCTTTATGTTAAAGCCATCCTCTTCCACCTGCAGTGCTGGAAGGGAGTAGCCAGACCTGGCCTTTCAGAGCATACTGCTCCACAGAGAACATCTTGTTCTGGAGAGGGCATGGCAGGAAGAAACATCCTTCATAATATTTTGGGTGATGTGAGGCAGTTTTCAAACAGGAGGTCACAGCTTTCCCTGCCAGGGACTGCCACCCACCTCGGGCACGTAGCAGCTCCATTTGCCATCCTCTGAGCTGCTTAGTTTAGACCTCAAAGGGCTTCAGAGGGAGATCCTGGTTACCTTTCACAGGTGAACTGCCATATAGGGCCACGAAGGCACAGGCTGTGCTGCCTAGATCAGCACGCCAACACCTCCACAGCAACCACAGACACAAATACAATTACACACGCATTTAGTGGGAGAAGGTGGGAGAGTGACTCCAACGTGTGTCAACAGCTTCCTGGGGTGAGGATTTAAAAGTGCTATTTGGTGCAATAAAGGCTGGTGCTTAATATTAATTTTCTGCTTATTTTTTGGTTTTAATTTTTTGCTTAGGTGAGCAGAGTGACTACACTAATGGGAAAACTGGAAAGCCTTTCAAGCCTTTCAGCGGGTGAGTAGTAGCTCATAGTCCAGGGGTATTTATGCCACCTTCTGCAGCATCTTATTTCAGCTGTGGTAATTCAGTCTGGTCTCTGTGTGTTCCCTATACAAGCAGTGGAAAGGGAGATGCTTCTGCAGAGGATGATTTAGCAGGGATGATTTTGATGTCCTGAATGATTTTCCAGAGGCCTTAGCTCCAGTGATTATAAAGGAACCTTGAAGACACTCACTGCCTACCAAACCCCTAAATGTAGATGCCTGATATCCTTTTCACACATATACACATCCCCATGTTTGAAGTTAAAAAAATAAATAAACCAGGTATGGAAACAGTAGACCAGAGATAGGTGACTCCAGGTGTTTCCTTAAGTACCTATTAGGAAAGAAACTACCACCCTAAGAAAGCAAAAAACAGCAAAAGCTTTCAGTGCTGAAGGTAGAGGGAATGCATAACTAACAAAATAAAGAAGACACTTGCAGTTGCGCTTCCACAGAGGTTCACCTGCCTTGTCAGGCTTGGAAAAAGATCTGAATAAAAAGCCCTTGAAGAAGCCAAGGCCCTTAAAGAGAGCCTGCACGACATCCCTCATTAGCATTCCACAGGCAGTGCAAGCACCTTCTACACACAGGAGCAAGAAACAATACACTCTATCAACTAGAAATGCTAATGACGTGGGAAGGGCTCTGTAAACACGCGACCTTTATTTACTTTTAATTCTTTTCCACACTGCTGAGAGCAGAGTTTCTTATTAGCAAGATCCAAAGTAATTATTGGTTACAGGAACTTTAGGTGGCTTACAAGCAGGTCCTGTGTGTCTCCCCTTCCACTGAAAGTAAAGCCAGATAAAGCAGAACTGTGTTTCAAGAGAACAGATGTGTCACTTTTCTTAGACTGAACAGGGTAATTTTTTTTTTTAATTTTATTTTTTGTCCTTTTTGAACTGTTCAGCACTGGCACAGGTTGGAAGACACAGACCATTGCCTTCTTGGAATTCAAAATATGCAATAGCTCTTGGCTGGGGAGTTTATTTACAAGCAGCACCAGAAATGACAAATGTCTCAGGATTGAGCCTTCCTTCCTTGGTGGTGTCCTACAGTTGAATGTAGAGGAAACAATGTTGGTACTCCACAGATATTGAGGAGGTTACAGCAGCAAACAAAATCTGACCTGAGCTGCTTTGGGTTGCCAGTTTTGTGTGTAGCTTACAACTTTGTCATAGAAGCATGGAATCAGAGAATATGCTGAGTTTGGAAGGGACACATCAGGATCATGGACTCGAACTCCTGGTCCTGGACAGGTCACCCCAAGAGTCACATCCTGTTGATGCCTTAAGAGGCTACCTAGCACTGCCCTGAGGAGCCTGTTCCGGTGCCCAACCACTCTCTGGATGAAGAACCTTTTCCTGATATCCAACCTAAACCTCTCCCAACCCAGCTTCAGGCCATTTCCTCAAGTCCTGTCACTGGTCATGAGTGAAGAGATCCGTGCTTTCCTCTCTGCTTCCCCTTGTGAAGATGTTGAAGACCCCAGTGAGGTTTCCCCTCAGTCTCCTCTTCTCCAGGCTGAACAGACCAAATGACCTCAGCCATTCCTCATATGGTTTCCCCTCTAGGCCCTTCAGCACCTCCACAGCCCTCCTTTGGACACACTGTAATGGATTAATGCCTTTTTTATATTGTGGTGCCCCAAACTGCACACAGAGCTTGAGGTGAGGCCACACCAGTGCAGGGCAGAGCTGGACAATCCCCTCCCTGGATTCCAAAAAGGGCTGAGTGCCAGGGATGGGTGAAGGATCACTACCTACACAAAGTCTGATTCAGCCTGGCAGGTGTCTCAGAGCGCTTTGCCAACATACACATACGTCAGAGAGATTGAGCGAGGAGCTCTGGGGGAGTGGGACAGAAACCACTTGCTGGGCTCAGTCTCAGGCCACACCAATGTTGTGTGTGAGTGTGCTCACCCTCCTGCAAGGCTGGGGCCTTTACAAAGGATGGGCAATGGGCCTGCAAACAGAAAGGGACAGGTCTGTGGCTCTGCACAGGGACAACAGCCCTCCAGCTGTTTATTTAGGTGCAGCCAGAGTGCATCCTATCCTGTGAACCTGCCAGCACACAGGAAAAAACCATGGGATTGAAACCCCGAGCTCAGCAGATGCAGGACACAGCCTTTTTACTTTCTAAGACAATATTATTTTTATATGCAGTCTCAGCCAGACTCAGGAGTCCTGATGTGTTCTAATCCACTTTGAGTTCCTTGTCCACTTCCCCCAGCTAAAGACTGAGCAAAGATTTGGGACTCTGGTACCCAAAAGTTCACACAAATGCTGCATCTTTCCCACACAGTAGCTGCCACAACTGAGATTATTTCCTGTCCTTCATGAAACTCACTCATTCAATATCACAACTTTTGACTTCCAAGAGAAAATTGGAGACCCCTGAAGAGGCTCACCCAGGTCCAGCATTAGACTGGGGTCCAACACAGCTCTGACCTACCCCTATCTGCTCCCTCTTCCCAGTTCTAGTGCAGAAGAAGAAATGCCAAGATGCAGCTCAGGGTGTAACATCCCCCCCTATCCCACAAGGAACCTGACACTTTTCACACATGAAGCTTTTCCCATAGGCAAGAACGAGCTTTGAAAAGCTACAGACATGAGTTTGTAATGCAGTGAGGACTCCTTCCATACAACCAAGAGAGCAAAACACACCACAGACACTTAATTGCACCAGGCCCTGGGGCACACTTGCAGCTGTGCCATGCAACCAGAACACTTTAGAAAGCAGAGCAATAACAAGGCAATAATTGTGAAAGGGGAAGAAACCTATCTGTTCCACTCTTAAAAATGAATTAAAGGCACCACAATAGCGTGAATATAACAGGATCTGACTCAGAAGAAACTGGTCTGGCTCTGTAAAAGCAAACCTGAGCATGCAGTGACTCTGTCATGTTTTGTAGGGGTTATCACCCTGGTTTTCATCTATATAGCACAGGGTTGTAGCTCTGTCTGCCTGCATCTCTGTCAGATCAAGAGAGGGGGACTCTCCAGAGAAGTGGCCTAGCTAGTGAGGGTGTATAAATTGTCAGTCAAAGCCAGAGATGTGTAACTAACCCAGGCCTCTCTGAGGGCATGGCCTGTAGGATAATTTAAGCATGTCTTGATAGTGTAGAGCTACAGAGTGGAAAAATCTTCTGAGTGTAACCTGCTGTCAAATTGCATCTGAAGACATTTATACAGAGAAAAGATCAAAGACTCATGGCTCAGCAGCCACGGAGTGGATACACCAACCATCCCTGACTGGCTGGCCACAAGCAGGAGAAGAACCAGGCCAGATTGTGACAGCTACCCCAGCATGTTCAGTCTACATCTTCCTCACCCCTGAAGCAACTCTGCAAATGGCCATCTCATAGCAATTGGGCTCCATCAGCACAAATCAGACAAAATGAACCCAGAAGGCACAAGAGGACATGATTGTGGGGGGCAGCCATGTGCTAAAATTGCAATGTTATTTTTGAACAAGAGCTGGTTCACATCCCACCACCTCTTTGAGTAAGAGGAACAAGCATTTGACTGGTGGGAGATCCCTGCAGAGCTCCTGAAACTCCTTCCTGCTCCACATGAGGATATGCACACGAGTCTTTGCTCCTCACAAAAACCCCAGGCTATTGCCAACAGGTTTTGTACCAAGAATTAATTGCTGCTCAAGGATCTGTCATAAACAGCAGCATTTGAGACAGGCTGCCAAGGAGCCAGAAGCCTGATCCTGGGACACAGCTGCATGCCTAGCAAGGGTCATGAGTCTTGGCCTCTCCACAGAGGAGAAGTTGTTGGAAACTCCACCCAGTATCAAACAGTGGTATATACCAAGTATAAGAACAGTGAGTTGCTAAGGATATGTTCTCTGCCCACGGGATGTCTTGCCAAAGAAGACAAGGCCATTTGCAGCAAAATATGGATAAATATGGATATAACGTGGATTGTGGCCAAATTTGGAAATAATTATGTCTCCCCTGCTCCTAAAGCATTCCACAACTGGGCAATTGGCCCAATGCCATTTCCATGCAGACCAATTGGAGGTTTCCATCAGCCATTCATTTAAATCCACTGAACTGCTGACCTACATCTGACCAAACAGGCAGAAAAGACCCTGTGGCCTACATTATAAACAATTGGATAAATGCAGGGAAATTGAGACTAAAGAGCCTCCTTCAGAACATCAGCTTGGTGATCAGCTTGTGCTGGGAATCGAGGCTCCTTGCAAGAAGCACCAGACCCTATAATCTGAAAGATTTGTTATGTGTGTTACACTTCTTTTCAGCTCTGTAGTTAAAAACTGAGAACTGTGAGCCAAATTCCCTGCTAATGCACATCCATTGAGTTAGAGATGGGTGACTGCAGCTCTCTGCTCCCCTGAAATGCCACAGGCTGCCCTTAGACTGCATGTTTGGTGCAAAGGTGCAGAGAATGGTGAGGAGACACATCCTGGCAAATCACATCAGTGACTCCATGTAAGTGTGGTGGGATCATATTTGCTTCCCAGAACCAAGAAGCTGACTCAGAGACAGCATCCTTTTCCCACTGCTGAAACCCAGTCAGCCATGATTTAGAAAGAGGGGCCTAATGAAGTTAAACAGATTGCTCAGGTACTTGGACTTACCTAATCTCATCTTTCCTAGCTCTCTTCATGGAAACAGAGCTGGTCCAGCTGCTCTCCAGAGATCTCTGACTGACCCTGGATATAGAAGGGGTGGAGGTTGGACTTTTCATCTCCTCGTCTGCCCCACTGTCTGTGCTGGTCTTTGCCATCCTGCTGCTTCCCTCCCTGTCCTCCACACTCCTCTCTGCCTGCTTGTTCTTGGTACAAATGTCAGGCATTCACTCTCTCTTCTTTCTGCCTGTGAGACAACAATGGCATGACACAGAGACCAACAGATTCCTCCACTTGAGGGTCTCATCCTGACTGGTGCAGCCAAAAGCTGTTGCATGCAGGACTCTGGTAGCTGGGGCTGACATTCTGTCAGCATTCAAACACATTTTAGCTACTCAGAGCATGGTATTTCCTCTCCTGATTCTGTCTTGTTGTTTATGACAAACTCATCAGGTGGTTTAGGGTCAGGTACGGCCAATCTCACACATTTCTTGTGTAAGAGCTTTCAAGGAAGCAATGTTTTTTTTTCTTTCTGAGATCTAGCCTTCCTATGTGCCTACATCCCAGATGCTTTGCATCTCAATGAATGTAGATCTAGAAAGCAAACCTATTACAGAAAAATATGACAGAGGATAAAATTGGAATGTGTGGCTCTGAAACAAGGCATCAGATATGAGTCTGAAAGACAATGAGATGGATTTTGACAAACAAACAAGGCAACAGATATGAGTCTGCAAGAAAATGAGAAGGATTTTGACAAATACCTATGAAAGAAAGCTCTTTCCTTGCATAGCAGTAGCATTTGAGACATAAGTTGTCATTAACCTAGAAAAACCTCTGCCATTTCCATTTTAAAACCTGGAACTCAACGCTGCTATCACTTGTGTTTAATGTACATTCTGTCATTCACTGTAGAAATGAAAGGACATGACCTTTGCAAAGGTCACTGATTATTTTTATTTGTAAGATATTATTTTTATTGGTAAGAGTCACTGCCAGTCACACAACATTAGTTTATTAGGAAAACTTACTCAAAACATCTGAACCTGACACCTGAATTTCAGTGACTGTGTTGACATACAGAAGTGAAATGAACTTGTGTGATTAAACCAGGATGTTGCAGGTCTTCTTAAATATGTGTTTAAACAAACAAACAAACAAAAACCTACCAGTGGTAGAGGTAAATTTCAGTGATCCTAAACCTCAAAAAAAACCCAACCAAACAACACATCCCCAAACTCTAAAATGCCTTGGAGATGAAAATGTCCTCAAATAGATGTTAATGGAGAATACAGGAATGTATACTACTACCCTGCACAGGTCGGTATGCAAGACTCATAGTGCCTATTACACACACAGAGGGAATAGTTTGTACTTTGGAATTTCCTATCAGCTGATCTCAAGGGTGTTGGAGGCTCTTGACTCCTGCCTCACAGAAAGGAACTGACGCACCAGGGAGGTGGATGACTTTGGAAACCAGTTCACCTTTGCCCAATAAATGAATGAGACCTTTAAAACAGAATAATGGTCTTAAGCACTTTAAAGCTCTTTTCATCTTAAGGGTAAAAAGCTCACAAGCCATCCCTCTTAAAGGCAAGGGACTGTCTTGAAATGAGTAATTTTGATTTCTTTTCTTATGGGCTTTCTGCATTTAGAGAATGCTCTCAAAAGCCTGACAGAAGGCTCACATAGGATGTGTCTGTGTGCAAACTTTGAGATAAGAAATGCTGACTTAGAAATTCCATGGAATAGGACAGACATTGTTGAGAGAGAAATGGAACTGGAAACAAGTTTCAAATGATGGCCTTGCAAAAAAGACTGGATACTTTGGAGAAATAGAACTCTGAAAGGTGCATTGTAGTAGGACCCACGAGGGGTAATTTTAGGTGATTGGCTTTAAGGCATTAACAGCATGGTGTGGCAAAACCTGATAGGCCAAGAAACACTTACAATGTAATTAGGAAACAGTTTGGCTTCTCATTGTGATGGCATGAGTTATAATATCAGTATTGTCTCACCCTTCACAGGAGACTTAAAATGGAATAAAAGTATTTAAAACACTTCTCAGTTGCCCCATCTCTGGGTCAGAAAAGGGTATAATCCCACAAGAGCCTGTACTAAAAACAAAACAAAACCCAACAAGAACCAAACCAAAACAATGAGCTGCACTGGAAAGCTTTGCTGCTGTAGGCACGAGAAATCTTGCTTTCCTGCTGACAGCTGAGGGACTCAACACCATCTTCCAGGAGAAGGAAGTTTTGTCAGACCTTGGTTTGGTTATGGACTCTGCTGACAAGCCTTGTCACCATTAATAGGTACATCCACTAAAATACACCTGGCACACCTTGCTGATGAGTTGTGTATGCAAATATGTCGGGGCCAGGTGCACACGTAGCATTGCCACACTGAAATCATTAACTTGTGCCACTGGGAGGATGTGGTCGAGGCCACAGCAGGTAAAATGGGGCTCTTTGGACATTTGAGATCTGGTTAATCCACTGGGTAGCCCTCACATGGAAAGAATGTGAGTCTTCACCTTCATTAGATGTTCCAAATCAGCTGCAAACGTGGTCAAGACTTAGAAATGACCTCTTTAAAAGAAACATATAGCCAAACCAAAGAGCCAAAACAAAACACACACACACACAAAAAAAACAACCCCAAAACCAACCAACCAACCAAAGAACAAAACAAAAAACAAACCCCACCACCAAAACCAAAAAAATCCAGGCTGCTCTAGCAGCAGTTCATTCTCTCAGCTGCATCTTTAATTCAGCTAACAGAATTTTTCTTTTATTGACTGATGCCCATTTAGAAGGCAGCAGAAAGCACACATTATTCATTCAGCCAGCTTTCATAATGCCCACCTTATGAAACCACAGCCACAAAAAACTTTCAAATGAAGCTTTTGAGGTTGATTGGTGAATTCAGTCAGAAAAGACCTTTCTGCTTGATAATGCAGTCGTAGGGGTTATTTCAGCTATAAGGGTCTCAGATAAATGCAGTTTTACTGAATTTAAAGCATTTCAGAGAAATGTGCCAATTCAGTTTCATGTCAGAATGAGAACAAGTCAAAACACTCTGTGAAGATGAATTGCAATGATTTCACAGAATATTAGAATCATAGAATACGCTGAGTTGGAGGGGACACGTCAGGATCATTGTGTTCCAGCTCCTGGCCCTGCACAGGACATCCCAACAATCACACCATGAGCCTTGTTGGTGTCTTCTTTGAACTCTGCCAGGCTTGGTGCTGTGACTGCTTTCCTGGGGAGCTGTTCCAGTGCCCAGCCATCCTCTGGATGAAGAACCTTTTCCTAATATCCAACCTAAACCTCCCCAATTCAGCTTCAGGCCGTTTTCTCGATTCCTGTCACTGGTCACCAGCAGAGATTCGTGCTGCCCCCAGTGAGGATGCTGAAGACCCCACTGAGGTTTCCCTTCAGTCTTCTCCAGGTTAAACAGACCAAGTGACCTCAGCCACTCCTAATTTGGCTTCCCCTCCAGACCTTTCGCCTTCCTTGGACACTCTCTAATACCTTAATGTCTTTTTTATATTGTGGTGCCCCAAACTGCCCCCCAGCACTGGAGGTGAGGCTGCCCCAGTGCAGAGCAGAGGGGACAATCCCCTCCCTTGCCCAGCTGTGCCTGATGCCCTCCAGGACAGGGATGTCCCTCCTGGCTGCCAGGGCACTGCTGGCTCATATCCAACTTGTCATCAGCCAGGATCCCCAGGTCCCTTTCCATGGCAGTCATTCCCCAGTCTGGATATCCAGGGTTGCCCCATCCCAGGTACAGAATTAAAAAGACCATTTAAAAATCCTTCTGTGGATGATATAAAATCTTTAAATGTCTGACTTGTTTGTGAATTAAAAAAAAGAAGAAAAAGAAAAAGGAAAACCAAGGATGATAATTTCTCAGCTCATTGACTATCTAGTTTCTGATCAGCAGCATTGCCAGACATAGCAGAGAGGGAAGCACGCTGCCTGAATTTTGGAGACTTATCTAGCCTTTGGTTATAGCAAGTTTCTTCCTCACTCAGTGGGGAAGCCAAAAAAGCTTGCACTGCCAGGAGCTATGTTGCACTGTATGCATTTTTGAAATTAAAAAAGCAAAAAAGGAAAAGAACTGCATTATCCATTACCAGCAGAAAATTTCAAAAGATTTTCTGCATCACACTACACATTATATGGTACAGCTTATATAAATCTAAAATTTACATTCAGGAGCCATGTTGTAGTCTTCAAAATGAGAAATAAAACCTAAATTTCTTCTCTATAAATACTCCATACTCAATTTTTTTTGAGAATTACGAATGAGTAAGTTTTACAAAGGACATGGATGTAGACCCTAGCAGGTTCTTCCCGCTGTCCTCAATTCCCAAACCAGGAGGAGAGCCTGAGCCTCCAGACCACGCAGGGTTTTGGGAGAACCTTTCTGAATCATCCTGACACACACACAAGAGGTTTTTTTCCATCTGAGACTTCTGGGAAGGCTGCGCCCTCTCCTGACAATTCAGGACTCGGTAGCAGTGACTGATAAAACCACTTTGCTGCAGTCAACAAGTCAAGGCTCAGCCTCGGAACTACCGAGGCCAGACCAGCTCGATTTAAAACCTCGATTGCACGGCACAGAAGGGCTTCACGTTGAGAAGTATATATCAAAATTATACTTTTTTTTTTTTTTTTCCCACCGTGTTTTAAGAAAACAAATGGCTTGAAAGTATACTCTTTAAAAATGCCTCGCTGTTTATTTGAAAATGGGTAGAACACCACGCTAGAATCATCTCCAAATAAGATACAGTGTTTACAACCCATGCAATCCTGTAAAGGAAACTTTCACATGTTAAAAATATAACCTTGGAATTACCGTTGTAGCCCGTGGATTCCATTTCACAGAGCTAATACATGATATGGCTAATGCTATTGTGAGGAGTCAGTCTGCCTTCACAGGCAAATGTAATCTCCTTCCACCAGCAAAGCTGATGCAGGAACGACTGGAGAAATCCCACACATCTTGTCAATCATTCACACTCTGCCTAAGTGAATATTGCCTTCAAATTTTTTTTTATGTGGCATGCTTACCTCTCATCTGATCTTGCATTCAAGTGAAGTGAATTTTATGGGCTCACAACCTCACACTGATTAACGCTTCTGGTCCTGGAAACTTCTGAATGGCACCAAGAAAGAGAAGGAAAATTTTATGTCAGACTGGCAGGGACTATTTGGAGGAATTTTCTGCCTTTTTTTCCTGGCTTAGGATATGAGTCACTTCTTCAAATCATCTGCAAATTTTACTTAACAAATTTCCTTCTAATCTAGAACCTGGTTACTGACACAGTTTATCTTTCTAGATTTTTTTTTTTTCTGAGCACATGATTGTGCTGCGACTTTGGGCTTTTGCACAAGAAGGGTTTTACTACTTTGTTTTTCTTTAGGTTGCCAGCGTTGCAAAATGTGTAACATGTAACATTTTCTCAAGGAAGGATGTTCTTTAATGTTTGGTCTTTATATACTTTCAAGCCCAATCAACAAGAAGGGAGATTTAATCCATTTAATTAAATAGAGAGCAGCTAACAAGTTCTAAGTGACATAAGGTGTTAGAAAAACAAATTATTTGTGGGTAGAATTGCCTTCTTAAGGTTTAGGGCTGGACATGCTTGAATGATCTCAGACCCAGGGGAAAGTTATCTAGGCTGGGGAAGAAGGATGTACCACTGAGAGTGGACACAAAGAATGCAGAATTTACGGGCCCCAAGGACGTTCAGCAGAAGTCCCAAGATAAGGAAGAAACCAATAGAGAGAACTCAGCGACTGTGCTGAATCAGCTCTGCCTGGGTAAAAGGTAATTCCAGCAGGGACAGATCTCAGCCACCAGCTGAGAACCCACCTCGGACCAAGAGAAAGCCCGAGCATGCAGACTAATTAGCATGAGGAGAGAATACTAATTAGTAAGAGAACTGTGTAACTTGTAGCCAGTGAACACTAATTCCTTTGTTTGCTAAAATGCATAAATAGTAAAAAGCTTTTATAGTTGGTGTGCTTGGTTTGTGGAATACCACAGAGGACCCGGGCCTGTGCAACTCTTGGCTTGTTGCACTGGTAAAAAATCTGATTTTTTTGGACAGCACTGGGGCTTATGTTGCTGTCTGGGGAGTTTACAGGCAGCATGTTTATTTCATATATCATCCAAATGACACCGTTCTCCATACCGCTACGATTTGTAAATCACATTGCTGTACACTGGGCGGAGGTCAAAGAGCACTGAGGGCTAATTTACCCTATTTTCTGTGCCCTCGGGCTTCTCCTTCTGTCCTGCCGGGTCAGCACAAGCTTCGCTCTGAGTTTTCTGACTCCAAGCTGAAAAAAGAGAACAAGCCACCAGGAGGCGAAGTAATAGAGCCTCATTAATAGTCACACAGCCTCATTAATAGTCATCCGTGATTATCCTCAGCTATTGTAACAGGATTCAGAACGCCGCAGAAACATTGCATTAACAATATAAATCCCTCCCGCCTCACAAAAGCCTTCTATTGCTGATTAAATTAGCAGAATAATCGTAATTATCCTGAAACGCATTCGAGGTATTTTTATTCCACGAACCTCTCCGAAACGTGAAAATTTCTATGAATGGCCTTGGTTTAAGCCTTTCTCAGCCAAACTACTGTGTGTTTAAACATGGTGTGTTTGTATCTCTGGAGGAACAAAGGCTCTGGGGTGAATTTATTGCCCTCTATATCTCCCTGACAGGCGGCTGTAGCCAGGTTGGGGTCGGCCTCTTCTCCCAGGCAAGCAGTGACAGGACAAATCGCAAGCAAGGGAAGGTTTAGTTTGGATATTGGGAGAAGTTTCTCCACAGAAAAGGTGATTAAGCACCGGAATGGGCTGCCCGGGGAGGTGGCGGACTCACCGTCCCTGGAGGTGTTTAAGGAAAGGCAGGATGCGGCGCCACGGTCTGACTGACACCGCGGTGTCCACAAGGCTGGGCTGGCTGACCTCAGAGGTCTTTCCCAACCCAAAAAAAAAAAAAACCAACCAAAAAATAAACAACAAAGCCCTAACATTACGCTTCGCTCTCTATTTTATTAGCGCAATTTGCAGCTGCTGTGACCGCTGCGCGGAGCCCGGTTACCCACGGCCACAGGACCGTGCGTGCGGACAGGACGGGAGTGCGCGGCAGGCTTCGCACGTCACTTAAAACGCCGCTCTTTCAAACTCTATCCTTTACGATTTTTTACACGCGCTTGCTTGGGGTCCCTTCCAACCCCAGGGCGCTCTGGCATTCTGCGTTTGACAACACACAGAGCGGCGCTCCGCCGCCGCCCTCAGCGCTCTCCCCGCGGGCTCCCTCAGGGCGGCGGGGCCGGACGTGACGCGGGCGGCGGCGGCGCGGTGCGCGCCGGGAGCGCGGTGGGCGGCGG
>VXBN01015902.1:293564-367997 GCA_013397395.1 Sinosuthora webbiana
CGGTCCCGGAGCGGGAGTTCGGCTTCGTTTCCCTGGGCTTCAGCGGCGCCGCAGCTTGGGAGAGGGCTTGGGGATGTGGTGGTGCAAGAAGTTGAGGTGTCTGTCCTGTGTGTTGGGGTTTTTTCCTGGCGAGCTTTCTCTTTCGGGAGGCGTGAAGCGGGTCGGGTTCTAAATGCGTCTGGATGCGGCAGGCTGAACAGAGTTACCGTAATTTAAGTACGTTTTTCATTTCAATTTTTTGTAATTCCAAAACGGGGCGAAATTGTTCAAAATGCTTTATTAAGGTGCTGACTCTTCAGCTTGCCGTGAAAAAGTGTCTGCTTTATGAACCCAAATGGAATTTTTTCTCTAGAGAAGACGGCGCCTTAAAAACAACGATTAAACCTGGGGATCTCTTCGAAGTGTCGGTAAATTCGCCTCTTAATGGTGACAGCCCCTTCCTTCCAGCCTCGGCAGGGACATGGAAGCCTTCGGCAGCTTAATGCTCCTTAAGCAAACATCTGTTCGTAAATGACTGGAGTGAGTAGAGAAACGCTGTTGACAGGAGCTCTGCTGGGTTGGTGGCACAAGTTTTGTTCCCGTGCGCGGTTTAGAGCCCAACGTGCTTCATCAGAACTCACGTTTCAGCTGGTTGAGTCCGTGCTGAAGTGAGTTTGATGGATGCTGCCTTTTAGCTGCATCGGTCCTTGGAGAATTGAACAAAATTAAAAGTATTTCCTCCTTGTTTTACTCTCTGGACGTACGAACTAGGCTTGGGAAGGCAATTAGCCTACTTTAAAAATCAAAATGTGCTGTTGTGTTGTCAGCACGGGCAGAGGTTTGCTCGTGCAATGCGCGGGTAACAGTTTCTCCTCCTGAAGCTGGAGGAATGTAACATTAATTGTGAGAGCCTGGGGAAGAGCTGGAGCACCTGTGGCCACTGAGAGCTCGTTTTGTTTCTTTTAAACAGTCACATCAGCGAGAACAAATAGCCTGAATGTGAGAATGAGGCTTAAAAAATGCGTAGAAAAGCTCAAGTAGCTCTGGTGTTTTTATTCTGCGTTATAGTTGCGTAAAGTACACATTGGGTGACCTTTTGAGGTCATGTGAAAGTATGACCTCTTGTTTTTTACTTCCTTAATTTGTTTATAAGTAAGCAGTTGAAGGAGCTCAGCCTCAGTTTTGTTGGGTTTTTTTTTTTTCAATGTGCTTTGGTTTTTGCTCAGCTCACGTTTTTTTGTTTAGTAAAGGATTTAATAGACTATGAAATTTGGAGTTCACACGGTGAATATTTGTGTGGCACACTGCTGGTGGTGAAGGCTCTGTGTGATTTCTACTTAAAAAAAAACCTCACCAGTACCTTGCTAAGCTAAAAGGAGCCTTTTATCACCTTAATTGCCCAAAGCAATACTCTGAAACTTTTCAGTACTTTGGAAAGACTTGTCTTTTCACGGTGGAAATAACAGAGCAGCTTAGATGGACCTCGGTCAACTCTGCCCGTTCCTCTTGAAATATTCATGGAGCTGTCCTTGCAGATCTGTGGTGGTATCAGCTGGAAATCCAGCAGTGAAGAAACCGATGCTCCACCGAGTTGTTTTCACTACACTCAGCAGCATAATCTCCTTGCAGATACCATTATCTGCCTCGACAGAACGTTCATTCCTTTCTGTGCTATTGTGCTGTTTGACAACTTAAACTGCTCCTTTGTGAACGTTTCAGCTCGGTGACATGCTCACCCTTTCACGGGGATTCAAAATACTGTTGTTTTTTTTTTTTCTGGGTAGTCAGAGAAGTGTCTTAGAGCCTGCTCATTGCTGGGTGTTAGGGATTTTGTCTGTTAGATTTTTCTCCTTTGTGCAAAAAAAAAAAAAAAAAGCCACATTGAGTAAGCTGCTGCTATTGCACACACACAGATTTAAAAAAAAAACAAACCTTGTTTGAAAACTGGCAGTCTCATTTTTAGTCTCATTTTCTTTCATGCTAATATCTTTAGCAATTAAAGTTTTCAATTTGCCAGGAGTATTTCTGTCCTGGTGCCACTTGCAAGGTGAGCTAAGAAATCTGCTTGTGTAAAGCAAATAATTTGGATTTTTTTCAAATCAAGCAGCCCTGTCTTGGGAGAACCACAGGGAAGGGCAAATCCTCTCCTCACCTGAGCGTGTTTGGAAGTAGGGTGAAGGAAATGTGAAACCTCAAGTTCATCTGTCTATTGATAAGGGATGGAAAATAGATTTTATTCTTTGGAGTATTAGGTGTCCCTCCTGTGTTGTGTTTTTGAATATGAGGTAATGTCTGTAGGTGGGATAAAAGATGAATAATGTAAGGCTGCTCACTGAAAAACAAGCGTGGAAATGGAAAGAAGACCCGTGGTTGTTTTCCTTGTTCAGCTGTATTTCCTCTGCCAGGCTGAGAGAGAACCTGTCACAGCAGAGAGCAGCCCTGTGGGTCAGTTCTGATCTCTTTGCTGTGGTCTGTGTGAAGTTTGAGGGGCTTCTGTGTGGAGAAGTTTGAGGGGCTTCTGTGTGGAGAAATTTGAGGGGTTTCTGTGTGGAGAAGTTTGTGGGGTTCCTGTGTGGAGTTTGAGGGGTTTCTGTGTGATGGATGGAGACCATGCTGCTCTGGGAGGAAGTCTCTGAGAACAGTTGACCCAAGGTAATCTAGTCCTAATACTTTCTAATCTAGCATCTTTTTATCCTAATTTAGAACACATTCCCAGCTTGCATGTTGGAGGGTGACACCCAGAAATAGATTTCTCGCTGAGTTGAGCACTGTTTTAAAAAGGCATTTAGGAGATGGTAAGAATGAAAACATCTCAGCTGTTGTTACTTATGACATCTGTCTTTACACGCCGTGTGGCTGCCTGGTGTGTGTTGGACACAAATACTGCATTCCACAGAGTCACATTGTAACCTGATTGACTGTCCCAGCCACTTTTGTTTGAATTTAAGATGTGCTTCTTCTTACAACATTTCCCCCACTGTCTATTTACAGATTTACAGGCAGCATCTTCATCAGCAGATTTTGACTTCCAACATTTTTTTGCTTATAGTGACTTTGAGGATAACCTGGTCTTTTAGGTTTGGAAAGTAATGCTATTCTTAGTTTTTTAAAAAAAGGAGTTTAATGAACCAACAGAACATTTAGATTCATATTTTCCAACAGCTCCTCTGAATTCCTCAGCTAAGCCAAAATTAAACAGGGAGAAGTGAAGCAGCACAACTACTGAAAATACATGTTTGCTTCTTTATAGGGTGTAACAACATTTAAAATGAAAATGCTCATACCCGAGATCTGATTAAATCTCACATTTGTGCCACCTGACTTGGTCTTCCTGCATTGCCAGTGATGAGGGGAAGAGCAGCAGTGTCAGAGAGGTTTGAATATTGCATGGCCTGGGTTGTCTGGGGGTGCCTGGTGTTTGATGCCAGCCTGAGGAGAACAGGAAGAATGAGCTGCCTGAAATTAGTGACAGGTCCTTGGTGAAACTCTCCCGAGTTCTGTTACTTTAATCTTCATTATACACACAACTCTTTGTAGCAGAAGGTGTCCAGCAAATTCAGCGTTTGAAACCACAGCAATGTGCAGTGGGGTTGATTAATTCCAAATGTTGGGTAGTGAGAAATAAGGATTGGATATTTTTGCCTTACTGGAACGTGGAGAACATTGTTTTCCTCAAATAATACATGCCCAAGAAAAGGTGCTCTGAAACTCCTGCTTTGGGTAATGGACCTGCTGGCTCTGGCAGCATTAAGTTCAAAATCGAAATCATTGATTTCTTGGAGGCTTTATGAAGTAAACATTTTCTTGCTGTATTTTGTTTGCTGGTAACTATTTCCAAAAATAAAAGTCAGCTTATTAAACCAATTTAAGAACATATTGACTTCAGCCTGGCCAGACTCTAGAGAGAGAGAGTGGATTTGGGTTGTAGAAATGCTGTTCTAACAGGCAGGCTCTCCTCATTTACAACCACCATTCTAGAAATAGAAATTCTCAGGTGCAGAGAGACTGGGAATCTGGTTTCCATTGTTCATAAGCCAAAGGAAAGGCAAAGGGATGATGGAAAAGGAGAGCTTTTCCTACTGGAAGCTGTAATAAGAAGTCTAAATCTGGTCATTACATGTGGCATTTTTGGCATTTGCTAGAGGAATTCCCCTTGCAGGAAGAGTTAAATGTTCTTGGAAAGACCAGATGCTGGCAGCTGATGCCTTGAATCCATCTCCTTGCCTTTGCAAGGCTTTTGCTGTAAGATTTTCTGTATCTGTGAGGTATTTCAGTCACCTTGTAATTTCTGATTGTGCCACTTCTGATTATTGTGTTTCCTGCGTGCTTGGAGGAGATGGTTTCCTTGACTCAGCTTTTCTTCAGAACAATCCACAGCTGAGAGCTTTATTCATTGCTTTGCTTCCTCTCCAGTTGTAGGAAACATTCTGCTCTACAAGGGGTTTCTTTTGAATTTAACATGCCTCAAGTATTTTTCTAGAGATACTCCTTGAGACCTCCCGATTTTTTTTTAGGTCTTATGTAAGAGCCAAAGATACTCTTTCAAGTTTTGCCTTAGATGAAACACGGAGAAGGAACTATTTATACCTGCTTTTGTGTAGAGTAATTGCATTGTTCTCTTTGCTGCCTGGCCTTTGTTAAAAGTTGTTGCTGTTAACTCTGCAGAAAGGTAGCGAGCAAGGATGTGATGTGTGTGTGAGGAAAGCACGTCCTGTTTTACTGCAAACAAATAACAAGACAGCCTGGTTTTGTTGTGGATGGGTTGAAGGCCTAGTTAGTGATCTTAAAAGAAGGAAATGCATTTTCTCTTTCCTTGCCTATCAAAATTTTTCTAGCTTTTCTGATTTCTGTTTCCTCTCTTCTTTTCATGGTTCAAATTAATTCGAATTGCATTCTTAAATGCTTGTGACTTGAGGGAAAAGGTTTGAACCTTGAATCATCATAAATTAATCAGCAATTTTTTTTTTCTTTGAATAGAATGTTACTATGTGCTTGTGAGTGTGTTTTTGAATTGCATTTCTAGTGTGACTTAAACAGTGGTCTCCTGTTTGTGGTACTGAAACCTCTGTGGGAAATTCCTTGATAATGAATGTTAGAATGTGGATATAAAGAAACACATGGATGCAAGAACTAGCATTTCCAGTTAAAAAAACCCCAACAAGCAAATAGATAAAAGACAGAAATGCACGAAGTGGCTTTTTTTCCCCCTAGAATATGTTGGTACAACCTCATGCCACGAGCACTTGATGGAAATCTGTCTTCAGTCTAATCTTAAACTGTTGAGATCTGCAGACTTTCCTGGCATTTGTCAACATAAATCTGTTTGTGACTAAAGCAATCTCTTAAACATGAACACTGTAACTGTGTCACATTCCTCACCTCGAGGTGTAAGGTCTGATGGCAGAAACCTGGGCTGTTGCTTATTACAAGTCACAGAAGTTAGACGTGTTGTGCTCTGTTACACAAGCCAAAACTGTTCTGATTTCCTTCAAATCACAGTCCTTATTATTATAAACCAAAAAATGGGTGGTTTCTTTTTATTTAAGGAATTCTGCTTCAGGTTAAATCACATTTGTAAACATCCCCTGAAACACCAAGTTTACAAAATAATGCAGGGGAATGTCTTGACCAAGAATATGTCTGAGTTGGATAAAAGGGCTACAAAAGATGAAGCCACGGTTCCAGCTCTGTTTGAGATGCCAGACAAAGCAGGGATTAACTAAATGAAATAAGGGACAAAGCAGTTGTTCTGTCAGACCTGTGGGTTTTCACCACAGGTTTCAATGGACAGTAACTAATTTGGTTTCTGGTTGGCAGGTGGAACACTTTTGGAAGTCATGAAAGGGGACCATAGTGAAATTCTTTCTGGAAAAAAACTACATTAAGGCTATGAAATTCTCATGCTGTTCTATATTGTCAGGAGAATTGGGATGATGCCCATTTTAAAAATTTATCACTAATTAGTCAAGAGGAGGGGGAATACTAGTATGGCTTTTTTTCCTTTTCTTGCTACAGTTTGAACATGTTTGAATTCTGTATGCAACAATTAAATTGTGTCAGCATAGCCTTACACTCATTTATGATGCAGATTCGTACATTTTGCAGCTCTTCCTGTTTGGCTTCTAAAATGCAGCAGTGACATATCTGGAAATACCTGAAATTTTAACAAATAATGATACAGAAGTCCATACAGTTGGTTGTGCAGTGGGTTAAACTGATTTAACATG
This sequence comes from Sinosuthora webbiana, assembly GCA_013397395.1. NCBI lineage: Eukaryota > Metazoa > Chordata > Aves > Passeriformes > Sylviidae > Sinosuthora > Sinosuthora webbiana. Next base: position 299,771 of record VXBN01015902.1, read on the forward strand.
TAGCAAACTATCAAACCCGTGATCGAATTTTTAAATGTACAGTTCACGTTCCTCGCAGATCCTGTTTTGGCAACCGTGTTTGAAGCGTAGCTGGAGCATTGTGCTGCTGGGCTGCTGCTGTGTAAACCATCCCTGTGATGTTTTAAAAGGGCTTTGAAATGAAAAATTGAAGGAAGTTTCTTCTGCTCTGTGTCAGAAGTCGCAGGAGAGAGGATTTTTTAAATGGTCAGACGGCTTTCAACATGTTCAGTTGGGCTTTGGCGGTTTGCTTCAGCTCCCATGCAGTTATCTTTGTGCTCTGCTTATCCTTATTATTCTTGTTCCTTGCCTCCCCTTTTTTGTGTTAACTGGGAAGAAAAGGAGTCTTGTGGGTAAATTCCCTGTGGTTGTGATGCTTGCTCCTCTCACATTATTCAGTTTGTTTTCTGAAACTGCCCGTTTGGGTTATTTTAGATCATCCTTGCCTCCAAGGATGTTCCCAGCTCTACTGTGATTTATTTTTGGCTGAGGTTAAAACAGTCAGGCAGTAAATGGTCAACAAAAAAATGGGTAGAGTTGTTATGATGGATGGTATACGGATCTATGACTGGTGTAGGTTAAGAATTAATTTTCCTTGGCATGTCTTGCCAAAATGAGATCCACTGCTGTAAGGTGGTGTAGTTACTAATTGAGACCTGAATGTGATCCTTCAAATAACTCAGGTGAAAACCAACCTATGAAGCCTATAAATCTGAAAAGATTAAAATCTGAAATCTTAAAACACATGCTTTTTGATGAACCACAGAGACAAATTTCTCTTTTAATGGGAAAGTTCAGAAGTTTAGAGCGAGTGAAGCTCTTCACTCAAATACCTTGTTAAGCAGCTGGTGCTGAGTAAGCCTCTGTGGGAGCTTGTTGACAACTTAGGCTTTGTTCTAAACAAAATTCCTTTGCAGTTCTCTTCGGTTTGCATGTTATGTTACAAATTGCTTCATGGTTTCCTCCGATCAGCATGATGTACTTTTGTAGCTGCAAAGTACCCTTTCAAAAAGAAACTGGGAGTGTGTTAGTCACCTCAAAGGTGCCAGGTTGCTGGCAAATACCAAGGGCTTGGTGTGTTGTGCTTGAGGAGAACTGCAGAGCTTCGTTTGTTGCTGTTTTATCCTTTGTGTGCTGCTCTTAAGGTGCTTTTACAGTGCTGTTTGCTAAAGGCACTGGACACTGGGATCACATTTTGTCTGTGTTGCACAACTAGTGTTGTAAAGTCTGCACTTATTCTGGTGGTTAGGAGTTCAAATATTTGCTCACATGTATAGGTTGTTTCCACTCTTTTTTTTTTCTGTAGGTGAGGCTTAGTGTTGTCACAGTTCATTCATGTCAAGTGTCATTTGAAATGGAGAGAGCTCTTCTTTGAAGGGTTTTAAGGTATGAACTAGTTCAGTGATGTGAATCTATACACACTGGTAGTTATTGTTTCATTAATTGCACACAGCATTGAGAAAGTCAAGATCATTCATTAGGAAAGAGAATTTTCCATCCATACCTGACTTGTTCCTGTAATGGTTTGCAGTGTTAAGACAGAGAGAGTCCTTAATGTGTTTCTCTCTAGGCCATGGGAATACTTTCTTCTTTTTTCTTTCCCCCCTGTGGTTTAGTGATTCGTGTTTAAATATTTTATGAATAATCGTGCTCAGCTCTCCTTTTGAGAAGAAGTTTGGCTGAAGTGTGTTTGGCTCTAGGCTTTACTGGTGGCATCATGGTGGCATTTCTCAGCTGGTTCCTAAGACAGAAGCAGCTCTGGAGGTTTTGTGGGTAGGAAATCCAGAGAACAGGGCAACCAAACAGAAACCCATGGACTGGTAGAAAGAGACTTAAACAGTAGGGCAGCAGATCCTAGCCAGTGGTTTAACAGCAGTTCCTTCCTCCACTCCTTCACAATTTCAGAGCTTGTGGAAACTCTTTTTGAAGTCTTTGATGCTGGTGAGGGTCTCTTCTGTGGATGGCTGTTGTGGCACAGCCCATGGAGGGGTTTAATTCCTGTCACACACCTGAGCACACGAAGGAGTGTGGCAAAAGGTGGACCAGGGCCACTGGCAGTTCTGTGAGCTGCTGATGATGGGAGGTAGAGACCTGATGAGCTAAAACTGAGTTTAGTTATGCCAGTGTGTTGCACAGCAGCTCAGGAGGATCATTTCAGCTCTGTCTGCTGACAGTTTGATCATCTAGTAGCTTAGAAGGGACTTGAACTGTCCCAATAGATTCTTTGTCACTTGTGAAACAAATGGGTTTGGGGAGCGTTTCTTTCTGATATCTAATACGGACATTGACCTATATACACACTTTAAAAATGAGGCATGAAACTGTAAAAATGAACTGTATGACAGCAGGAAAGCCAGCCAAGTTCTAATCTAGCTCTGTTTCTCCCTCGTACAGAAATGCATTAATGTTGAAGCAGAACCAAACAATGGAACCAGACATTATTCGAATGTACTCCTCGTCCCCTCCGCCGCTTGACAACGGAGCTGATGATGATGATGAAGATGAGTTTGGAGGATTTTCTGGTGTGAGCACTGCCGGCGTGGCTTTTGCTGATTTCGATACTCCGGACTACAGTCATCCAAAGGAAGAGTTTATACCCACAAATCATTTCATCCCACTCCATGATTATTCTGACAATGTAGCTAGCATTGCAACTTTCACGTCTGTTAAAAATGGTAAAGATAAAGACTGCATTGCAGAGCTTCCTACTCATACCAAGGAGCTTTCTGATATGTCAGCTACGAGTACTATCAAAGAAAAATCTAAGTTTAGAACTTCAGGTACTGCTTTAGAAGATGTAAACAGAAGGGGGGAACAAAGAGACAACACTGGAAAATCAGAGGGTTTTTCTTCTCGTGTGGTTCGAACTGGTGTAACAGTTGAGAGCCAGGATGAGCAAAGAGATGCTTGTAATGGTGAGAAACTTCAGTGTCTAGAGATTCTAACAAACGGATTTGCAGCATCAGACCCTGTGAATCCTCAGGGAACAGAAGATCTAGACAGTGTTGGTGACTCAAAGGGACTGAAAACTGTTAGCACCTGTAGTACTGAGCAGAATTTGAACTCAATGCCTAGCTCAGGTGAAGATGTTGCAGATTTTGCTACCTTCTCAAACAAAACCCCCATCCATTTAGAGGGAACAGGGCCTACAATATGCAGTGTTCTTAGTGAAAGAGACTCAGTGAGCATTCAGGAGAACAACAGAATAAACAGAGTCACCCACAGCGAAGGAGAGGTTTGCATTTCAGAAATTACTTGTGAACAGGGTCCCTCAGCACTGGAATTTGCAATTTCTAGGAAGTCTCAAACAACTGGAAGTTCAATATGCACTACAGAGAATGGAGAGCACAGTGGGAGGAGAAGACAACATCACATAGAGAATGGCAAAGATTTTAGCAGGCCTGAGGATTCTTCAAAAGCAGCGGACACCGAGGTTGACAAGATCCCAGGCCTGAGCTGTGATCCTGCAGGAGAAAAGCTGGTTGCTTCTGAAGATCTCAAGAATGACAGAAGTAGCACTGAGGCTTCAACTTGCAGTGACCAACAGGATGATGTGTTTGGGGACTTTGGTTCAGCCAGCAGTGCATCTCCCACCTTCAGGAATGCTCTAGATTCAGAAAGAACTTCTGAACAGCCCGCACACCTTAGCCAACCTAACGAGGAGTTTGGTGAATTCAGGGACACGAGTGCTTTCTCTCAGCAACCAGCCAGTTTGGACCAAGCTGAACTCAATCAGGCTGCTGACACTTTAGAATGTGATGCCACCAGTAAAACTCCTGGACTAGACTTGCAGCATACTACTGAGGCAGAGGATGGTGACGATGCCGAATTTGGAGACTTTGACTCGGTGCCAAAAGCTCAAGACGGGAGCGTCACTTTCCAGGACTCGGACGACTTTGCGGACTTCAGCTCGGCGGGTTGTGGCCAGGCCGCAGACTGGAATGCTTTTGGAGATGAGCAAAAGGACAGCTGCTCTTGGGCTGCCTTTGGGGACGAGCAGCCTGGGGAGTCTCATCACAGGAAAGAGACGTGGCAGTCACATAGGACAGAGTCATCTGGCAGGAGCGATGGCCCGGTGTTACACAAGACCGACGGTGTTGCTTTAGCGTCTTGCCAGGGGACTCTCAGCAAGCAATCCCAGGAGCTGTCACCTTCAGTTCAGGTGAGGCTTGCTTTGGTTTTCCTCAGTCTCGTTCTGCTCTTGTGCATACGAGTTCTTTTCTGGTTCCTGCTTCTGCCTACAGCAAATATTTGAATAGTCCTTGTTTGCCTTTTAGGAGAGATTTACTGTGCTGTGGGAGATGGGCTGATATGAAACATTGTGCTTGGATCTTGCAGTGATAACTTCCCCCAGACAAACGAGCAGGGTGTGCTGGGACTTGCAGGAATTTGTTTGGGTGATTACATGTGATCCTTTACATAAATTGATCAAAGGAATAAGCCAATATGAACATTTCAGAGCCTGTGATGGTTTTTCCTTTTGCTTCATTGTTTACTGCCTTTTGGGGAGGCACTCTGTTGCCTTTTTGTAAAAGAGTGGTGTGACCAGAAGCTGGGATTCCCAAAATTTTCCATCACCATTTCTCTATCAGCGTTTTCAAAATCTGATTAAAAATGATGATTTGATTTGTAAATAGCTGCAGTAATTCACTTAGAGCAGACAGCATGATGAAACACAAGCTGTGGAATTCTGTCTTGGGTATTCAAACTCCTGGGAAGTTAACTCTTTTAAAAGTTCAGTAAAAATAAATCTCTGTTAGGTATTAATTGTGGGAAGCTGCACAGCATAGCAACATCACAAACAGAGGACTGGTGATTCGTTAAAGCTGCTGCTATTTCTAATTAGAAGTTTCCAGGAAGAGGGAAATAAATAGGTTTATTTCTTAACCACCTCTCCTGTGTTTTCTGCTTTTGTTGCTAAGTATTCATTAATTCCTAATGAGTTACATCCTAAGCCTTTTTAACAGTCATTTTGAGATCTGTGGCTATTCATACAAACATTTTTTGTTCAGCATTTAACAACACTTTTACAAAATTCAGAACAACTCTGAATTTCAGTTCAGAATTTTCTTCCAAGCTTCTTTTTATTCACGTCATTCCGTGTGAGTAGTTTAGAGCGTGCTCTGTCTTTTTGAAGCATGCAGCAGTAAAGGGTGTCAGTGGTAAAATGTGTCTGAAAGGTTTGGATCTTCTCTGGCAATAAAAGGAAATGAGGTAAGTCCTTTCTTTCAGGACCTTGCTGGGTGACAGCCCTGCCTCTTCCCATTTCCTCCCAGTGACAGGTGAAATGGCTTTTCAGAAGGTTGTGCCAGCTGGAGCTCTGCCAGCATCAGCAAATGGAATGGAGCTTTTGGGACTTAGCACTGATTTCTTGTCACGTTGAGAGCTGTGAGCCTCAGGTCCTTACTCTCCCTGCTTGCTCTTCCCTGCAGTGACTTAACACTCCAAACCTCAAAGAGATTGCACAAGCCAAGAAGAAAAAAAAAGGTTCCCAAGTAAACCTGCAGGCAGATTTTTGTGTCTGTGCAAGACCTTGCTTTATCACCTGGATGTGTTGGTCCATTTCTTAATTCCTATTCACCCATAAAATTGGAGAGTACAAAGGTCATTAGTGCAGTTAATCTCAATTGTTTCTCTTGAAAGACTGTCCAGAATCTGAGAAAGAAATGGGATGGGGAGATGATTCAAGTAAATCATCCCTTTTTTCTAGTAATTAATTAATATTAAGGGATAGTCTGAAGGTTTCAAATATTTATTTTCACTTACAGTTTTCTGTAATTTTATGATAGGTTTCAAATAAAAAACACTTCTGAATGTAGATGTCTATAAAAACAGAACCCTCAGAGGAAAATTAAGTTTTTCCTCCCCAAGTCTGCCTCAGCAAAAGTCAAATTAAATTGGAAGTTCCTTACTTAGTCTGCCATGAAGTTATACAGTAGTTTGAGTAGATTGTAAAGCAAATTTTAAGACTTCAAGCGACTGTTTTGGATCTAAAGTGATGTTTTCCCTCCTCTGCCAGTGAGGAAGTACAGCTGAGAGAGTGTTTTACACAAATAAACTGGGGAGGAAGTTGAGCTGGACCTGTTTTCTCTGCTGCAATAGTTTCCTTAGCCATGCAATGTCACTTGCTGCATTTGTTTTTCAGTTAACCCTTAAAAACCATAGTTATTTTGTAAGTGCTTTAACTTTAAGTTTTGGAAGGATCTGTTAAAATTTTTTAATAGTAAAAAAATACTTATTTTAAGATGAAACAGTAATTCTGTTTATAATCCACTGAGCTTCCTTGCTGTCATTTCAGAGGGTGTCACTGGGGTCCAAACACAAAATATGGCATTTTGTTTGCCATGTGCTAAACTTAGTTCTGCAGCTGTTTGATGCAAAAGCAGAAATAGTGGCAGGGAAGATAAACCTGGTGAGAGGGAAGAGAACAAAGTTTTTATTACCCAGCCTAAAGAAGGATAAGGGAGGAGGGGATCACTTGCATCAATGAATTGCTCAGGCAGATCTAAAAAGCACTTGCTGCAGCAACCCAAAGGGAGCAGGGAGAAATTCTGCATGTGTTAGACACTTGAGATAGGTGGGGAAACTGAGATCTCAGGTGAGCTGGGGTGAGCTGGGATCATTTACAAGATACTGAATACACTTGATCAATGATGGGGAGGCTGGGAGAGTCACTGTGATGTGAAAGGATCCTTGAATGGTTTGTAAACAGAGTGATCCTAATGGAATTCTTTGCAAAAGCAGAGAATTGAATACTTAGCCAGCAGCACTGCTGTTGAAACGTGGAAATAATGTATACAGCAATTTTCATCCATCAGAACTGCAGCGTGAAAACAAAGTTATTTATCAGGAGCTCGAGTTTCCATTGGAAAGGTCTCTGTGTATTTCCCTTTCAGTTTCTTAGTTTGTGTATTCTGAATGTGGAGATGGCAGTAAAATATTTTGCTTTCCGAATGCAAACTTGATTGTATGATGTATGTACAGTGGGCAGACTGTTCAAAGGCTGTGGATTTGGTATAATCTTTAATTAAAAATAGCCTTTGCTTCAATTCACCTATTTAATCCAGTTTTTATTAGAAAATACACAATATAAAGGATGAAACCAAGGGGAGGGCAGTTCACAAAATGACCCTTTGTAGTGGCATGGTCTTTCCTTCCTTGCCTTTGGTCTCAGGCTGTCTGAATCCTGCATTTGCATCAGGGATGTGCCTTTGTGCTCATGAACTTGGTTGATCCAAAAAGTCTTGAGCAAACCTGCCACATGCATGAATCCCTTTTTTGCCATCCCATTGCATGCTACCAAGTTATGCTTGTGATGAATTTAAGGCTTTGTAGCCCAGCTTTTTTTTTTTTTTCCATGAGATAGTGCTGAACATTAGTCAGCTGAGGGGGTTACTGCATTAAGATTATATATATAGGATTCAGCAGAGCAGTAATAATCCATGGTAATGGTGTGGGTGTGCCTGCCTGTGTGCAAGGAGCATGGGCAGAGGAACAGGAGCTAAAGAAAGGCTTGCCTTGGAAAGCCAAATCTTAACCTGATTTAGCTGAAAAGGGATGAAGGAAAAGGTGAGCAGTCCTCCAAGTGGGTTTTAAGGTTCTCCAGTTATTAGAGAGGCCGTGCTTGGAGGTTCTGCCTTTTCAGATTAATCAGTGTGGGCGAGGCACAGTTACTGAGCCACAGATATGCACCAAGACAAAGAAAACCCTGGCATTTGGAGTGTCTAAACTCTATCTTGGGCAGTGATCATCCTTTTGGGAAAAAAGTAATTGTGGTCATTAAGACTTCAGCCCCTCAGTTCAGTAAGGTAAATTGAAATAGTCTTGTAAAATGGTTGTATTTGAATAGTAAATTCACCTTTCTGGAAAGGTCTGGGGAGGGGGTTTGAGTCCACAGCACAGTTCTGAAGTATTATTATAAAAAAATCAGACTATTAAAAGTAGCCCATAATTGCTGTTTTTCAGGCTGGCTGAGGGGGATCTTACAAAAGAAAAGAGTTTGAGGGGGGGGGGTTGTTTTAGTGTTACTATTTATATATCCCAGGGCAAAATTATTTCCCATTTTGTACACATAAGTGTCATCTGCTGTACTTCCTCTCAGAGCCTGAGTGAAAAGTTGGTGCAACACCAGTAGATAACAACGTGACAAACTGAAATGGTCAGTGAGTTTTATGTAGTCATAAAAAAATAACTGTTAAACTGTACTTTGCCTGCATGGAAGATGCAGTGTTTGATGAATTCTTCAGCTGAGGGAGAAGAAATGGTGAAGATTCCAGCAGGAGGGAGAGTGACACCTTCACATTTTTAGCCTGAACTTGCTGCAGTTTCTAACTCTCTCAGATCAAGCAGTAAAAAGAGCAGAGAAGCCTTAACCTTTTTTTTTTTTTTTTTGCCCTTAAGCCACTACATTTTCAGCTTTACTTTGCAGCTGAGCTCAAAACTTTCATAGTTACTCTTTAAAAATGGGCTTGGGATGTTTAGGACTAACATTGCCTTCTTTAATTCTTTAAATTACTGTAAAAAAAATTCTGATCCCTCATTTCATGTTGATGAAGGTTTTTTGTGGCTATTGTGGCATCCTCTTCCTGGCTTGCAAATCTCAGTTTTCATTATAAATTTCCCGTGTAAGTACAAACAAATTTTTCAATTCAGTTTTTTACCTCTAAGAAATACATGGCACTAATTTATATTTATTTACCTGCTTTTAAAGTGGGGATGGAGACAAGCCATCACATTTGGAACACAAGAAGTTGAACTAGTGTTCTTGTAAGCTTTGCTTGTCTTTTTTACTTTTTCTGCCCAAAGTTGTTCTCCCGTTGCCTCTTCAGGTGTCTTTGCCTGTGCTTCAGACAAAGAAACAAAATTACTGCTCTGTGAAAAGAAATTGATTCATAGTTTAAACAGTCCATAAAGTGTTTCAAAGAATAAAAATGTCCCCATTTAATTGAGAATTTGGGGATTTGTTTGCTTGTGTGTGTTTAGTGAACCATTTAGCTTTGTTTAATGCTTGAGTCCGGAATTTTTTGAGACTTGTGGCAGTTGATTGGTGTGTTCCTCATGGTGGGTTGCATCCACTGAAATTGGCTCTTGTGTTAGCTGTATGGTCATGAAATTTAGCTCTTAAAAATCCCCCAACCCACCAAAAAACACTCCAAGAACACCAATAAAATGGACCAAACAAAAACCCCAAATACACCCATCCCACACATGGTGAAGACAGAAGAGTACATGGTGACTTAGCTCTTCACAGGCAAATGTGGTTTGGTTGTTTAAAAACCCAGCAAAGGCAGTTTCTCATTTAACCTCTACTTTATTTTAATGAAATAGTCACAAAAAGCTGTGCTAGGCACTCTGCAGAACACTGAGTTGATGATTTAAGTTAAATAAAATCTCAGTGGTTAATCATTTCCTTTCCTTGGCCCCTGAGCTTTGTTTGGTCATTTTTGGAGGGCTTTCATTCAGCTTCTGAGTTCCAGCTAGAAGCCAGTCATGTCCATATGGCCTTTATTCCTTTCCTACTTTATATGTTTGACATCTTGGATCTTTCACAGGCTCATTTCCATCTCCTTTAATTTGTTTTTTTCTTTTATTACATTTCACATGAGCCTGACTATCTAAACATGCTCAACAATTTAACTATTCCCTGGTTATCTCTGATACTTTGTCTTGTTCAGGTGGTGATTACCACATATCTTGAGTGTCCACCAAAATCTTCTATGCATTCACAGAAACTATGGGCCTTGAAATTTATTAATAAATAAATTTATTTATCAGCTGCTTGGTGAATCATAGTTCATGTTTAATGGCAGCTGTAGCCTTTTCACATCTTCTGTGAGTGCCTTCAAGAATTATTCTTCTCAAATGGCCTTGGAGAACACTCAGGTATCAAATACTTTTAGTGACGTGAAAAGTTGATAAAAATTCTTATTTTCTGCCTTTTTTTTCTTTTTTATCCCCAGAAAGATAGCTATGTCATTACTTCTGGTCATGCACAATATTTTCTTGCAGTCTGATTTATGCAATAATAAAGTTTGCAGGTGGTGGACATTTACACCAGCCTTAAAATCTTGGTGATGCCCTTTATAGCTGGAAGCTGTGACCACAGGATTCCATCAGCAATTAGAAGAACGAGTTCAGCTGCTTCCATTGCCACTGCCTGGAGATGTGTGTTTGTGCACCCATCCCTTTGTCCATTTGCCCGTGCAGAATTAATTCCTCTGGTTTGCTATGGAAACCATTCTTTGTGGTATAGAAATTAGGGGCTGAGCATTGCTGGAAATGCAGAAAAGATGACAGGAAGCGTAAAGAACGCTCTAGTTAAACTGTTCCTGAAATTTTGGCACGATCCTTAAGCTCAAATTTGAAATGTGACACTGACTGAGATGCTGCTTGGCTCTGAAGACATGTGCTGTTAATTCTTTCATTACCTAAGCAAGCGTGTTTTTAGTCAATGTTGATCATCTCAAATGTTGATCCTTTTCAAGAAATGTGATGCCTTGCTGTTTCCATGATCCAGTGCCATTCATCTGCCTCTTGCTTTCCCCTGGGGATGTGTACTCTTGCTGTATTACAGAAATGAAGCAAGCATCACCTGTTGGTGTGAGATGAGGGGAAGTGATACACTGTAGGCAAAGTTAAGGTTTAAAACTGAAGCAGAGCATGGTTTTGTGTGCTGAAGCATTTAGGCTAGAATCTGGAATATTGTTTTGTTTTCCTTCCTAAAAATATAAGTTAGTCTGGTTAGTTCTTTGTTGTTTGTCAGCAAACACAGAACAGCCTGCAAGTATTGCAACTTAGTGTATAGGCAGAATGACTGAGAGATGATTAAAAAGAAAATTATGTACTGTAGAACATGGCTCATTATGGTCAGAATTTACCTGAGAAATAATGAAGAAGGAAAGAAAAAAAGAGAGTGACTCAGGTATGCTCTGAATTCTCAGATCTTTGCACATTTTTACCTCATGGTTTGCAAGTGACTGTATTTGGTGGCTGTCCCTGTCAGGCATTTTTCTTTCACAGGTAGTAAAACTGAAGAGCTGATGCTCTAAGCCAATTCATTTTCCTGGGTTTTTTTTTGCAGTTAGTGGCTGAATAGAAAGAACAGTCAGGACAGACTCAATCCCAGTTCCTGACTCATCATCCCAACCCCAGTACAGAATCCAGATATTCTGATAACGTGTTTACCTCTGTTGTGTTTGCTGATTTACATGGTCAGTGAGTTGCTTAGTTGGAATGAGAGACAAGGCAAATTTTCAGCTAAAAATTCAAATGAGNATGTTTACCTCTGTTATGTTTGCTGATGGTCAATGAGTTTCTTATTTGGAATGAGAGACAAGGCAAATTTTCAGCTAAAAATTCAAATGAGAAATGCTGTAAATAACTCTTGGAAAACCTTCCTTTTCTGAACTTTAAATCATCTCAGCTGTAACAAAAAAAAAACCCTCTGTTTTGAGGCTTATGTGTGTAAATTCAACATCACTGCTGGAATATGCTGCATCTCCACAGGAGGGCTCTGCTGGCACAGCTAAAACAGCACTAGCCCTGGGATTTCCACCTACTCTGTTTCTTTTCCATTTTCTCCAGGAGAAAAGCAGGTGCTGGAGCTGCTGGATGCTGCCCTGTGTGTGTTGCAGCAGAGGATTGGGAAAGTGGTTGTTGAGGAACACTGAACTAGAAAGATGGAAACACTGCACTGAGTGCCAGGCTTGTGCCTCCTTTCCTTAGCAAGGAAAGAGATCCAGGTGTTTCTGGCAAAAATGATTTTAAAAGGTTTTAATTTAATTTTTACAAGCATACATTGCAATTGGTATTTTAATAAATAATAAAAGCTTGATGCTTACCTGTTTTTAATGGGTTGAACTGGGAGAAAAAATTCTCTATCATTATTACATCTGATGTCCAAGATGAATTAACAGAGGTGCAAGAAGTTGAAATCCTGCCTATATGGAAATATGAAAGAGAAAAGAGAAAAATAAGGGGAGAACTTGAAAAGAAGACAGCATACAAAAAGGAGGGGGGGATTTTTTTGCTTTTGTGAGGGCAGGAGGTTGTTTGACTTTTGTTTTGTTTCATTTTTCATGTTAGATCCATCTGCCAAGGCTCAGTGCATGCTCTGGAATTAAAATGTCTGGGATTCAAATGTCTGGAAAACATTCATTCCCAATATAGGCTGTTTATATTGCTGAGACATTATCCTTATATAGCATAAATCTTGTTGTGTGCATTTTCTGCTAATTTCTAACAGTGACTCTGGGCTCTTCTGTAAGAGAGGGCAAGATCCTACTGTTTCTTAGTAGCTACAAGCCTGTATTTGGTTTTTAAAGAGTCTTGTGGTCCTCTGACAGTTAATATTTTGTGGTAAGTGTAATCTTGTGTCAGCTATAAGTTGTTTTCCATCTTTCTATAATACTGGACTTATCTTTGCAGCAGTTAACAAAACCTGACATAAATATTTTCTCTTTGGTTTAGACAACGTTGCTAAGTCGTCTGGAACGAATATTTGAAGTCTGTTTTCCTCCCATGCCTGTTGCTGAAATTGAAGAAGAAATAAGTTCCTTGGATCATTTGCTGGAAGCAGGTGAAAAGCAGAGAACAGCTGAGGAGACCTTAGCAAGCACTGGGTAAGAAACCACAATGCAACAAACACAAAATGAACTTGAACCACGTGTGGCAGTGATTTAAAATGAGGTGTTTGCTTGGAGCATTTTGAGAAGCCTTGGAGTGAAAATCAGCTGTCTGTCAGAGTGCTTGTTTGCAGTGACTACATACACCAGGAGTACTTCACTTAGCAACTCAGCAGCCTATCATCTTCTTCTCAGGGATGTCTCTGAATTAACCAAATATGTCTTATCAGTTACACTTGCTATAAAATACTGTATTTATAAGTCTAAGCAGGCTTTGTCCTGTCTGCCATGGACATGATTTTCCAGTAAGAAGTCTGAACTGTAATTGTTCTGAGAACACTGTGCAGTTTTAATTCCCCTGGGTATTGTGCCTGGCCATAAGTTAAATTGGAATGTATAATAAGTCACTTGCATTAAAACCCAGAATAAATATTCAAGGCTGCTCAGCTGTTTTTGTTTTTTTTTTCTGAATGATAACTTGGTGTCTGCTGGGTTGTGCAGGGAGCTGATGGACGTGTGGACAGAGCTGCAGGACATCCACGACGCACACGGGCTGAGATACCAGTGGGGTGGCTCCCACAGCAACAAAAAGCTTTTGTGCTCCCTGGGAATCGACACAAGAAATATTGTGAGTCTCCCACTGAAACTGCCTCTCTAAATAATGAAGCTGCTTCATTTGTAGAATCAGGTGGAAAGGTTTTGTGTGGATGCCTTCTCCTAATTGCATCCTTGCACAGAACCTGGTTGTTCATGACAGACCACCTGGCAACCTTTTATGAGCCCTATTAATACAAAAAGTTGCATTAGATTTTAACCATTTTGTTTAAAATTCATGAAATTTATGTAGCATTGAAAAACGTTTCCATTGCTGACATAGAAACTCTTAAGTAAATTCTTTGTTGTTGTTGTTTTATCAGCTCTTTACAGGCAACAAGAAGCAGCCTGTTATAGTACCCATGTATGCAGCAGGACTGGTAAGCTTATTTTTACTATTATTTTTTTTTGTTATAGTTCCAACAACGTCATATAATGAAATATATTAAATGACATTAAACACCAAGTGTGCTGAAAGGTATTTTTGTAAGTACAGTTATGGTTTTAGGCATCAGTAGAAATGCTAGAAAGGAATTACCAAATAAATAATTTTCATTATGTGTGAGCAGATACTTGATTTTAAGTGAAAGAAATATTCGGTAAAACCAGGGAGAAGATAAGGTTTGTGTTTTTTGCTGCTCTGAGCAGAATAAATATTCTTTTTTTTCTCAAAAACCAAGTGCATGTATATGTATACACACATACAAACACACCTATGTTTTCATATGATCATCCACAAATTGAATCATTAAAAAAAAAACACAGCTTTGGTTTATATTAGGCTGATTTAATTAATTTTATAGAGTGACTTCTACAGTTTTCTGATGCATCAAGGTCAGCTTGTGTATTTCTTTGGATGTAAACATGGTATTGTGATACAGATAGTCAGAATAACTCATAGATACTGCTGTTTTCTTCCTGTTTGTGAGCAGGACTGTGTTTGCAACACACACACAGTTATTTTGTGCAACAGATTGCTGTTACTGATTAATTATCTCCTAAATTTTTGATATGCTTTTGCACACAATAAGCTGGATAGCAGTGATAGTAGGACTAAAGTTGCTTGTTGCTTTGTTGCCACATTGCTTTCTGTGTTTCTCTGCTGTCCAAAATAAATGATTTAACTGGTGGGTAAGTTCAAAGCTCCCCTAATACGGTGTAGAAACATTAGTGGGACAGCTGATCTTGGCAAGTGACTTCCTGAAAATGGTTTAAAATGCTGTAGTTGCAAATCCCATGCTTTTATTTGGGGGGTTCCTCATTGTTCTCAGGTGGTTGTCACGTCTCAGTGCAAATTTTGGGCTTTTTGTACATCTTTTCACCCTCAATTTTTTTCAATATCAGATTTCAGACCTTTTTCATAATACTATCTATATTTGAAATGTTTGCCTAAAATTAAAAATGCGAGTTTATTTTCTTAATGCATTTATTTCCATCTCAGTAATTATCATTCTTGGTATCATTCTGAAAACTGATAATTTGATTTGTTTCTTGTGGATTACTTAATTGTTGAGATGCACTTAATGCACTTGTACTTTTGTGATGGGGTCATCTGATATTTCTGGAATAGTCTACACACAATTGGGAGGAGAAGACATCACCTTATCAAGTAACTGTTTTCTCCAGCTTAAATTACATCACTGAAAGTTGAAAGCAAGCTCCAGCTCAACACTTGGGTTTCTGTTACTGGCTCTAAAATGTTTCTTAGGCCTGAGGGCCCAGGATGATTTTCCTCTGCTCCATCTACTCCTGTCCCTCTGGACACAGTAAAAGTGTCCCAAAGATACATGGTCACCCCCAAACCCTTAGCTGAGGGTAGTACCACCTAATTTTTGGCATCTGCAGTTCTTGAAATGTCTGTAAATGTGTGTGTCCGTGTGTTCAAGTAATTTGTCTGTTTGTTGGTTTATTCAGGGTATGTTAGAACCTACCAAGGAACCTTTGAAACCAATATCTGCAGCAGAAAAAATAGCTTCAATAGGACAGACACCTCCTGTATCACCAGAGATGAACACATGTGCATCTGATCAGTTCCAGGTAAAAAACAGAGAGAGATGGGTGAGGAGGGGAAAAGAAAGGATGAGGGAAATAACACCATGCCTTGTCTCTTTCTTTATGTTTAAAATATCTAGGTGGTGTATTCAAAGACACCTGTGTGTACAAGGCAGGTGTTGTTCGTGTCAGGTTGAAGTCCTGCTCTTGGATCTGCTTTTCACGTGTGACTGGGAGTCCCTGTGATGGGGCTGGAGCAGTTGGTGGCCACCATTTCAGGGTCCTGATGGTCCTTGTTGTTACACAGCAGTTTGCTCAAAGGCAGTGGGCAGTGAGGCAGATTTTATGTGTCATGTTAGACTCATCTGACCTCTGGCTAAGCTTCTTCATCTTTGCTTATTCTTGTTTTTCTACATGTTGGTTAGCCCTTGATTTTCTGAATGATCCTGTTTATATTGATCCTGTTCATTTCCTTTTCCCCTTTCTTACTTCTTCAGAGTGTCATGAGAAGCAGCCCAGTCCAGAGAGAGATTTTGGGTGTGGTCATGACAAGCATACGTGTCTGACTTTTTGATTGTGTGAATTCTCTTGGCCTTTTGTGCCAGATTTTATTGAATTATCTGTTACACACAGTTGCTTTGCTGGCTTCTCTGTCTTGAAAGTCTGACACAAAGTGAATTCAGAGGAGTTTAGGAATGAGGTTTTGAATTGCAGGAATTCTCTGTCGTTGTTTCGATGTGAGGATATTAGAAGAGCAGTTGAATGCCACGCATGTTGCAGTGTGTGTGGTTGTCAGCAAGCTAATGGGACATGCAGAGATATTTCATTTTCAGTGTCATTACACTCAGTACATATTCAGAGACTCAGCTGTGTCCCTGCTTAGTGCAGGTCTTGTTTAATCCACCCAGCATCTTCACTTCTCTGCTCTGCTCCTGATTTCTGATTGAAGGCATTCCAGGAAGAATCATTCTTGGGCTACACCTTAACAGTAGGTTCCTGTGACTGTGGTGATGTTCTTGCAGTCCTTGCTGTGCCACACTGCAGAGCTCTGAGTGTGATGTGCTTGTAGCAGAGGAGAATTCTTTTTTCATTGTCGTTAATTCTTTGTCAGTGGGCTCAGAGCTAACATTGTTTTATACAGCAATACACATTTGGTGCTTCCTGTGCTCTGCTCCTCATATGTGATGGAACTGAGCAGCTGAACTGGATATAAGGAATGATAACAATAGTGATTACTGCAAACAGTCTGACCTGAAGAAATCTACTGTGTGGTAAGAAAGTTGGGAATTTTCACGGTCTTTTTGCAGCATTGAAAAACATAAATGAAGCCATACACTAAACAGTGTAGAGAGCTGTGAGAGCCTGAAGTAGCAACATCTCTGACAGGTGCCATTTTCTCAGTTGCTTGACAGCCATAGTGCTGAAAATAACAACCTCAACTTCCCAAAGTCTCTCTTTTTCTGTAATTATGAATTCCTGCTGCAGAATTTCCCATTACTTGTCACGGTTTGAGAATCTTGTCCCATGGCTTGTTCTGACAAGGCCATCTCTGTTCAATAGTTGTGATCCATGAATACATCTGAGAAGCTTCAGTTCTGTTCTGTCTGCACTGTTGGCATTAGGTTAGCTTTGCCAAAAAGACAAATACTAAAATAAGCTTTTGAGGAAGAGGTGGATTAGGGATTGTAACCATTCAGAATCTAGGAGGTTACAGTTAGATGACATTCCAAAAGTTTCAGGGCATGAACGATCAATTCTCCACCTCAGAGACCTCCTTCCTGTCTTGGTCTCATCTTCTGTCCAGGATTGGTGGCTTCTGTTTCCTTTGGGGAAAATCCAGTTTCATGTCACGTTGTGCAAATGGCTCTTTCAGAATATTCCAGATTGTCCTGGTAATAAGATGATGTGCCCAAACATTGCTACAGGAGCTATGCTACAAACATGGTTAAAATATCCAGTGGAAATACAGCCAGTTTTAGTGGACTCTGAAACTTGCTTATTCTAAAATTATTCTTATTCTGAAGCTTCTTATTCTAAATGCAAGTGATTTAGGTGCAACAATTCAAGCCTCTCTTAAGTGTACCTGGTTCATGTGTAATTATTTAGTTAAACTTCTAAATTCCTCTGTTCTCAGAGTGATGATTTATCCCTGTTTTCAGAAACTCCAGAATATTGGAGACACTCTCTTTGGAAGGAGAGGCTCTGGTTGATAGATTAGTTTTATTTGCTCAAGGAAGAATTCTCCTCTGTTTGAGGGCTGGCATTTATGGCACTTCTATACAGATCAGTGTCTGTGCATGTGTGTGTATGACTTCCTGCTAAGAGAATAAGACTTTGCAAGACTGATGAGGCAAAAGTAATAGCAAAAAGAACATTTGTAGAAACACAGAAATGCCTCCTGAATGTTTCTGGTGTAGGCCAACAGACAAAAGCATGCAGAGGTTTAAAATGGAGAACTTCAGAACTAACAGAATGAAGTAAAAAGCAGCAAATGAGGTGCAGTGTTTCTTCCTGGTTGTGATAGAAACTCTGAATGTTTTGCCTTCATTCCCTCCAGTGGGTCTCGTTGAGGTGGAAATAGAGTTGACAAATTTCCATCTGAGGCATTTAAGCTATAAGGACAAGGATTTTGAAATTGAGCTCTCCAGCAAGTTACTGACTGGTTTGTCATGTTAGTTTATTGTATAAAGATGATTTTTGTAGAGTCACTCTCTTTTATATTTGAAGGTAGCATCTAAATTCTCCTTTAATCTGTTGTTTATCTTGACAACTGAGGGGTTTATTTCTCTTTTCCTCTGTGCTCATAACTGTAAGGCAGTAAACAGAATATGAAATAATCCCCTGATTACTGTTGCCTTGATCTAGGCATGGTGCCTCAAAGACTTCACAGGGCTGAAGTGAAAGGCTCTGTCAAGGCACATCAGGTGTAAGGAGTGGAACAGGCACCTTTGATTGTGAGGCCCAAGACAGGTGCCTCCTTCTTCTTTTTTTGTCCAACTCTAGTGGGCTTCTACATCACAGCCAAGTCTGCAGGCAGTGCATGCAAAATACACCCCAGTGTTTGTCTAAAGGGCTGCTGTCTGGGCTTAATGATGGCTGCTTTCTCTTGGTGTGGTACTGTTTTCTGGTTAGTGTTGTTTTAAGGTTTATTTATCTGCTTCTCTTTGGATTCTTTGCAAAAAAAAAAAAGTTGTCCAGATATTTCTGCTCTTCTGCTATTGCTTCAAAGCATTCTCTTCTCTCCATTTGGAACTCTGTTTCTTTGGTAGAGTTACCAAGTTTGCCAAGTTTTACTTAGTGAGTTTTATATTGGAATAAAAATCTGCAGTGACCCAGACCTTTGGAGTGGAAAACTACCAGTGATTCTTTCCTGCAGGTGCCCATTACAGCACATCTGCTTGCACGTGAGCCACTGAATTAGGGATCAGGTCATAATAGAAATATACATCTTACACTTGCTGGCTATTAGGGACCGAACCTTAATTAAACCCCGTGGGGTGACAGTCTCCACAAACACTTTTAATTACCTAAGAGACCATCAGGACTTGTGACAATGACAGATGCAAACTGCCATGTTACTGGCCACCAGCCAAAGGCTCCATCAGGAGCTGCTCTGCAGTTACACGTGTGAGAAAGATCCAAGAGTGTGTGTAGCTTTGTTGCCAGAGTAAGAAAGATTTGCAGGTAAGAAGTACTTGCTGTTCTGTCAGGTGGCAGCTGTGTGAAGGGGTTTTTCTGAAAAGAGCAGCTTTCAGAAGTGATATAATTTTGCCAGTGAATACACACAGTGAAATGTATGAATTACTTGCATGTAAAGCTTTTTCTGGGATGTGTATGATGCTCATTTGTGGGAGCCATTTAAATATTGACATTGTATTTGTATTACAAGTCCTTTTATTCTTTTCACCCAGCTTTAAGACAGCAAAATGCTTCCTTTTTTATTATTTTGTTTAATTTTCCTTGTGTAATTATTGGCACAGACACAAACATTTACATTTTACTCTTTTGGATTATAAGGGCTCTTACATAATACATTCTGAAATTACTGTGTGAAAACATCCCTTGCTTGTATCAAAGTGAAATATGATGCAGTAAAACCAGAAGGCATTTTAATTTCCTCTTTCTTACTTCCTTAACATTCAGAGTAGTCCTCTGACAGCTGAGTGTGCTTTTTTCATTTCTGTGCTGTGTCCTGTAATCTAAGATGGAGGCCTCGAGGAGTGAAAGCAGTGTGCTCCATTTCTCAGTTTTCTCCTAGACTGGGCACTTTCCTTTAAGCATGTTATGAAAATAATAATTGCAGTAGCCTAACAACCTCACAGTTTCAGGAAGGCTAAACATTATATTCCCATTTGCAGGGTATGTTCCCACTGGCTGAGGTTTTAGTGCCTGTGTTCAGGTGTCCCAGTGTAGTTTTCTTAGGGCTGAGGTAATTAGGAGCAGAAAACTTTCTGTTTAATTTTGCTTTTTTCCTCTGCCTTTTCACTTTGTTTGCTAGTGTTCAGACTGGGGCTTGCCAGCATCCTCTGTAGGTGAGGGCTGCTTTACTTACCCTCTCTTTGGCCTCAACCCACAGAGCAGACTAATATCCTTGGTATATTCTTACTGATTTGGAGTCAGAGTCATTTATTCCCATTTCAGGAAGAATTCATCACATCCTTTGTCCTTTCCTGGTCAAATCTGAAAGTCAAGCCATCATTGAAGGCAAAGATTTAACAAGCCACTGATGCCACTTTTTCCATGCAGCTCTGTCACAGTCCTCAGGCCTTTGCCACAAAATCTAGTGGGTGTTTTCCTCACTAAGAGAGTTGGTAGGAAGCCACTTTGTTTCAATTTCAGTTCATTTTGCTCAGGGCAGAAAGCTACTAAATTATCATACTCACTACCCTTTCCTTTTCCTACAAACTCCTTTTAATGTTAATATATTTTACACGTGACAAAGTTCAAACAGGCTGCTGATGATAGTGATCATTACTTCATCAGGTGGAGCTTCCACACTGCTGACATTATATCTACATGCAAATCATTTCATTGCCAGTAAGATCATTCCCAAAGCAAAGTAAAAAGTGAAGAATTAGTTAAGAAACTAGTTCTGTGAGGAGAATACTGTTCAAGCTGTGCTTGAAATGAAAATATTTTTAAGACATTAGATAGTAAATGTCTTGCTTAGAAAAATCTTTCCTATAAGTAAAACCAGAAATCTCCAGCTCCCTTTGTTTTGCTTCCTGTAAACATCTAGCACTGAGGAAATGCCTTTTACAGTGAGCTTAATTGTGCTACAAAGCTACCTCAGGTTGCTACAGTCTCCATTAGTGAATCTGCATTTTCCTTCAGTGTCAGATGGTTGGAAGTTTTAAAATTAAAAAAATGAAGGCTGGTTTTCTACAAAAGCAAAGAGAAGGTATGGCTCAGCCCCTGGAAGCTTTACAAATCCTGATGCACTTTAAGAAACTGAGAGCATCCATTGCTTTTCTTTCATACTGTGGTTGTTTGGTTAGAAGTTGAGGGCACATCCTTTCCCGGTGCATCACAACAGCTGACCTCACTGGGGAGAGAGCAGAGTGTAATGCACAGAAGTGGAAAAATTCAGCTTCTTTCAGACATTTTCTGCTGCTGTCCCATCAGTTTGTGTCCTGAGAGTACAGGAGAACAATGCACCTGCACACACCTTCCCTGTAGAGCACGGTCCCTGCTGCTTGCTTGTGTCCAAAAGGCTGAACAGGAGCAAATCAAAAGGCAAGGGTGGGCTCCCAGAAGGAGGAGTCAATGTTTTCATACTCCTCTTGTTCAAGCATTGCTGCCAATGGTTTGTATATAGATCAGGATGAGCTAACTGATTTATGAAAGGACATATCATCACAGGACTTTTTATTTTTCAAGGGGGTGGAGTGGAGAGGGTGTTGATAGTTTGTCCCTCCCGTGTGGGGATTATGTTTCTTAAGAGCAAAACAAACCAAAAGAATGATGGGTTGTTTGATGATAAATAATATATATGATCAAGAACAAAGCATGGATGCACAGACAGTTTTCACTGCTCTGAATTTGCCCTGTAATTGTGTGTACATAACTTTTTATGCTAAGTGCCTCGTCTTCTGCAAAAGTAATAGTTGAATTTTCAACCATGCCTTAAGGTTTGTTATTCAATACATATGTTTTAGTTAAATTGCAAATCCTGTTTGAGTTAGAAGTTACCTAATCTGTGCTGTTCAGAATTTCATGGACTTCCTGTGGTAGAAAGAATCTACTTTGAATCTCTAGTGCATATTGTGAAAAATACACACCTCCCAAAAGTTGGGGCTTGGTCATTTAGTTGTCTTTTTTTTTTAGTGTTTAGACGCTAAAGAATCTGTTGTTTGAACTGCTTTGCATTGTTGTAACCTGAACTGACTATAAAATCTGATTTCTGACTTTTCAACTCTAGGAATCTCTACCACCTGTCCAGTTTGACTGGAGTAGCAGTGGCCTTACTAACCCTTTAGATGGTACGTCTCTCCGTAGAGCCTCTAGCACCAGAGCTAGAGATAAGAAAGCAACAAAGTTCAGACAAACATCTATCTGCTGATTATTTTTTTAAAAATATATATATACACACACACATATATAAAATATATATATATATATAAAAAATACTTATTTCTTACTCCTAACTTTGGAAATTCAGGCTTTCTTTCTGATTAACAGTTGCCCCTTGTGTGAAGTATTGCATAGTTTGAAAAATACCAAGTTTAAGTATTATTTTAGATTCCTGCCATATGCTAGTGACACAGTGGCAATATTAACACTTCATTACGTGTAATTGCAGATTATAATGAAACTCTGAACAAATGAGCATTTTAGGTTGATGAGTTTTACTTCTTAAAAGTATTTTTCACCAGTCAGCTATCTCTTTAGACATCCTCTGAATGACAAACTTCTGTACAGTGGCTACTTCAAAGCACAATATTTTAACCACAAACTGTTGGCAAAATATACACTTCCCGAGCTGAAAGTTCTCAGATTTAAAGATAATTTTATATTTCAAAAACGTGACTTCATTCCATTATCACTTTTGCTCACACTCCAGAGCTAATTACAGCTAATATATTAAAGAGGTAGCTACGAACTTATTTGTATCTGTAAATGTAAATAGTTATCACCTGAAGGACCCTTCACCTATGTCCATTTTAATAGCAAAGTGAGTCGTGCCACTGCCTCCAGTATCAGAAATGTAAGTGCATGCAAAAGAAATAAAACAAGTTCTGGCAACTTGTTTGATGGACAGACTAGAAACCTATCAAGAAACTCCTTTACAAGGAGGCTGCTGGCAGCAGCTGATTGATGCCACACAAATCCCAAGGCAGGCTCAGATAAAAGTGCATCTCTTACTGCACTGGTGTTGCCACACTGTGCTGTTGCAGGATTGTGTGGGGTTGTAAGAGTTTGGATAGCAATATGGTGCTGAAGGAAAGCCTGGATGGACCCTTTTTGCTGTTGTCTGGTGTCTTACTACTTCAGTCAATCATCATGCTTTCTTTTTAACAAACAACTTTCAAAATGTATCTTGGTTTGATTTCTGTTTTAGTACTAAAGGGGAACAGTATAATTTGCCAGTGAGGAGCTGGACATAAGAGTGGCATTTGTTACCCAGTGGCCACACTGCTTTAAGATAATGATAATTAATAGCTTCAAGCTGCTAAATAAAAATTTTAATTTTTTTTTTTTCTTTTTGTTCTTTGCTATTTGAGGCTCTGCTAAGTTTTCCTGATGAAAGAATGGCTTTCAATTTCAGTGAGGGGAGAAAAAGCCCATTATATTTGAACTACCAATTGACCTATATATTGTTTCCCTTTAACTGGTCACATCTCTCTCTCTCTCTTTCTCTCTGGGTCGTGCTGGTTCTCTTTCATTTCTAGATCGAAATAAATAATTTCTATTTTAAAGTTACTAGCGTTGATTTCCTTGCTGCATTGTACATGAGGAAACGTGCACTGAATTAAGTTTGTTAACGTTTTAGAAGGTACAAACTAATACTGTAAAGCGTTGTTTTTTCATGTCGGTTTTTTTAAAAAAAATTGCGTACTGAGTACTAATTATAACTTGCATGTTCAAGTGTGTGTCTTACCCCTTTTTACACATAAACCCCTCCCTTGGCTTACCTTCTATATGGCTGCCTACCAACACGGTCACTGAATTTCAAGCTAGTGGAGGTTCCACTCTTCTGAACCTTGATTTCTTTGGGCCCGTGGATGACAGTAGCTCTAGCAGCACCACCACAATCCCAGGTCAGCAGAGTGTTCAAACCACAACTTGTAAGAATATAACGACTTAATTAAAAACAAAAAAAAGCATGAGCACATCACTTGACTTTCCTACAAACAAGGAGAAGTTTTTTTACGTTGCCTTTTCTCTAAAAAAAAAATGTCTCTCTGCTGCGTTTTTCCTTTAATCCGTGTTCTGTTTTCTGATGTTTTGTATCGAGTACGAAGTATTTAAAAGGTACTGTCAGCTCTGTGTTTGTCACCTGCTGAAGGAATGAATGGCTTTTCTGCTCTTGCAAAGGAGATGTTAAAACACTTGTTTCAAATCAGAAATTCCAGAAGTTTTAACTCTTCTAAGCACTTCAGGAAATTCAAAAAAAAAAAAATAAAAATAGTGTAGATGTGGCAATTCCTAAAATATGAGGCTTGCTCTCTTTTCTCTGAGTGCCTCCAAATTGCAGGATGTTTGGAAGCCATAAATATATAAATATAAATTTATGAATATAAATTTATCAACCTTGATACATCACAGCCCAGGAGGTCATGGACTGCTACTAATAATACAGTGAAAAAGGTGTTTTAACAGCCTTTATAATAGAAAAGGATAGTTGCATGTTCGTGGGGTATTAGAAGTTCATGGATGTTAATTTTGAAGCCAAAGCACTTTATCTGCAACTTACTCCCTTTTAAAAGGAGATGAAAACACTACTGTCTCATTGAATTACTCAGAAAGTAATTGAATTAATTTATCAGGTGGTTTTTACGTGCTCTGAGTATTTTGCACGAGCTGGTGGAAACCTACACTTGGAATAAATTTCTGCAGGAATTTCAGGGAACACTCTGGGGATTTGTTCCAGTGCATAGGTTAAGTTGATAAGGCAAATATTCCTTTAATACAATGCCTGAAGCCATGATAATCAATTTCTTCATAGGAAAAATGTTTCTCCTCTTAGTGATTTTAGTTTTTTAAAATCCATTCATGAGATGTTTGGGGTCCTCCCACATTTCAAATAAATTATTATAATTATGGGGTTTTTTTTGTTTTTAGAAACACACTTTTTTAGTTTTAAAATCTAATCACTGAGAGCAATTTTGCGGCGTGGCAATCTAAATGACTTTTTATTCCACCCTTGAGAAATACCATTATCAGATGCAAGAGGGCAGATTTGTCATGGAAGTGACAGAGCTAGACAAGTCAAGGTGTTTGAGTCCTACAGATTCTTTCCTAAGAGTGTGCAAATCCACTGGCACAAGTCACCAGTGCCCAGTACATGCATTACTGCTTGTGCATTGCTTGTGCACACTGGAAAGGGGTTACTGGAGGAATCAGTCTTTTATTGCATTTTATTTTTTATGTTGTTGTTTCATCAAGTTACAGGTATCACTTTCTATGGTATGCCCTGTAGTGCTTTATTTTTTTTCTTTTCCTTTTTTTTCTTTCTTTATTTTGGTTTGGCTTTGGGTTTTTTTTTTACTTTTTTTCTTACTGACTTGTTTCTGGGAAAGTCATTTGTTTCATGGCTTGCAGCTCGTGTGTTTGTGTGTGTGTTTAGGAGCTTTGTGTGGGGTTTGGTTGGCTAACTTTCCTTCAATATCTCATTAAGGTTTTGCAGTGGTTTCCTTAAATATTCTCTCATCATCTGAATAAAATGGAGAATATGCAACTCTTAAAAAAAAATACATAAAATAATTGAAAGACAAATTGCTAGATTTTTTTTTTTTTTTGCTTAAAGAAGATACTTTTATCAGAAGTTTATTCTTCCTTTGGAGACTTAGTTTTACTTGCTATAGATTGACACTGAATTCTTCTCAGTCTGATGTCTTCTTTACTGAAAATAACTTCTGAATAAAAATTTTCATTCCACATTATGGACAGGGAGTTTACTAATTCTTAGTATTTCCCCACAGATCTAGTGTATTGTTTTATTTTTCATGTTAATAGTTTAACATAAATGCAGCTAAGAGGTGCCTAAAGAACAGTAAATTGAGCAGTGACATCCCAATACAGGACTGTCCATGGGGAATATCTAAATGATGTGACTTACAAGGTTGCATTTAATGTTTGTTGCAGAGTTGCATGTCAAAGGGGCTCCTTCCTCCAATTAGCTTCCCAATTTGTACCTTAATGGGATTTCTCAGGCTTCTGCAAGTCAAAGTGTATTTCTTCAAGGCTTCCTCTCCCTGATTGAAAGTGGATATTTTATGGAATATTTGGGCTTTTTCCTACTTTTAAGTTCTGTAAACATCTGACATTATTAAAAGTCTTGGTATACCGGTCTCAGGACAGCACATCTTTTGATATTTTGCATGGAACTGAATCAAATCAACCATGAAAATCCAGACATTAAAAAAAATATATATTTGTTAAAAGGACAGCTGAGTAATTTCTAATCCACTCATACTATATGGAACAAATCTTGCACCTCCTGCAGCTTTTAACCAGATGATTTTCTTCATTTTATTTTTATTTGGTCAGCTTAGCTTAGTTTCCTCACAATAAATGGAGAATTAACTTGTGCCAAAAGGATGAATGATCAAGACACTGCTTGTGGAGAGCTCTTGCAAAGCAGGTTTGAGGATGATTAAACATCATCTATTACCACACACAGTGCTGCAGTTACTGCTGGTAGAGGCAGGACAATAGGCACTGGCATTTGTTTTTAGTCATCTTTTGGTGCTTCAGGAATGCTTTTTTTTTAAGAAATAGTATGTAATATTTAAAAATCCTAGAGCTACTTCCTACTGAGGTGTGATGCTTGATACTAAACAGATAGAATTTAACTCATGCATATGTATTTTTGCATACAGGTTTCCATTGTTTGCAGTGTTTTCAAAATGACCTCTGCTGCTAAAACTTGAAATCCATTTGCAACAAATGTGATGTCAAAATTCAGCATCTGACCTCAGATACCTGAAGCTCGAATTCAAAGCTGAAACATTCAGATTTTTAATGCCTTAGAAATATTTGAAAGGCAAAAAGGGAGCACAGACTAAAAGTTTTGGTAGTCCTGTGCATATTAGTATGTAACTTTTTTAAAAATGCCATTCCACTCCTGTGTTTCATAAAAGCTGCTTTTCCTCACTCAAAATTTCAACACAGCCCCCAGTGAAAAGCCAGGTGCTAAATGCACTCTGTTGCAGGCCAGTGTTGTTTGTTATTTCTTGGTGTGAAGAGTTGGTCCCTGTTAAGATGCAGTGTGCTTTTAATACAGGCAGTTGAGTTGAAGCAATGGAAACAATCCATTTTGACACAGCTGACATTTTTATAGAGGTTTCACTCTGAAAAGTCAATCAGGCTGGTTTTGTTTACTCACAGACCGAGACCTTGTATGCCAGACTTGATCCAAGGTGTGTGTTTTGTACTACAACTAAAAAAGGATGGGGAGAGAGGAGGATGCTTCAGAAACATGTTCTGTCATGTCCTTTTCATGTCCCTTGAAATTATAAATGATTCAGATGTTTACAGAAAACAAATCTCTAGCAAGTTGGTCTGTGACTAATTATGACTCTGCTTGCCACCAACCATCACTGATTATTATTTTATACTATAAGGTGTGGATCCTGAGTTGTATGAATTGACAACCTCAAAACTGGAAACTTCCAATGCAAGCAGCAGAGTGACTGATGCATTTGCAAGGCTCATGTCCACAGTGGAGAAGGCAAGCACGTCCACAAGGTAAATCATCTTCATTGCAAAATCATCCTCATTGCACATTTTTCTTCTGGTTCTAAGGGTGGCTTGAAATGTGAGGCCTGAATGAGTGTGCAGTTTTAGGGTGGAAGTTCCTGGATGATCAAAAGGCTTTGAGTTTGAAATCTGAAGTTCATTGTACTGTAGTTCTTATTTCAAATTATCTCAGAACTCTAAAATGAGATGGGTAAGAGTTTATGAGCTGAAGGGAAAAAGCTCACCAGGACCTGTGTTGAAGAGGTAGGGCCAAAAACTGAACTGGAGGAAGCAACACTCTGTACTCCAGAGCTGGTTCCTGAGAGTTGCAGGATAAACTGAATCAGTTCAGTGACCCAGGACTGAGACAGAAGACTCTCCTTGGGCTCTCTGTAATTTCTAAATACAGAATGTTCCACAAGTAAAATGATAACAGACTAGTAATTATGACTACATTTATCCCTTCCCAAATACTTCTAACACCTGTCAGAACATCAGTGACCAAACACTAGTTTAATTTTGCTGTTGCAGGTTAAGGATTGAGTGTGTAGTTGGTTTAGGATGTCATTTCTGCCTCAGTGGAGCACTCCTTAAGTAGTTTTGTGCTTTTTTTATAGGTAGTATCTATAGAAAGGCTTTAGACATTAAATGGTTTTCTTGAAGCCTGGCCTTTTGATTTGGAACAGAATAAGTCTCTTCATTTATACTCTTGTATTCTTTAGGTTTATTTTTTTTTTGTGTATCTTAGATTATCTTAACATATAATTAATGTCTGTGCCCATTAAAAGACATGCTGAGGAATTTTTACCAAGTAAAACATTGGGTTTTTTTGGAAGTGTGTGCCTTAGCCCTTAGGAGGAGGCATGGTAATGGTAGGATGGAGCTGGCTTGCTAAAAATTGCTAATTTGTAATTTCCAAGGGTTCTTTTAAAACAGGTTCTGTCACTGGGAAAACTTATCTTCCTAGTTTTCCTGCAGTGATAATTTCAAAGTGAACGTGAAATCAACAAGCCATGAAATTTCAAGGGAGAACCAGCAGAGGGAACTCGCCACTTGATGCTGATTTTTGGGTCTTTTTCTATCTATGGAGTGCACATGCCCTTCCTGGAGATACTGGAGTGGAAGTTTGGCTTTCAGGAATTAGAAAACATAGTTGCAGTTGAAATACTTTTTATATTATATTCTAAGCTTAATTTAAAAGTAACCACAGCAAGACATGCAAACTCCAAACGTATCTTTGTTGTGTCTGCACTCTTAGATTTGTACCTTGCTTTAAGATGTCTTAGCTTTTTGTTTACAGAGGAGCTTTGCTTAAATGAATGCTCTTTCTTGATGATTTAATGCCCCCCAAAAGAAAAGCAGTCTGTTTTTCCAAGCTAGAAACCTTCTGAGAAATAAGAAGCATGCCAAATAGTGTGGCACAATGTTAGCTTTTTGTTATAAATTTGTTTTTCTTTTCCATTTTGAAAATTCTTTTGTAATGAACTGGAGACTTTAAAATAGGGGTGGGTGGGTACAGCCAGGTCTGTGAGAATGAAGTTCATGCACCAGCCTGGAAATATTAACTGTTAGACTGAGGAAGACAAAACCAGTGGATTAGGATCACTTTGATGGCAACTTCAGTTGTGCTGAGGCTATCCCATGTCTGTAACTTGGCTGAACTCAGGATCTTTAGGGTAAAGTTTAGAGTGAAAATTCCCCTGGTCAGCTGTGGGATGCCGTGTGAAGAGTCACCTTTGTCTAAAACAGCCCTGACTTCAGTTGCAAAGCCATCCCTTGAACCAGAAAGTCAGTTTCTCAGCAGGAAAGTATTGGGAGAAGAAGGAAACTTCCCCCTCAGCTTGAGCCTGAAACCTTGATGGCAGCAGAAAGTGTTGAAGGTCAGGGATGCAGTGCAGCATTCCACAGAGACTCTCCAGCCTTGCCTAGTTCCACAAAACTGGCAGAGATCAAAAGTTCATCTGCTGTCTTTTTGAAGGAAAGCAGAGCACTGATACCTTTCCAAGAAATGGCCAAAACCCTCCTCATTTAAACTGGAAACACTCCTTGGGGATGGTGTTGGATGGAGCAGCCCAACTCCTAATTACAGAGTGTTTTTTTCTCTAATCAGCTCATTATTGCTGATAAAGCCTGGCCTTGCTGGTGCTATCCTAAAAACCCTTTGCAAACATGAGAGGTGACTGAAGCCCTGAAAGACTTTTGAATGCTGCAGGAAGGAGTTGGAATGCAAAACAGAGCAGTGACATGCAAGTGATGGATGGACAGAGCATTCCCTCTTTCTTGCCAGATTTTCTTCCAGCAACTTTCCTGCCTCTCGGTCTGGTTCATTTCTTGTGGCTTAGTGTTCACATGCCTTTGAGAAGGAAATTTGGTGCCTGCAGGTAGAGGGGCTGGTACAAATGCTTGGGTGGGGTTTGCTTCCTGTCCTTCTTGGGAGGGAATGTAACCTAGTGTAAGAGAAGAGGTGGATGGGGACAAAGTGTGCTGTAGAGGATTATTTTGAAACCTGAATGAGGCAGAGACCTTGTTTTGATCCAGGCATGGGTCCTTTCATGGTTTTGTAACCAAAAGTTGTGATTCCAAAGCAGACAGAAGTAGTACAGCTGCCACTGACAGTCCACTCCCTCAGGGGTCTGTTCTTTAAAGCCATGGCACCTAGAAATGAGGAGTGCAAATCTGCCCTGATGATATTTGCTTCCAAAAGTGTTGGTTGTTACCCAGAAAGGTACTTGCAGAGGCCAGTTTTATTGTATTGCAAAGGAATTTGCCTCTCTCCATTCAGTACTGGAGAATTTTGGCCATCTCACCCCTTTCTGCACTGAGATGATTTCAAAAAAGGGTTTGAGTCTCATTAGCCAGTGATAGTATTTATAATTCTTGGTCCTGGTTAAGCAGTGGTTGCTGTGTTGGTGTGCTAGCTTCTCCTTAAGCTTTATAGACACCTTTTACATTGCCTTGGAGCAGATCAATGATTGCAGAGGGGAACATTCCAGCCAGAAGGGGAGCAGTTGGTAACTGGGTGAGGTTGACACCCGCTCTGCAGAGAGAGCAGCTGGGACAGCAGGAGTGGTGGCACTGTCCTGTGATAAAGGTGCTGCATGTGACCTGGAGTGAGATGCAGTGCTGCCTCTGGGACCCTGCAGTGCCATTCCTTGGCATGCTGTAGTTGAGCAGAGGAGGAAGAGGAATATAAATAGCAAAGAGTGTGTGAGCTCCATCTGATGAACAATTACAGGAACATCTCCAAGGCAGCCCTCTTCCCTTGGCTTCCTCTGTCAAACACTCCTTTGTTAGCTCCAAGTCCTCCATCATCAGGAGTTTGTACCTTTAAGAGGCTTGTGGTAAGTGATTATTAATAGTGGCACCAGATACTGATAACGCAGTGGTGGGTGAGAACCACATTTCAACAGCTCAGAGATAGTCCTTTGAGTGCAAACAGAGCTGACTGTGAAGTTGTTAGAGGAGGCACGTTGGCCCTCTGCTTCTTCCTTCAGTAAATCCAGCACACAGCTTTGTTTATCCTCCAGAATTTGGTAATCTGCCTAGTCAGTAGCTCGTGAAATTCCATTGCAGTAGAGGGAAAAAAAAAAAAAATATTGCTGTTCTGCGAAGGTAAGTCAGATTTAGTATTTAGACTGCCTCATCCACAGAACTTTCATCCAGTGGGGATTTCAAGTAGCAAAAGTGATAGTTCAGTGTCAGCACAATGATCAGTGATGGTGGTCAACACAGTCATCAGATGTGAAGGATGTGTTTGACTCCAGCTCTTTTTTTCTTCTGGTTAAGGAGTTCTGAGGCTACTGTGGAAGCAAACATGTAGCCCCCTTGCTTTCCCCTGGGCTCTGCTCAGCTGGAGAAACAACCCTCATGGGGGCTGACAAAAAGTACAGGCTGCTTCATGATTGGAGTGGACATCACCCTCTCGTGGGCTTGGTTTAAAGTTTATAAATGAGACCAGATGCAGAAAGGAAATTTTTGAAGTGTTCTAGGGAAAGCAGTTTCTTTGGTTCAAGTATTTTGTCTCAGCTGTTTTTTCTTTCCCCCCAAAGGTGAGGGAATTATTCAGTTGGAATTTCTTACATCATTACAGGATTTTTAGCAGGTGCCTTTTTTAAAACTGGAATAATGTTTGCAGTGTTCTTCAAAAATAAGCCAGATGTGTGTAAAATATGAGTGTTTGGGCTAAGGAGAGGGGTCTGTGGCAGTCTGAGCCAGCTTTCATTTCACTTGGGGAGTGTGAGTTTTTTTGCATAATGGTGAGAACCAAGTGACATGGGATTCAGATTTCTTTATTCATTTGTGCTCAGTAATTCTTGTGAATAATGCAAAAGGCAAAGTAAACCCTGGTGATGCCCAAACTGCTGTCTGTATCATGGCTACTCATACTCCTGCACTTCAAAGCAAGTGGATACACTTATTTGTGAGGCACCTTCTGCTGCTGCTGAATCCTGAGGGGCAGGAAAGGTTTTGGGATCACAGAGTAGAGTGGCATGATGAGAACAGTTGTGTTGAAAACACAGCCTGAGTGCTTTTTTCTTTTAAAATGATTGAGAAGTGACTTAGGAGTTTCTTAATGTCCTTTTAAGATCTTTTCCATTTTAGTTTTGAAAAATTGTACCCAGGTAGTTTAGAACTAATGCTCCAGCTGTTTCATCTCTAGAATATGGGCATGGTTGTCTCTTCAAGTAAGTCTTGAAGCTGCTAAAAAAAATTTAAAAAACCCTGTAAAATTATCATTTGAATAGGACTTTTTTTTTCCTTATTGCACCAATATACACAGGAACATTTTGCTGACTCTCTGTTAACACATTCCTGGTAGGCAGGTGAGTATTATAACATTAGACTACCTTCAAGTAGCTTCCAGAAGTGCCTGTCAGTGGGAGACAAGCTGCCAGAACATGGCTTCAATCAGTGATTGTTTCAGTGATCCCAAGGATATCAGGTGCTGGATTAATGCACTTTGTTCTTCTCTTCCCAACAGGAAGCCTAAAAAGGAAGAACATCTCAGTGAAGAGGCTGCCAAGGTGATTTCTAGCCTTCCTGACTTAACTTTCATGCATGCCAAGGTGTTGATGTTCCCAGCCACATTAACACCTTCAACAAGCTGCCAAGAAAAGGTAGACTAAAGTGATGTGAATTGGACGTTTTCTATTGATTTTTCTTTTTTTTCTTCCCTTCTGCGGGTCGTAAAAAAGCAATCTTGCTTTAATTAAAAAAAAAATAAAAATATCAAGTTCAGATGATTTGTTGGTAAGCAGCACTAGAAAGGTATACATAGTAATGTATATTTATTTACATACTGGAGTCCTAAATTTATATTAGAGAAAAAAATGTAAATAATTGGGGGTAAATCTTTTTGAAGATCTATTCTTTTTGTTGTGCTGGGCTGTATACATTTATGTCTTTGTGAAATACACTGGTGGTGTCCTTCTTAAAAAACTTTCAAAAGTTAAAAAAAAAATCCTATAAACACATAATGAAAACTTCAATCTTCACAATCTGTGAAGTTCCCCCTTAAGACTTTCAGATTGCATCGAGCAACTTTTTCTTTCCTGCATATATTAAAATACTTCTTGCTGGAAACAACAACAAAAAAAAAAACCAAAAGGTTATGTTGTCCCTTTTGTGGGTTTTTCAGTTATTGTTTCTTTAAAACCCAGTAATTTCTTTTGTGTTTTTAACAAGCTTAAGATGTGTTTTTCCTTTTCTTTTCCCCCATCCCCTCCCCCTGTTTGATTGGTTGGCTGATCAGTTTTTATGTTCTTGAACTTCAATAGTATGGCTCTGTCACTGTATAGCCTTTTGAAAGGTATGCTGTCAGTAACTTCTTGTTCCAGTTATGGATTACTGTCTGAACACTTGATTTTTTTTCTCTTTTTTTCTTTTTTTTTTTTGGTCATTAGAAGGTTGTCTGCTCTTAATCAGTTTGATTTGGAAAAGAAGGACCAAAACAATATGAATGTCTTACAATGAAACTTAACCTGTTTGAAAATTTTTTTTTTATGTTCCGTTGTACCACTATTCCTGTTTGATTTTGCACAGTGTAAAATGACATAATCATAGATTGCTATGGTTTTAGGCTGTATATACAGTAAAAAACTATGGGTTGTAAATGTCTGGGGAAATTCCTATGGAAAAAAGAGAGCTATGTCGAAGAACCTCTAAAAAGGTCAATATGCATGCCCAAGGTCTTTTGAGATTTAAGTGTGTAAATTTCCTTTTAGCTTACACAAAATAAAATAATTTAAAAGATACACATGTAGACAGCCTGCTATCTTTTTTTAACAGAACGTGTTCATTATTCACCTCTCTGTAATTCAACAGATTAATCAATCTGTTAAAATTGATGCGCTGTAGGAACTTCTGGTTTGTGTTGCTCGGTCCCACAAACCACACCTGGCAGGATTTTCCTTTAATTCTCCTGTCTCTTGGGAGTCAGTCTTTTACTTTTGTCTCCAGTTTCTCTTCTGGCTTGTAGGGCAATGTGGCTCATCGAGGTTAGACATATTTGGGGTTAGAGACTTCTTCAAAGCCACTGGCAGTACTCAGCTGTGAGAAACACCAGCTATGGTGAGATGAGAAAGGACAGCTGGGTTTGCTGATTTCTGAGCTACAAAAAAACCCCAGAAACAAGCAGTCACTGAAATCTCCTCTCCTGTTAGCTTGCACTGTTGCTCTGTGAGCAACATTTCATTAGAGGGTCCCAGTGGACTGGCTGCAGGTAAGGCATGTGCTGGGTGCTGCTGTTTCTTGATGGTGAATAGACCCTTCCATGTCTTCACTATGTGCACAGCTCTTTAAGTGCTCAGTAGTCACCACCAGCTCATCACTTGACATCTCTAGTTCTGAGAAATCTCTAGTGTGTGTTTTTTTTTATCTGTCATTTGAATTCTTTGTTGTCTGACAGCGCTTGGGTCAGAAAAGCCTGAGTTGGATGTCATCAGCTGGGTAAGCTGAAAGGTTGTCCTTGCAAAAGGAAGATTTTTACTTCTTGAAACGTCCTTGAGAGACCAGTGCTGGGATTCCATCTTTGTGAGTGCAGGAGTTTCAGTGAGTGGTGGCTGCTCAGAATTGAGAGGGCAGCTCCTATGGCTATGGTAAAGTTAATTTGTAAAGGCTAAATTGTCTCCTTTGCCCTCTAATTAGCCCTGCATCACGCAATGATGTGCTATCAAACTGCACCCTGTCCTAGCAGGAAAGGTTTAAGCAAAAAGCCATGTAGCCCTAAACCCACTCCTGTTTGCTGTTTTCTGCAGATTTTCAGGACAGCACTGACTTCATGCCTGTTACATGTCAAAATTAGCCTTGCTAATCTCCCAGGTTTAGCACAGTGTTCTTCAGCATGCTTATTCTGTCATTCAGCTCTGGCGTTGGGCTGCTGTAGGTTCAGATTGGTGCCTTTGTTTCCCTTGGAGCTGGAGCAGTGGGATGGCTGCAGCACGGAGCTGTAGCTATTGTTTCAAGGAGAATATGTTTAGGAGCTGACTCATGATCCTTGTCTGCCAGCGAGTGGACTGAAGTATTAAGGAGAGGTGGGGGTGGAAGTGCCAGCTGCAAGTTGATCTTTAGTCTCCTCACAATTGCCTCCAGAGGCAGCTGCCCATTTGTCTTCCAGCCTCTGAGTGCAGTTCTGGTGGCCTGCCGTGGCTGGGGGAGGGGGAAGAAGGAGATTTCTATTGTGACTGATGTACCAAGCTGGAACTTTGTGAAACCTGGTAATGCCCAGAATGTGTTTGTGGGATTTTTACGTTCTTTCTGCATCCCAGAGACTTTCAAAAGCTTACATCCAGATTCAACCTTTTGGGGTAGATGTGCTGCTTGCCTTAAAATGTAGGACTGCATTTTGTCCCCTAGCTTAAGCCTCCTTTTTTGTTGTTGATGGTGGGATGGACAGAGAGGATGCTCTTGCCTCTCTCCTCTGTCTTGTCCAGGCAGCTTTTTCCATATGCGGGAGGTTTTGGCAAACAGATTCAGCTGCATCGGGGTTGTCCTTCCACTTCCCGTTGACACAACGTGCCTTGTCTAGTTAAATCTTGCCCGTAGCCTCGTGGGCAGGATGGCAATTGATACTTTGTGCACGTTTGTGCTGCTGTGCATTGTCACCAGACATGTCAGGATGCATCACTTCCACCCCAGAACCGGTGTCACTGAGGAGGGAGTGCTCATGTGCCCGTCCAGCACAGAGGACACCTGGTTCAGATGCAGTTCCCTCAGCTGGCACATGGCCATGAAGCAAAGTCCAAAGATCCCACTGTGAAGTGAGCTGCAGGCTCCTGAGTGACTGCTGGGGAGGGCTGGGCTCTGCTCGTGTTATCTGAAAGGCTGTGCTGTGACACTTGGGGCTTCAGCTCTGCCTTGCCCAGAGCACCACCACCTGCTGCAGGTGCTGCCGGTGCTGGGCTGCCCACAGCACGTTGACACCTTCTCAGAATATCACCAGCTCAGCAAATTCATGATGAGGTGCCAGAAGTAAAGCTTGCAAAACAACGTGTGTGCTTGTCTCAAATGCAGCGAGCGTGTACTGAAGTTAACTCTTCATCACACGGAGTTCTTGTACAGGATTTTGCCTGGTAGTGAAATCATGGTGTGGAAAGTTTTGTTGTTGGGCTGCTGCCCTTGAGCTGAATATCTGGTGGGCTTTATAGGATCTGAGGGATGTAGCTCAGTGCATGTAAAATGAATCACCCTTGGTCCAGCCATTACATTTTGTGTTCTGCAATTCTGTATATTTATCTTCTACATTTCAGAGCATTTTGGAAATACAGGGTAGTTGCAAAATGCACTGCAATATAACTTATAAAAGCAAATGCCATTGAATAATTGCATAGTACCTGCTTAGGAGTGTCTGCTAGAAAATGTGAGAGTTTTTTTTGTCTTCTGGCCTCTGCCAAAGAGCACAGCCACTACTAAAGCAGCCTGGTCTGCTCCCTCCAGAGAGCCTGGAATGTGGAAGGAGATGGGAAGAAACACATTTAAATTTAGAAGGCTAAAAACAAGGGGAGGAGGAGCTGGGAGAAAACACAAAGCAAGAGCTCAGCAGAAGCTCTGAGTAGGGGAAAAAGGGAGGTGAAGAGTATAAGGCAGCTGGGATAGCTGTAGGAGGAGCAGATGGTGGAGAAAGTGGGATACAAGCATGAGGAGCAGGAGCATTTGGAGAGAAGGGAAAGCCTGGGCTGGATTACAGGTGCACACACTGTGCCCACTGGCTGCTCTCCTCCAAAATCTGGAGCTGAGCCTGGGAGATGCAAGGGTCTGAGTTCCTGTTGTGCAGAGGAAACGTGTCCCAGCCGTGGGGTGAGTGGGAGCTGCTTCACCACAGCCCCACTATTGCTGTCAGTTACTGTTGGTAGAGAGCTGGGCTGCAGGCTGAGGGGTTTAAATGCAGCCACTGGTGCCTGTTGTGGCATTGATACAAGTCCAGATGTTACAAGACCTTTCTCAAACATTATTTTCAGATAAGGAGAGGTACATTGTAGTTGCTCACTGTAGGTATAAAATCAAATCCTCCAAAGCAAAGCTCTGCCAGGGATTTGGAACTGCAGCCTCAGTCCTGTCATGTGTCTGCAATGTGACAGTTGTTGCTTACATATCCTCCTGTCTTCACCTGATCCTTGCCTCGTGCCCTGTGCAGATTTATTCTCTGAATCTGCACAGTGCAGTGGAACTCTTCTCTTGAGGGGCCTCTGCTTCCTGCAGATGAAGGGAATGGGGAATGGGGGTGGCCCTTGGTGGAAATTGCAGAGGAGGCACAGTGGAGTGTGATGGTCTCCTGGCTGGAAGCAGCTGGCCATGCCAGCTTTTTTTTGGCAGGAGGTCACCTGTGCATTTCTGTCATTTGGTACCCAGCATGAGTTGCCTTGTTGGGATGTGCAGAAATGCAGATTTCTCTGGGATGTAGCTTCAGCATTTTGGGGGTTTGCTTGTTTGATACTCAGTCGTGGCTCTGTGGCACTGGGGGTCAGGTGCACCTGTGATGCATCCAGAACTGATGGAGCTCTTGTTTTCACCTTGTCAGCCTGTGCTTAAAAATGTAATATGTGTTGTTAACCCTGTGTTGTAGGTGGGTTGCAGAGATCAGCTCTTTGTCAGCAATTGCTGAGAAGGACTGGCACACACATCTCACAGGCTCAGAGAATCACATCTCACAGAATGGTTTTTTTTTTTTTTTCCCCAAGGCATGTCTGGATTCACTGTATGGTCACCACCAAAGTATTTTTCCTAGTTTAGGGTCTCTGAGTCTTCCTCTGCAGCTCCACTGACTCTGTCAGGACCCTGCTGACCTGGCAAAGAACCCCTAGTGAGGGTCTCCCCTATTGCCTGAGGGAGCAACTAGTCTTGGCCACAGCAACAGAGGGGAAAGGAGGGCAGTCCTGCTGCTCCTGACACTAAACTTTATCCCAACATGTCTTTCCAAAGCCACTGGACAGCTCTGTGATCAGAGGAGCAGACTGAGGGGCAAGAGACACGTGTGTGGTCATGGCAGAACTGTCTCTGTCTAGTGTCTGTGTTCTTGGGCTGTCACTGAGGTCTGCAGAGCTGTGATATTGTCTGAAGTGTCATTTTTGCTGTGGTTGGAGCTGGTTTTTCAGGTCTTCAGCTGAGGAAAAGAAAAGTGTGAGGAGACTGCCTGGAAAGAACAAGTGCATGCTGGCAGCTGTGTGCAGATGCTCCACGAGTAGCTGGAGTGCTGATTTTGACTTTTTTTATTCCTTTATGCTCACCAGTCCAAAGAGTTTACACAAGACAAGGCAACAAGATCTGCTGAATCTCTCCCTAAAGCACTTCAGTTGCTCACAACAGTCTTAGAGAAGAATGTGGGAGCTCCTTCCACAGGAATTCAGAGCAGAGTGGAAAGTACCTAACAGGCACTTTCAAAGATGCAGAGGCTGGTTCAGGATCCATAAGGCCTTTTCAGATCACATTTGGGCTTTTAAACTACAGGGAGCCTTAGCACAAATAGAAAAAATGGGTGTTTTGGAAACAAATCAAAAGCAATCATGAGGTGTCCCCCTAACACCTTCAAATCCTCCCTTTCCTCTCTGTCTCCAGCCCCAAATATCATCAAACATTTTATCCCAATCTCAGCAACTTGGACCTGAAACCTGTTTGCACATGAATTCTCCTACCAAAAAGATTTGGTTTTTTTTTTTTTTTCCCCAAGGCTGGGTTATTTTGCTGGTGCAGGGACCGTGTTTTCATCAGGAGCACTAAAGCCTTTTGTCACTTAGTTAATGCTGAGGCCAGTTCAGAACCAACGTGCAGCTGGCCACGGGGGTTGTGCAGCTGTTCAGAGCCTTGCAGGTTGCTCCACTCTCCCTGGGGCTGAGCTGCCTCCCTCTGACAGTGGCAAAAGGAGCAGTTGTGTGCCTGCCTTGTGCTCCCACAGGAACATTTTCTGCCCCTTTTCCATTCTGAAGGGGTGTCCTCTCCCTTTCCCTCTATCCTTGGCCACCTAGATGAAGTCTCTTCTGGCAACTTTCCCCCTCCTTTGGCTGTGGGGGGAGGAAGCAGGGTGGAAAGGGAGGGACAAACAGCTGTCCTTTAGGTTTCCAGTCAATGCAGCTCCTTGGCAGGCTGAGCTCAGTCCTTAGGAAAGCTGTTCTTTCATTCAGGAGGTGGCCTGAGCCAATTCTCCCCAGTCCAGGGCTGAAGAGGTGTAGGGAGTTTGGTCTTTTCCAGCTTACAGGACCGTTGCAGCTCCTGTTTATTCCCTGTGTTTGGTTTGTGCAGTGCCCTGGAGGACCATGCTGGCACAGGGGAGCTGAACCTGTCCCAGGACACTGCTGAAATGTTGCAGTGTGTGCATTTAAATTTTCATCTCTGAATTAAAACCACTTTCCCCTGAGACTGGGTGTAGGGAGATACCTGGGGAGGTGCAGCACTGCCCACTGCAGCAGGAGGGGAGAGAGAGAGAGTCCAGGACTTGCTGTCAACAAACTCCTGAGTGTCCTGATCCCTGGAGTGAGGATCACAGCTGAAATCTCGTTAGCAAATAACTTAAATGCTTCCACCTTCAAAAGCAGAGCCCTGCTCTCCACATTTTAAAGAAACCTTGCAAAAAATGCAGCTGTGCTGCAGGCAGGGACAGATTAGCAGGAAGGGGAGCTGCACAGATGTGGCATTGCTTCAACTTGGATGTGGGCATGGGATTTTCTGGCCTTGCAGAAGGTCACCAGCTCCCCACAAACTTTTGAAAAAGAAAAAAGGGTAAGAGAAAGGGGTGGGTGGGGGAAGCCTGGGGGGTTTTCCCCCCTGTAAGGGCTGAGTTGGTTCTGCAGTGATGACTGTGACAGGCAGAATCCAGCAAAGGTGCACTGAGGGTTTCTCTCGTTGGAGCAGGAGCATTTGGGCAAAGCTAAAGTACCAAGAGGTGGGGAAAAGCTTTGATTTATGCACTAGTAGGGTTTAGTCAGTCCTTGGTCTGCCTTGTTTTCCTATTTTCTGTGTTAAAATTGCTTATTTTGTGTGCTCCTCCCAAGACTTCTCAGCTCGTTCACGTTTAATCTCGGTGCTTTGTCTACAGCCCCGCTGGCTCTAATCTCTGCAGGTCACCGTGCTTTGGGTTCCCCTCGGCTGTTGGCTGCCATCAGCACATCTGATCGTGGCCGAATTTACATCAAAGGAGCTCCTGACAAAGCAGCCGGCCTGATCACGGGCTCTGGTTTCTTCTCAGCAGCCCAAACAGGTGGAGGAGGGCGAGGAGGGAACGCTGGCAGGACCACAAGGGAGATGGTGCTCCACTTTCAGCAGGGCTTGCTTTTCCCTCCTGCCTGACAGACCCCAGTGCTGCTGTAAGCTCCCCCAAAAAATAGAGCTGGCCCTGGGAAAGAGGAAAGAGAGACAGAGGTAGGCCTTGCTGTATGTGATTATACACACACACAGTTGGTACAGGGATTCCCTGCAGCTGGAATCATCCTGAGGGGTCCTGGATGCTGTTTGGGCTGGTACAGATGTGTCTCATGAGCACAGTGCACATGGGAACTGCTCATCTGAAATGCTTCCAGAACCCCAGCTCCTTGTTCCCTGCTGGAAGGAGAGCCAGTGGCACCACATCCCATCTCCTGTAGGTTTCACCTGCTGGTTTCACCCCTGGCACTCTGAGGGACAGGAATTCTTGGAAAACTCTGGTTTTTCAAGGAGTGAGACTGTGGGCTCTGATCTGTGCTGGCTGTGTGTGCACACCATGGGCTGGGAGACCTCTGACAAGGGAAAAGCTCTGCTCCCAAAAGGCTGTGAGGGGATCATTTGGAGCAAATCTGGTTCATCCCTCTGTTCATCTGGGGATGTGAAACCAGCACGAAGTGCAAGGGACAGGAATGTGTGTGCTGGGAGCTCCCTGCAGCTTCCAGAGGGGTGGCCAAGGGCTGCAGAGGTCCTGGCTGCAGGAACTCCAGCTCTCCGTGCTCTTCTGCACAGAGCCAACCTTGCTTGTTCTTTAAGTCAGGCTGGGAGGCCCCTCTGCAGAGCCTGGGTGTTCTGAGGGGTGCTCTAACCTGGAGGGAAAGGCAGGAGAAGCTGCTGCCTTTGCCTGAAGGACTGAAGTGGTGACTGGAGCTCTGCAGTCAGTGCTGGAACTCCTTGGGCTCCCACTCCCACTGTGCAGGGCTAAAAGCCACATCCACCTAGGGAGGGTTTTCATCTCCTTTTCACTCTGAGCAGGGTTGGAGCTGTCTGGTTCCTCCCCCAAGTGCTGTTCCCTGGGAGAGCTGAGGCTGGAAAAGCAGGACAGCCCTTCACACCTCACCTGCTGGAAGGCCTGAGGGAGCAGAGCTGCCCAGCTGCTCACCCCTGGCCCAGCTGTTTGGGGATCACAGGAGCTGTTCAAACAAAACACTAATAATAACACTGCAGGCAGGTTTGATTTAGTGTGTAGGGACTCTGCTATTCAAATGAGCTCATGATAAATGGAAGTGTTGCCTCATTAAATGTTGCTTTGGAGTTTGCCCTGGGGAAGGCTGAGGTTTCATAGTGTAGTGGTGATTTGAGATGGTCCAAATTCTTCTTTGGATGGGTTTTCTTTTTCTTACCTTCCAAGGATTTCTGTGGGTTTAAAGCCACTTTCAGTTGAGGTCTGTTAAAACAATTTCCAGCAAACTGTCACATCATAAACTCTCTCTATGATATATGAAAACCAGTTGTTTGGGTTTTTTTGGGTTTTTTTTCTTTTTTTCCTACTGTTTAAAACCCAGGCTTGGGTGAGATGTTTGGAATATCTGCTCTTTGCTTTCTTTCCACTGAGGAGTGTGGTGGGATGTCTGGAAGCTGTGAATTATGAAGGCAAGCTGTGCCATGGCCTGGCTAATTTAAAAGTGCAGCAGTTAGAAAAATGAATTTAAAAGTCCAGCAGTTAGGTGCCTCGCTCCCACTTCTTCCCTGACAGATGAAACAATTGAATTCTGAATGAAAGGATGAATAAATCTGGATAAATCCCATCTCTGTCCCTGGTGCCATAGTGCAGGGCAGTGTTCCTGTCCCCCAAGGCATCAGAGCCATGCAGCCAACTCCAATATTAAACTCCCAGTGAGAAAGACAAAACCAGGAGAGGGGTGAGGCTGTCCCACTGGAGCTCTCTGGAAACCCCAAGGGTTTAACTCCTGCTTTCCCTGGACCTAAAACATTTACAGCCACAGGGTAAGATGCACCTGCAGAGCCCAGGCCAGCAGAGGCTTCAAACTAAACCCAGGTAGGGAGTGAAATGAGAATCTCAGTGGCATTAAATCCTGGCTTTGCATTAGGCTGAGCTCAGAGTCAGGAACCCGCATCCCGAGATTAAAACCACCGCGGGCGTCGCTAATTGTGGCTTTACGGGAGAAAAGCAGAAACAGGCTGAAGAAAGTTGGCTCACAATGCCACTTGCTGCATCCTAATCTCCTGGTTCCTTTCTTGCCTTGTTAATAATAAGTAAGACTAATTTAATTTTCACAACATCCCCAAATCTTTGGCTCTATGATTCAGAGACTTAATAAGATTCTCTGGCCGAGCCAAGAAAAGCTTAGTGGTTTTGAGCTTGCTTTTTCTGTTGGGTTTCAGTTTCAGGACATTTGTGCAGTGTTGTTGTTTATTTTGTTTTGTTTTTCTTATAAAAACAAACAAAACAAACTTGTATTCCATCAGGATTGCTAGTGCCTCTCTTTAAATTACCGAATGTGTAAATTGGTTGTGCTGGAGCCGGGTAAAATCGTGAGCTAAAAAAAGGGCAAATTTTGGCAAAATGAAAACGAGTTGTTTCGATTTGCCACACGTTTTTTTTGGTTTTTTTTTTCCTAGCTAGAAAAGAAACAAACCTATTTTGTTTCAGCCTTTTCTGAATAAAAGGCTTTGAGATTTTCCTCTTTGAAGCAACTTTTCATTTGGAACCATCTTCGGAGCA
Organism: Sinosuthora webbiana; assembly: GCA_013397395.1. Taxonomy (NCBI): domain Eukaryota; kingdom Metazoa; phylum Chordata; class Aves; order Passeriformes; family Sylviidae; genus Sinosuthora; species Sinosuthora webbiana. Next base: position 342,272 of record VXBN01015902.1, read on the forward strand.
ACTTCTGTCGAAGGGGCTGAAAAGTCAAAGCGAAAACGTTTGTTTCAGTCGACCCCCAAATGAATTTTTTTTAATATTTTCTTTTTTTTTCCTTTTGAAACTTTTTTTCAGGCTTGCCAGTGAACCGAAAAAATCAGTTATTCACCCAGCTTTATATCCCATATCCTGAGAGAAACTTCAGAGCCCCGCCGTGACTGTTTATGTGGTGCAGCTGCCCCTAAGCCCTCCGTTTATACGTTGGTGAATTATTCTGCTGCTCGGGGTGCTGGGAGACACTAAACCAGGAGTGAGTGCCTGGGTTTCCTCCCTTGGCAGCGTTTTACAAAGTGTTTTTAACTCCTCCGTGGCAGGTGTTGCCTTTTTTTGCTGGCCCAGGTACAGCTGCAGGACCTGTTTCATGCTTGTTTCAAGGCTCTGCGAGGAGCTGGGTTTAAAGCAGCAGAGTTGAGCTCGGCTTTAGGGGTGGCTGTGCTTCAAACAAGAGGAGTGCAGTAATCAAGGAAAGAAAGTCCCTAATTTCAGGGTTAACCACAGCCAAACCCCACATTTAAAATGTGCTTTTCTTATGGTTACTCTGGGTGATAAATTATATATTACACGAGGCTGTCGGGTTGTTTAACTCTTTTTGTCAGGGCACATTCTCTCTGTGCAGAGAATTATCTGCAGATGGCACGGGGTGTTCTGGAACAACAGAGCCAAATTTGCCTGTTCCACTGAAGCTGGTGGAAAAAAGTTTGGGTCAGTTGCTTTAGGACAGGCACCACAACCAGAAATGGTTGGGCCCTGCTGGTACTGAGAGCAGGTCTGCTGGAGAGGAAGGAGCCTGGCCAAAATGGGTTTGTTCCTGCTGTTTGCCTCAAATCTTAATTTAGGCTTAAATCTTGAAGCACTGAAGCATTTAGGGCAGCAGAAGCAAACAGGCTCAGTGTGTGTGTTTGTGAGGCTGCAGTTTTCCCCTGGTGCCACTGTCCCAGGGAGCCCTTCCCAGCCAGCTGGGCACCTTCTGGCACCCAGAGCTGGTGCCAAAGCTGGTTTTGTCTGGGCAGGCTGGAGCCACTGTTCCTGCTGTGAGCCTGGTGAGCACCAGCCAGGCTGGGGTGTCCTGGAGAGAGGACTCCTCTTTCTTTTTAAATCACATCTTTTTTCATCCTCAACTTTGGAGAGGACTTACCCTGCCCCAGGTCCAGCAGTGAAGTTAGAGCCACGTGGATTTGCCATCCCCCAGGAGCAGCCCAGGGAAGGTTGGTTTCCCTCACATCCCTTGTGTTTGGCAAGTCCCAAGCCCTTGGAGCCCTTTTCCTTCCCCAGTCTCCTTCAGCTCATCCCCTGCTCCCCGGGGGGACCTGCCTGGGAGCAGCTGTGGGGTGCTGGGCTGGGAGGAAGGTCACAGCAGGAGCACAGGGCATGGGAGGGGAGGCAGGAATTGGGAGTTTCTGGCAAGAGGCAGCAAGCTGGGACTTGCCATCTTTCCAAGCTCATCCCCAGGGCCACAGGGAAGAGTCGTCCCTCCTGCCCAGCACGTTTCTCTCCCTTTTTCCCCCACTCCTTTGCCTGGGATGACACAGTCCTGGGTTGTCTTTGCTTTCCTGTGTGGGACTCCAGGCTGGTTGAACCAATTCGTGGTGGATGATTCACTGGGCACGTTTTGGCCCTTGCTTTGCTCCTGCAGTGTCTGGTTTTGGGGCCGTGCTGTGGCTGCTGTTCTGCATCTCTGCCATCCCCAGAGCCCCTGTGACACACCACAGGTGTCCAAATCACTGCTGTGCTCCTCTCTGCAGGTAAGTCTCTTCACCAAGTTTTCCCACCACACAGCAAAGCAGGGCAAGAAATGCAGAGCCCTTCAGGTGACAGTTTTGAAGGATTTAGGTGGAAACCTTTGGTTGAAGTAAGGTGCCACTTTGGCTGCCACGATATTAACCCCTGGCAGGCAGGAAAAAGAGGGGCTTGAGGCTTTTTTTTCCTTCTTTTTCCTCCTCCTCTCTAATAAATGCAGAGCTTGGCACAAGCACACAATCCGTGCCCTCCCTGCTCACACCAGGAAAGGGACAAGGGCTGAAGGCTGGAGGGCAAACTCTGTGAAGGAGAGAAAGTAAAGGGAGGAACAGGGCGAGGGGGAGGAAGCCCAGTGAACAGGGGGAAAAGGAGAGGAAATAGTCCAGGGAGAGGAGCATGAGAGCCAAAAAGAATGGAAGGAGATCCTTGCAGAAATGGGCTGTTTGAAAGCTTTGTTCCCTCTGTGCCTTCCCCTGGCAGATGCTGTGGGTCTGGAGATGTTTGGGGAGGAATTGGCTGATTTTTGGGGACGTGGTGGTTGAAAAAGGGAGAGGGGCAGAGAACTAGAAGGATCCCTCCCTGGTCCTGACCCCAGAGCACCTGGCACACCTGGAGTGCCGGAGGATGGGATGTGGAGGTCGGGAGGTGTGCCCAGCCCACTCCCCCTGCACAGAGCCCCTGTGGCTGCTGCACATGAGGCCTTGTGGCTCCTTCCCCCGCCGTGGCCACCTTGTTCTTTGGAGGAGAAGGAAGGGTGGGAGGGAAAACCCATGATCTTGCTGGCCTGCTGCCAGTTGCTAAGGCAGTTTCCTCCAAAGGGAGGGGAGCTGTGGAAGGAGGGAGCTGCCTGGAGAGGAGGCAGATGATGAAGGCAGGGACCAGGCAGAGAGAGGAGCCTGCAGCCACCGGTGATGGAGACAAATGGGACTGAGTGGGAGCAGGGAGCCCAGAGCAGAGGGGTGAGGTGGAAGGGGGCAGGGGGAGCCAGGAGGAGCAGCTCCTTGCACAGCTCAGCCGTGGAGCCAACATCCCAACAGAGCTGTGTGAGCTGGTGGGTTCACAGCAGCTCCACCAAGCACTCACTGCCTGTGGCAGGAGGGGATTTCATTCTCCAGCGATTTTTCCCTGCTGTGTTTCCTCTGGTGAGTACAAGATGTGTGTGGCCCAGGGAAGCCGGCTGTGCTGTGGGAGCAGGGCTGGCTCCTGATGCCAGTGCTGGAGGAGCACATGGATGTGTCCCACATGGATGTGCCCCACATGGATGTGTCCCACATGGATGTGCAGGCTGGAGGCAGGGAGCATTACCCCTCCTGGGTGAGGGGGTGCACAAAGGTGCTGCTTTTGCCGTCCCCTCCTTGCCTCAGTGCCGTGTTTGGGTGTCCTTCTGCCCACACAACAAATATTTGAGTAAGGTCTGTGAAAGCTGGTGGCTGCCTGGCCTCAGCTCCCTGATCTTCCAGTTACTGGGGCCAGAGAGGAAAAAGCCTCCGGTGCCTGGAAATGCCACTCCCGGGCCACAGTGGCACCACCCGAGGGCGGGAGGGACTGTCCTTCGGTCCCCAGGGCCCTGTGACCTCCAGAAACAAGGTGAGTGCCTCAGTCCTCCGGTGTCGGTGTGGGATACCCCGGGCCTGAACCTCACCAGGCTGTGCCGAGCTCCAGGCTCGTCCCCCTGTCCTCCTGCTCCCCGCACAGCGAGCTCACAGCGAGGGCTGCCTGCGGACAAATGCCTGGAGCTGCCCGGGGCAGACACTGCGGGGAGCCCAGAGCGGTGGTTTGCCCTCGCTCAGGTGGAAAGTTGGAGGGCTGGAGTGGGTGGGAAGCTGCTCACGTCAGGAGGGGGAAGAAGGGCTCTGTGCACAGCCTGGATGTTCTGCGCTGGAGGCAGCTCTCGCTGACAAGTCACGAGTGAGGAAATAAGCTCATAAAAAAGGTAGGTGGCAACACAAGCGGGGCGGCTTCGGGAGTGCAACAGCGGCATCTCCGCCGGCCCTGCCTGGGATCCGTGTCCGTGCGGAGCCGATCCCTTCGGGGCCTGGGTGGGAGCCGAGCCCCCGGGAAGGGTTCTCTCCGCAGCCCCGGCTGCGCTTCCCCGCTGCGAGCGCAGCGCTTGCTGAGCAGACAGAAATTCAATCCCGGGGCCGGCTTTAATTCTCCCACTTCTCCTTTTCTTTGCGTTTCTCGCGGCCCGTGTCCCCGCAGCCATTTGTCCCCGGGCGGCAGCTGGCGCGCCGCGCCGTAACACGAGCCGGCAGCCGGGATGCTGCCGCGCGTCGGGACGGGGACACCTCGCTGCTTTTCCCGCTGGGCTCTCGCTTCTCTGGAAACCCAAAATGGAGCAGTTGGTGCTCCCGTGGGTGTGGGAGGCCGGGCGAGGCGTGCGCAGGGGGTGACTCATGAGCCGAGCACCGCGGCCGGGGCCGGCCCGGGGCGCTCCAGGCGCGGCCGCGAAAGGCCGGAGCCAAAGGCAGCCGGGGCGAGATCTCCCTCCTGGCTGAAAGCGAACACCGGGCACCCGGAGCAGCGGGGAGGGCACCGATAAACGAAGCGGTGGATGAAGGTATCGGATGTTTCCTGCTGGGATTTAACGCCTGCCTGAAGGACGGCGCATTCCGTGCGTTAGAAGCGGGCAGGTCCCCCGTGGGCAGAGCCGAGCATCCCTCGGCACACGGGAAAGGCCACCGCGGGCTCCTCTCTGTGCCGGCGAGGACAAAAGCCTCGCGGCAGGAACACGCCTCGCACAGGGCCACGCTTCTCTAGTTCTCTTGTCACACCGGGCTGTCCCTCCCCTGTCCCTTGCCACCTCCCGCGGGTGACACCTCCTGCAGCCCTCACGGGGTCGTTCCTCCCCCTGAGCGCCCTCTTTTCGGGGAGGGAAAGAACAAAGGCAGGATTTATTTTTAATTGTTTATTGTATAATATAAAACTACAAAAGTAAGACTGCTCATTTCCATGTACATTTGTCCAATTGTATTTTTGATTACAGCCCATACCTACATGTGAATACAGTAATCTGGTTTCAGATGTCTGTAATATTGCATAGAAAAGGCACAGCTCTAAGGTCTGTGGGAGGGGAAGGGGAAATACAGCCTTTTTTTATTATTATTTTATTTTTTTTCTTTTTTTTTTTCCTTTTTTTTTTTTTTTGACAATAACAAGCCCTGTTCAAACAACCATGCACTGAACATGTCACACTATTTACACCTTTTCCAGAATCTTGGCCTTTGTAGGCACTAGTATGGAATACGCTCAGAACTAGATAGGAGTTGAGGTTGGGATTTTTTTATCTGCAATTTGTGTTTTTAAAGAGGTTCCAGAACTTGCATTAGGCTTACTTTCAGAAAAAGAAAAAAAAAAAGTGCTTAAAAAAGAACTAATTTATTTTAAAACGTTCACTCTCATTAATTAATAGAATATCGAAAGCAACTTGCACAGAAGCAGGATACTGAAGCCTGATTGGGGGGGAGGTCGGGGAGAGAGAAAAAAAAGAACAAAACCAAACCAAAAAGAAACCCTGTAACAAGAACAAAAAGTTCAAAACGTGCCAGAATGAATCAAACCGTTTGTCAGACAGGACCCATTGCGATTTACTCGATTTAATGGTCACAAAGTGTAAACTTCGGATTCAAAACGATCACTTTTAACTAACGCAGGCTCTTACCACACGGCGTTGAGGGGGAAAACCCGGATTACCTCGCGCGGGGTCCGAATTTCTCCTGACACTGATTGCTTCAGGCGGCGGCGTTGCTCTCCCGGCTGGCTGCAGGTGGAGCCGGGGGATGCCCGGACAGACGCTGCTCTCTCCAAGAGGGATTTTCCTCCACTCCCTCGGCTCCCAGGTCCCGCCCCAGGACACGGAGCCGGGGCGGTCGGGACGTCCTGCCCGGCCCCACCTCCGGGCAAGGACGTGGCTCTGGCACGACTCCTGGGGCTGGAGGGAACATCCTGCCCCCTCTTCTCTGGGCGTCCAGCCCCAGGGACTTCTGCTGGGCCTCCCATGAGTGTTTAAAAAAAAATAAGGAGGGGAAAAAAAAATAAATCATCTTTTCTAAAGCTTTCCCAGGCCTGCGCGATGGAGATGATTGCATTTGTTCCTGCCCTCAGTGGCAGATTCCAGTAGCGTGCCAAGGGAGGCCCCTCGCAAGAAGCCAGTGGGGGGTAGGAGCCTGATTAGGACTAATTTTGAACATAAACCTGTCCCTCCTCCATGCCTTTTTTTGCATATTTCAAACAACCAGACCCATATTAGAAAAAGAGTGTAGGGAAAAAAAAAAAAATAATAATCCTGCGCTCCATGCATATCCTGACTGGAACTCAATTCTTTCTGAATCTGGCTCCCATACCCTTTTTCATACAGATTTACATTCCTACAAGAGGATACATTCCTACCATACATTCTGTACATGTTACAATCCAGATGTTGTTAGCTTCACAATAAAATAAATATATTTACAGAAGGAAAAAAAAAGAATAAATAATTTAAGAAAAAAAAAATCACTTCAAATCCAAAGCTCTCTTTGTTCTGCTCCCATCTTGTCACTTCATTGCACGTTAACGTCAATCTCCATCCCTGGTGTGGGTCTCAAGAGAAATTCCATGCTTGGCTGCTGTTGGGACCACAGCACAGGCCCAGCTAGAGACTGTGCAGGGGGAAAGCCACATCCCAGGCCTGCACCAGCCTTCCCAACCTTCTGCTGAGTCCCACAAATCAAGTAGGCTTTTGTCCCGTGGGATTCCTGGAGGGATTTCGGCCACGGGACGTGCGCTTCAGCACCAAGGAGCCACGGACACTGCCCAAGTGGCAAAGTGGATTTAGAGCTCAGCTCCTGCTCTCTGGGGACAAAAACTTCAGCTGACTCCCCTGAACAGCACAGGGCTCTGAAAAAAAGCACTGATGGGAGCTGTTGCCTGGCAGGTGGTGTTTATGCAGGTGTAAATAGTTAAGTAACCCCAAAAAACAGGTGGCTCCAGCGTCCTGCAAGTCGGTTTTTAACCACGGTAAGGCAAGTGCTTACCAAGTTGTCCTGTGAGCCTGGTGCTGTTCCAGGTTTGTGCAGGATTGTGTTCCCAGGTTCTCGAGGTGTGGGGACAGAGAGGCTGTGGGTCCTCCTGTGGGGGCTGAGAACTGCTGTGGAACAAGGGCTGGGTGGGAGCTGGAGCTGTCCCCTTGTCCCCTGGTCCCTAAAGCTACACTTGGTCAATGGTTCTCCCTTTGAAGCAATAATTTTCCTTTCTCTTTAGTCTGTGTAACGACTGCAAATCCATCAGCACCCCAGTGCTTCCTGGGAAAAAGGAGAAAGCAAACCCACTCCCCTGTTCCCTGCTCCTCCCCAGCCCTGTCTCTCCCTGGCAGATTAACTGGGAGCCAGAAGCGCCTTTCGCAGCTGTGCACGATGCATTTCATTTCCATCAGGAGTTCCTTCATTGCAAAAATGTCTTTGCTCTCATCCTGTGTCTGTGTGCATGTCTGTGTTACATCTAGCTCTGTACTAATAAATATATATGGCCCGTTTTAAAGTGCCAATTTACAAAAAAAGCCGCCTCCTTACGAGGCAGCCAAGACCCAATTTCGTCCGTGACAAGAAGGGAGCAGAACTGACTGAATATTGCCAAATGACGTAAAACATAATTTAAAATTTCTTAAATAAATATAAAAGTTATTCCTAAAGAAGCCATAGGCATGTCAACGATACAGGTTGTAACCGGCACTCGACAACTAAAGTACCATTGGAAAACTAAAATGCCGTAGCAACTTCAGCAATAGGCATGATACATTGCAAACAGTTTGTTTTTTGTTTTTTTTCGTTTTTCTTTTTAAATTAGATGTACACCACAACGAACTTAAGGGAAAAAAAAAAAAACAAAAAACCCAAACAAAAAAAAACCAACAAAAAGAACAACCAGCTATTGGTGCAGTAAGAAGACTTCTCAGGTGTCACGGGGTGGAGGGGACCATGCATAGAAAGCTGTGTCTGTATATTCCTTGTAAAACGGGTCTATAAAGTGTAAAGCAGGTAACGCAGCTGATACAAGAACCCAACTCTACGCGAGATGCCAAGTGGTGTCACACGACTGGCTCCAGTTTTCGACAGCAATGGGTATTGAAGCGAGTCCATCCAGTGCGGGTACGAGATGAGCTTCACTGCAGTAATACTGAAGCTGCCTTTTGTGGTTTTTTTTTTTTTTCAGCACTTAGCACAGTGAGGTGGGAGAAGGGAGGAGAAATGCTCCAAGAAAGGGCGAGCGGCCGCTCCCAGCCCCGCTCTGTGCCGCTCAGACAGACGCCAGGGGAGGCGGCTCTCCTCTCGGTGGGCTGCGGGCGCGTCTCTTCCCCTCACAGCGTTCCCGGGAAGCTCCCGGCGGGAGGAGGCGCCGATCTCGGCCGGGTTAAGGCTCCACCTCGGGCGGGCCCCGGGGCGGGACCTCGGCGGGTGAAGTTCCACAACTGTTTCCTGCCAACTGCTTCACGTACGTGTTGGAAAAGGACATGGCTCTAAGTTTCAGGAATCACAGTAGTGCGCAGTGGGGACAGCAGGGAGCAAACACTTGTGAAACTCCCGACAGAAGCAGCTCCCAGCCCTTTCTTAAAGCACTTTTTTTTTTGTTTTGTTTGTTTTGTTTGCATTCAGGGAAACCGACTGCAGGCTTATTTGATCCAATTTTCTCTTTGCACCATACACATATAAAACATTACAACTCTGTATAAAAGTACAAGTGGTTCTTGTACATCTGAATTATGCAGGAACTATGTGAGCAAATCCTATCAAAATAGCTATTTTTTTTTTTTTGTGTGTATAAACAGCATTTGTTTTTAGAAAAAACAATACCATAAACTGCAGAATCTGTACAAAAATATAAAATAAATTTGGGCAGCAGTTTCTAAACAGCCATGTAAATGCAACACTTAAAGAGGAGCAGGTTAATGCCTCCAAAAGGCTGAATTGCTAAAGTCAACCTATACAGGGCTAAAATGGTATTGAGATTATCTAAATAATAAAATTTTTTACCTCTTGCAATAAAACTTATAGAAAAAATAGACAAGTATGCACATGCAATTTACAGCTTTCCCCAACATAATCCTTGTGCTTAGCTTTTACCTTTTTTTTTTTTTCCTTTTTTTCTTTTTTTTTNTCTTTTTTTTTTTTGTAATAACATAACATTGTCTACAATACATCTTCTTTCCTATACCAGGATATTCGGTCTTCCTTGAGGAACCACTTTAAAAAAAATACATTAGAAGTGGTCATACATGGATGAAGGCACTCCAACTCTGCTCGAAGCAAAAACTAGTGTGATCCTTTTCTTTTCAAAAAAGGCAAGCAAGGATGCATGCACAGTGCTGTGAATCGGGGCTGGGAGGGACTATGGAAATACTACCAAGTGTATATACTGGTACTTAAAATAAAATTAAAAAAACAAACAAAAAAAACCAAACAAAAACAAAACCAACAGAGAAAAAAAAAAAAAAAAAAAGTTGCTATATTTCTTAATATTTTTAAGACCCAACAAGCACCTCCATGATGTGATCCAGTTCTGTGAGATCCATTTTGAAAGGCTGATTTGGAGTTACTGGCTGACTGCTGTAGGGAGCGAGAGTCTTTAGGAGCTCGTCTGCCGAGACAGGAGCCATTTTTGAGGCAGCCCCCGTGGCAGACGTGCAGGGGTCAAAATCATACATGGACGTGTCAATGTCAGCGAACAGAATGTCGTCCAGCGTCAAGTCTGTGAGGAAACCTGTGGAAGCCGTGATCTCAAAGTTGCCGGGCAGGGGCTCCATGAGTTTGGGTTCAGCCGTTCTGCCCTCCGGGAGGCCCTCGGGCTTGTCGGACTCGCTGGGCTGGGCTTTAGAGTCGCCGGCTGCCGGCTCAGCTGCTACTGCCTCTGCGGAGGTAGGTGCTGGACAAAGCTCCTCGATTTCGTCCAAGGCTGAGGAGAAGCTGTCCTTGACTGCTTGGAGAGCAGGAGGCGGCGGCTTGGCGGCGCCGTCGTGCTGGACAGCCGGGGAAGTGCAAAAAGTGTCGTCCTCGAGCAAAGAGGCCGGGGTGAGGCAGGACTCCAGGGGCATAGTGCTAACCAGCTCCGCGGGGAGCAGGGGCGCCGAGGCCAGGTGGCTGAAGGCCGGCTGCGCCTCGCGGAAGTTGTCGCTGAGAGGGTCGGCGGGCTGCGAGGCGGCCACGAACATGGGCCTCAAGCTGCCTTCCTGTTTGAGTTCTTCCTGGATTCGCCTCAGCATGTTGTTAATTAGAACTGTCTTTTGCAAGCTTGGCTCGGTTAATGGCCTGTGGTTATAAAGTTTCATGAGGGAAATGTTGAAGATAGTCTGGCGCTGTAAGGTGTAAGACACCTTAGAGGGACCGTCAGTGGGAGACACCACTTTGCCTTCCAACCCATCTTCATGCTCGTCAAACTTCCGCTTTCCTCCTTTCCCCAACATATATCTGCAAGGGAAGAGAGGAGACTGATGAAGGCAGCAAAGCAGGTGCACATCTGTCCCCAGTTCAGCTTTAACACAGGGCTGTGGTCCATCCATGTTTAGGCCTGGCTGTGGGGGCGAATTCCAAGCAGGAATTCAGACGGCACATACAATACTCAAGATCTGGCATGCTTGGCCAGATTTCCCCTTCCTTACATTAAGCAAATACCTGTGCATGGGAGCACAAGCCACAGGCACTGAACTGAACGTTCCCTGACCGAGGCAGGGCTATGCCTGGGAATACAAAGGTAAAGCACTGAAGTTCTCACAATGAATTTCCTCTTTTTATTCAAAAGTGTGTTCACAGGGGGAAGGGAAGTGAGGCTCAAGCAATTGTGTGTTGGGAGAAACTTCCCCAGTGAGGTTGGGAGATGCAGCCCTTTGGTACACCAGGATATACACATATGGGTTTATTTAGCTGATTGCCTAAGGACTCAACTACCAGAGCAGGAAATGCAGTTATCACAGTCAGAATTAGATAAATTACAGATGAAGAAGAAGATCTGTCAAGTCTTTTAGTCGAATCCCCAAGACCACTCTCTGCACTACGCTCTGCTGCAGGTCAGATGGCAGATTTTGAAGGAAACAAAGGGGATTTTACCAAACTTGCCCCGCATTATAAATAATTTCTGAGCTAAGATTAAGTAGGACAGTTTAGTCCCCAGTGCCATCTCTTCCAGGATGTTTCAGAGCACCTGGAAATGCTCCCTCTACACAGCCCAGTCCCAACCTCATTTTGTCACCATTATTTCTGTGACACAAGGATCCCCCCCAAGCACAGAGGAATGAAGGAGTCACTGTGCTGTGACAGTAGCACGACCTGACCTGAGGCTCTCTTATTTTCCCAGGTAGAATGGTGAGGTGCTGGAGCTCTAACCCACTCACTGTCTTTTAATATGCTCACAAGCAGCTCCCTGTTCATTGCTGCCTCCCTCCCTCTAGTTTAACAAATTCTTCTGGCATGAAGAATTCTGCCTTGTTTAAAAAGAAAAAAAGAAAAGAAAAAAGTGGAAGAGGCTTTCTAGCCACAGGTATCCAGCAAGAAGTTACAACAGCCATATAGATTTTTACCCCAGACCTGACCCTTCTCACATTATGCAGCTATCATCTGGGAGACAGAATTTGCCTGCCTTATTTGAGTACAATTCCCAATCCTCCCAGTGGGATTAGTGCCTGCGAAACAACTGCACTAGGCAGGTCTAACACGGTTTGATGGTCACACACCAGTTCAGCAGACAGACAATGTAGCTAAACATCACCAAAAGTGACTGACAAACATTTAAGAGCAAAGAGCCCCTTGGAAAGCAGAAGAGGAGGCAAAAGAAGTCAGGATTTCAGTGCTACAAGAGCTGCAAAAAGCATTTGCTGGGCGGTAAATCCAAAACCAGATCGGGTGAAGTGAGCCTCTTCTAGTTAAAAGTAAGTCCCCAATCCAGATAATTTTCTAGCATATTATGCAATTAAATAAAGAAAGGCGGGGCGAGGGAGCGGGCTGAGCAGAGCTGAGGAGCAGGTAGGCTGCCATCCAAGCTCCTTGGCCAGCTCCCAGCAATTCCTGCGCCTGGAACCTCGGGTGAACAAAACCTCTGAAATTTAGCACTGCTGCCCAAGTCTGGTTTTCCTCTGCTCCCTAGTGTCACTTCCATGGACTGCTCTGGAGCTGTGCACATGGGTTTGGGGTGCGAGCTGGGGGGCTTTGCTATCCCAGTGTTCACAGTAGACACATTTCCTTTCACTTCAGACAGATAAGAGCAAGAAAGGGAGGACTGGGCTAGCGAGAATTAAAAACCCTGCCCAATTCCAGCACGTTTTTGAAGCAGCAAGGGGTTAGGAGGAGAGTCAGCAGCTTTCCATCCTTTCCTGCTATCTCCTCCCCCTGAAAAAAGACAGACTCTGTCCTGAAGACATAGCAGTGCTCCTTCCACAATGCTCTATTTAAAGAAGACATTTTTAAATGGCTTGGGGACTAGAAGAGTTTGAAGTTTGTCAGCCTCTGCCAGGAATGTATAAAAACATTCACTGCACAAAGCAAACCTTTTCCCCCATGATAAAGAAAACAGCCCAGGCTCCGTTCCCTGTGCTCAGCTATTCATCATTGCCAGGTGACGCTGCCAAGCATTTCCAGCTAACCCAACCGGGCCCATTTCCACCCAAGGCTGAGGTGCTGGTGGCAAACACGTTTGTAAAGCTGATCAGTAAGAACTGTGGGATCATCACCGAGTAAATACTACGATAACCGCACCACGTCATTTTCCAGGAAGCTCAGACACCATTCAAGGTTTCCTGTATGTGTGACTGTCAGGCTCTCACATCTCACTCCATCTTCACGGAGCTCCACTCAGAGCTTGCCCTTTTAAAAGATAAAATAGATCAGGCAACTCCCAGTCTCACCTACCGGCTTTTCAGCACAGCTTTCAGTTTCCTTTTTCCCCACTGATGCTCTCTGAGGAGGGTTTAACCCCTAAAGTACCAAGGCAGGATGTCAAGCCGAGCATGGGGGTTTTATTCCACCAAGGAGAGGGCTCAAATAAGCACTGCTAGACTCTTGGCTTTATAAAGTTTTATTTTATCCCCTTCTCCTCTGGCGTGCCAGCGGGAATTGTAAAGAATGTTTTCCTCCAGTTTCCATAAATCACTTCATTCATGCCAAGCGAAGCAAGGAGGTGATATCTTTTTAGACCAACTGATGGAGTTGGTAAAACCAGACATGCCTGGGGGCTTGCAAGTCTTTCTCTGGCTCTTCGTAAAGGAATTTCATAGTTTCTGACCACTGAAGCTTAAGACAAGGTTGCCTGCTTGTCCTTTGCAGCTCAAGCCATCTCTTCCCTCCTTCAACCAACCTGTTTCATGCCTGCATTAAAGGAATCAGTGTTGTTTGTCTTAAAATACTGAATAATGATTAAAAAAGGAAAAGGATGCTGTACAATTTGATCTGAATCAGTTCCGTCCAACTCAAAAACTTTGCTCCTAACCTTTCCAGCCAAAGCTCCTGCTGGGAAAACAAAAATGTCAAACTTGAAAGATCAGCTTGATCAAAGATCAGTACAAAACGAGACAAAATGAGACACCATCCCAGGTGTCAAAAGAGAGTTGTCCAACCAAGTCACACAGCTGTGACAAGGGCAGCCAAACAACACCAACCCACCCAAGTGCAGCACTGCACAGGCAGAGGTAAAGGGTAACATTCATGGAAGGTCTTTCACACATCTATTTTGGCTGAGCAGCAGCCAGATGTATTTCTGCTGCGTTTTCACCAGTTTGCTAAACATAATTTTGAGGCCAAGTGTTAAGAGTTGAGATTGGACATCACTTTGTTGTTGTTATAATAAAGGGTGTTGCAGGGTTTTGGTCTGCAAGTGAGTTTTCAATGTTTCTTGGGTATGTGGAACCAGAAAGCTGAAGAAAGAAAATGGAAAACCTGCATCTTTCTGGGGACTGGGGCGGGGGAAGTTACTTGGAGATCTTCCCCAATATTATCTACCCAGTTGGCTCCAGCTCTGGAAGACCCAGAACCAAAAGCAAAACCGTTGTTGCTGAGAAAGATTCTATTTGCTTTTTTTGCCCATTTAGGGCGATTGCATGCGCCTCAGCGCCAGAGAAACCCTAGCATTGTTTGGGAGTTGTCTTGCCTTAATTGAAAAACAAAAGTAGTGTATTTTTTTTTCTCTCATTTGCGTGTCATTTAGCTTCCTTTCATTGGCTCTGCACGCTCTTCAGACAGAGCTGGAAAGAAATGCAGTTGGGGCTCAGTAGAAGAGATAATCAGCCTGCAGCGGATGGTTCTCTGGAGTCAACCCTCATCGATTAAACACAGAAGAGCTTGTGCAATGCCTGTGTCTCTGAGCCCACTTAGTGAGGAATCCTCTGCTCTCTGGGGTGTGTGGAGGTTGTGAGAGGGGCACTGTGTTGTTTATTGATTGTGCTTCGGACACTTTGACACCTCTGGACGATTTCTCAAGTGTTTAATAATCGGCACTTTGGCATAGAAAAGCACCAGGTTCGTAAGAACTGAGAGGAAAAGTGATTTTGCTTGCCCAACAATAAAAATAACCTTTAATTTTATTTCCCAAAGACTTCCAACAATTAAGTTTAAAATACCTCTCAAGGCTGAGGGCTCATCTTGGAAATCAATTCTACAATCTGCTACGCCCTCCCTGCTCATCGAGACAGACAGGAAGGGAAAAAAAGGAGGAACTGAACCCCAAGAGGAAGAGCGGAAAAGGGTTTTTAAGAAGTCACATTTCCACTCACAGATTTACCCCACCCCCTCAGCCAGTCCAGAGGATGCACAGCTTAAACAGAGCTGAGGTTACCTTTAGAACAAACACCACGTTGCTCAAAAAGGTAAAAGCATCAAATCCCTGAGTCCACAGGCAACCATTCCCTCCAGGCAACTGAATACTGAAACACAGGTGTGAACCACAGGGGCTTGTGTGAGAAGAGGAGTTTAAAGCAGGACCAGTTCCCTTCTGAAATCTTGGGTAATTAAAACCACAGGGGGGTAAAAAAAGGAGAGAGAAAGAAAACGGCAACGTGGGGGAATTAAAATAAAATGCTACTTCGCACGTGTGCATGAAAAACACCCAACAAAACCCCACAACACAAAAGCTCCCCATAAAAGCCCCCCAAAGTGCAATGAGAGCACTGAACTTGTACACTCCATTCCCCTGAGTTTCACAAACCTCAGATATAAGTGACCCTCACCAGGTTTTCTTGGAGAACCTATGCAGTGAATTATGGATGTGTTCTGTGTCACTTCTGGCACATGGAATATAATTTTCCTCTCCTCCATCCTTTACTCCTCATCCTTGAGGGTTCCTTTGGTTGTGTCCTGGCCCAACGGTAGTCAATGGGTGTTTTGTTACTGACTTCAGCAGAATCAGGATTTGGCACAGATAGCTGCAGGACCAAAATAAAAAGGCCTTTTATGCCAACTGGGTTCAACTGGCAACACAAGGGCCAGATCCTTTGAGCTAACAGAGGCAGGTTGAGCTGCTGAGAGCTATTTCAGTGCTGCTGGACCACCTGAACTTGTAACCAATCTTCACAACTTCAAAATATCTGTCCCCTAGAGCTAGGGAGGGAAAGCAGTAAACCTCTCTGTTCCTGTCTCTGTTTCCACAGCAAGAGAGAGAGAGTGGACACATCTGTAGAAGAGCCCTTGGGGTAGCACCAGGGGCTCACCCACTACAGAACGAGGCTCCTTGGCCTGCAGGATCCTGGCAAAGCACAGCAAACCTGCCCCAGCAGGTGGAAGCCCAGACATCTGAGAGCACTGGCACCCTCCTTCCATTCAAAGTTACAAAGGAAAAGCAGAGGGGAAGGCCAGGATAAACCTGGCAGCTTCTCCCAGCCTCGCTCAAAACAAGGGGGGAAAAAATGTCCCAGGTTTAACTCCAGGGCTGCAGCAAACAAGAAACATGGACTTTCAGAGGCAAGAGCCAGAGCTGGATGGAAATCACCCCTCCTTGGGGATTCAATCTGCTGACACCGGAGTGTTTAAGGGCTGGCACGGCAGCATCCCCGGGAGCTGGGACAGCCTGTTCCATGCAGAGCTGCACGGCCACGCTCCCTGTGCTGCAGCTGGCCTGCAGGGTGTGAACCGACCAGTTGGGATGGGAGGGGGGGGGTGTGGAGGGGTGGAGTGTTCTTTTTTTTTATTTTTTTTCCCTCCACTAGGCTGCTTTCTGGGGATCTGATGCACTTTTTACGTGGTTTTTACGTGTTTTTACGGGGTGCTGCATCCATGTTGCCTGGCTAAAGAGGACTCCTGACAACGCTGCCTGGTAAGAATTGTGTCTCGTGTCACATGTGAGTTAGGAAACAAATCCCACAACCCCCAAAGAGAGGTAGAGGGAATGGAGCTCTGTCCTCTCCAGAGCCAGTGCTCAGATATTCTGGATTTACAAGGTTTGTTTTCCCTGACACATTTTACATTAGTTCTGGCTGCCCTTTTTAATTTTTTTTTTTTTTTTTAACTAAGTGAGGTTTAATAAGCACTTACAAAACTCTCCTTTAGAGTATATAAAAAAATTGGCCTCCTGGGCAGCTCTCTGCTTCCAGAGAGTACAGGGGATTGTTTTTATGTTTGCAAGTCTTCACTGCAAGGCTGTCAGTGCCAGCAGTAGCTGTAAGTGGCAGGTATTTCTCACACATATTTTACAGGCACCTAACTCTTCCCATCTCCTGTGGTGGATGGGTAAACCTCAGCTTTGCAGCTGAAAACAGAGAAGCAAGTAAAGCTCCTCAGCACCTCACTCCTGCATTTAGCAGGAAAGGCAGCTTCTCTCTCCCTGCAGAAACACAGCCTTAGCCCCTTGCTTTAGGCACTTCACACGAAGTGAAGGCTGAGTGAAGAGCAGCTAGCGAGCTGACAGGGGTCTTTTCTCCTCTCCAGTTGAAATCAAAATAAGGAAAACCATAATGGGCGACTGTTAAGAGGCTAATCTACATAGAATTTATTTAGGGACCGTGCAAGGAAACCTCTGGCAAACAGGAGACAACAGAGGAAGCTCAGACTCTCATTTGAGAAGCATCTGAAGCCGTGCAGGTCTCACGGGCTTTGCCTTTGATACTCAGAGCCTGGAGTCCCCAGGTCCCCGAAGGAGTGTCCATGTTAATCAGAAAGTAAGGTGAAGCCTTCCCTAGCAAATAAGCAATGCAATTATAAAGCCAGTCAATAGTGTAACGCCAGCCAACGTGTTCCAGCGATATTTTGAAACTGTAATCTGATCCTACTGTTTCCATCCTCGTGCCTTGCCTGCTCTCCCTTGTTGCATACTGTACTATTTGAGGCCCAGAGGGCAAAGCAAGCTCTTGCTGTTTGTTCATGATCAGAAACTGCATTTGGAGCGAGAGCTCCGTGTGTGCCGCCCACACCACTTTCTTGAGAGTTTCTTAAACTCGCAGCCCGCCGGAGCCCTGCTGGAGGGATGGCTGCAAAACGACCCAAAACACCAAACTCCACTCCTGCCTTTGGTTTGCAGCTCCTTTTTGCCATGCTAAAAAAAGGCAAAGCCGCAGTCTAAGGCAATCTCTGACTCTGCAGTGTGTTAAGCCTCGCAGGAAACATATGCTTCCATTAAATTGGAAACAGTTTCTAATGCTGTCAGTTTGCTAAATGTAACACGTTCCTGTGGAAGAAGTGGAGCAGTTTTAATGTTTTTTGACTAACTGCACACATCCAAACGGAGTACGTCTGATAAAGCTGGAATGGGCTCCAATAAATATAGCTTAGAATAAATTACAGCCTCGTTAAGTAATTGTTTGGAAAAAGGACAGCGGGTTTTCTAGATTATAGCCGTGTTATTAAAGGTGTTTATAATATTAGGAATTCTATCAGCGTAGCAGAAGTTAATGCAAGTTTAAATCAGAGGAGCACTTGTTAGCTTGTTAAAGCATTAAAGACTGCCCTGGCAGAACCAGAAGGTGGACAAGACTGCACAGGTTCTGAGCACGGAAAGCCAGCAAGGCACGCTGCAAACGACTGCAAAGCCCTGAGCAACTCTGACAACCCCTTTTCAATGCAAAGCAAGAGGGAGGATATACCTGGGTAACACACCAGGGTTGAAAAACATTTATTCAATATTCATGTACAGGAAGGCAGTTGTCTTTACTGAAAAAAAAAAAACAACCCAGAAGAGGTTTGGATTGCCCAGCAGAACTAATTTCTGTCTCAGAGATCCCAAAGCCAAAATGTCAATCCTCACATGTTCTGCTTTAGACAGGACTTCCCATGTGCTTCCTTATAAAACAGTGCCCAGAAGATGCAAACAAGCCCCCAACCTGCCCTTTTTTGGTCTTGTGCTTCACTGGAAGCTTTAGGAATCACACTGTCTATGGTGGCCACTGCTGCCACAGCTTTTCACAGGTCTGGTGCAGACACGGCTCCACTGACCACCAACCACCTGCTTTGAGCCAGAGCAGGGTGGAGGATTCCCCTCTCTCCCAGTACCAGAAGATGCTTTGTTAGGGTTACCTGCTGAGGGGAGAGAGATTTTCCAGAAGATGGCAATTTTGAAATTTGGGTCTCCATGTGGCAGTGTTAAGGAAGCAGCCAGGCCTGCCAATTGTGAATTGAGTTCTATCACGTGAACACATGGGCTCAGCACTCTGCTGAAGGACCAGGAGCTGCTTCACACACCTGGGCATCAGCAGCAGGAAATCAGAGCTGCAGTAAAGCAAACCAGCCACAGCACCGGGCCAGATCCTCTGACTTTACTACATGATTAGCTGATTACTCAGCAGACTCCGCTTGTTGTCACCCAAAAAATATGTGAGGGCTTCTACACACAAGCCTCCCTGGGATCAGCCAAGAAGCTCTTCCAGCTCCACACCACTGTTTCTTCCCACAAGGCCTCCTTGCAGGGAAGCAGGAGGTGCTGGTCCCACAGGCAGGACCACGACACCACGAATTCCCGTGTCAGTGGGCAAGGAGCCACGCTGGAGCCAGTGCACACAGCTCCATGCCGGGAGAACCAGAGCCATCTCCTCAAGAGGTGGAGCAGCAGCAATTAAGATGGCTGTGCACTGCTCCAGGGCCCAATTCAGCCAAGACTGCCTTCCCTTCCTTCCCACTGCAGAGCCAGCAGGCTTAAAAAAGAGACACCTCGCTTGTAAACGAAAATTCAAAACAATCTGAAAGAGCGACCAGAAAGTGACACAGGCTGGGAAAAACACACACACACACATTCCCTTTTCACTGCTAAAATTACACGCCTGTAATGACAAGATGCTACTGGTCAGGCTCTAAGGGAGAATGATGAAATAGCCAGGCAGGCTGTGCATCCCTCCTCCCCTGCACTGGCGCAGGGAACAATGGAATTACGGCAACGTCGTGTTGTATTGTCCAAGACATCTCTATTGGCACGCACGTGTCCAAGGGCTGCCTGGGATTTTTAGTGTGTGCAGGCACCGAGCACTGCAGAGCCATCTCCGCTGGACCTGTGCAATTCCTGCAAAGGTTAATGAGAATTGTGCCTGCACCCACGAGAGATGAGACCCCCCTTGGTGTGTAATGAGGGAGTTTTCCTCACCTAGGTATAATTACTTTGTTTGAATCCTATCGTAGCATCTTTTCCCCAAAGGTTGCTTGTTTTTCCCCCTTGTCACAGACCCTTAATAAACACATGGTGGCTGGTGGGGGGGGGGGAACCCCCACACTACTGAAAGAACTGAATGGTTTGCCAAAAAGTAGGTTATTGCTCTGAAAACAGTGTTGAATAAATTATCACAGTCAAACTGAAAAGCAGCGAATGGCAGGAGGGAAGAAGATGAGAAAGGAAAAAAATAAAACAAAAACAACAAACCCTCTGAAGAAATATATACTTCAAATGCACCATACAAATCCCAGCAATGACAAGTCATTTTAGTTTCTGGCCTGCAGATTTTATTTGCTAACCAGTTTCACACTACTGAGAGTTAGGAGAAAAGACAAGTATTTCCCTGGCATTTCTGAAAGCCCATGAGTTGTTTTCAACGTTTTTGCTCAAATAAACAAATACATTCTATGTAAAAGAACCTGCTCACCCTGCAAGTTTCTCTTAAAGAGGTGAAAATTATCGGACATTTCTCTACCACCAGTGAAAACAAAACAAATTTAAAAAAAAAAGAAAAAGGTAGTTAAAATTTGACACCAAAGTTTGCTCAGATGGTGTTAAAATGATGTTGGACAAGATGATAACTGCTGGCCTTTCAGTCCAGTGCACTAAAGCTCTTGCATTTGTTGAAATACAGCATGTGTTTCCATGTCCTACAAAGGAGCCCTCTGAAAACTGATTAAAGGGAACTTTGGCCAGCCTTGAACTGTTCTCAGCCTGCAATAGTGGTGAGTTAGAGTCAAAGGAGATTCCATTTTACATGGCACCTGCTTGATTTCACTATTAAAAGTACTACACCCAAGTGATGTTCTTTAAAACAGCCACCATGGGACCCACGTCTCTTCTGTGCGGAGTAATTTCAACATTTTCAAGTAAATCATTTAAACTTACATGGAGACACCCTTTCAACATTTTGACAACTTGTGTATTAAGTCTGTATTTTGAAACATGTTTAGGGCAGGTTAATTAACACAGAACAAAGAAACTTAACCACAAACTACGATTTTGGGAATTGGAAGTGGGAAATACAGAGGGAGAACAGCTCAGGAAACAGAATGTCCGAAACTTTATCTCATATTCAGTCAGGCACAATCCATTCACCTCACCCATGACAGCATTACACTGATTTTCCCCACAATTAAAAGAAAAATCCTCATCCAAGCAGACATATATCACGTGTGTCCCCCTGCCAGCAAGGGGAAGCAGAGCAGGGACAGGAAGCTTGACACTGTGTGTCACACACAGAGAAAATATTCTCTCTCTTGTATTCATTCACCAGCTATTTGTGGAACACTTTAGTGAGGGAAGGAAAGTGGAAGGGCTGTTTAGAAGAGGTTTTACCCTGCTGTTTCCAAGCAGATGGAAAAGGAGGGGGTAAGGGGGAGCCAGGTTACCCAGCAGGGTAACCCAAGCAGGTTGTTGGACCCCTGGGACAGCCACCATGGGAGTACCCTGGTCAAAACTCCCCGTAGGCTCCCTAAGCCTAAGGCAGTGCCCCAAAACAGGGCCAAGAGCAGGCACGAGACCCGACCTACAGCAAATCAGGCCGTGCCAAAAGTGCTGAAATAGAGTGGCTTGTCTCACACAAGGCCCGCAGAGCGGTGAGAAAGCAAAATGTAACCACCACCGTTCAAAAAAAAAAAAAACAAAAAACACTGTGGTTTGCACACAAACGCCAGTCTCCTATCTTGATGGAATGTGTGTTTGAAAAATATGCAAATGACATGCATGCACGTGGACCTGTACCTACTAAAGGCTTTTTTTTTTCCAAGGGAGAAGGAGAGCCTGTAAAAAAAAACACATGAAAAGTAAAGTTTGCCGAGGCACCGGAAGATGATGGTGATGTACTTCTGAATTAGGATTTAAAACTTCATTTTGCAGCTACCTGAAGTTGAGACAAAGCTGCCTTTAGGCATCTCAAACTAGTCAGACCTGCTACAGCAGTTGCACAGTCTGCTTCAAATATGCCCTCCACGCTCCTTTCAACCTCCACCCCAACATATATCCGCATAGTTTGCCTCCAATCGAGGGTGGTTCTTGCTATAGAGCAGTTCACTCAACCTTATTGCCTGCCTGGCACGACAGGAGGGGGTTTTTTAAGACTAATGTTACAGGCTGCCATAAGAAACTGTATGAAAACAGCCAATAATTGTCACGTTTCCATTAAAGGTGTGTGAGGTTCAAACAGCGTAAGGGTTTCTGGGGTGGGGTGGAAAATCTGGGATCAAGAACACAGTTTTTAATTGTTACTTCTGAGGAAGTATTAGGGCAAGTTTAGATCTTTCCACCAGTTCAGGGCTCCTTGAAAAAGGGAACTGCTTTTTTCTGCTACTTCTATATACTGCCCAGTTTTCAAAATAACATTAAATGGAAACAACCCACGTTTTGAACTCTTCTCTCTGTACTCTACTATATTAAGAATTCAATTTTTATTCTAACTTCACTGGAAACAAACTGTCAGATGAAATCCAACGCACCTTACTGGTGTTAAAGCAGAGTAAACAGGTTTTGGCTCCTAATAATTACACAGACTGAGACTCATGTCATTCAATGCCACTTAGAACTCAATTGCAGAGTGATATTAAGGAGAAATTTGTCTTTAAAACCACTGGTACTCAGAACACTGATCATGTTATACAGGTTGGGAACTTCTGACGTTCTATGGCAACAGCTCTGATTTTCTGTCCCAAGATGAGGAGAGTATCAAACCTTGCCCCTCATTTTGAAGAACAGTGGTCTGAGCTTGCCTAACACAGGGCTCTGAGCATGGTTTTAATTTCACTGCAGCAGCCTGAGCCCAGTGTCACTCTGATGTGGTGGTGGCTGCTGCCTTACCTGAGCTAGATGAGCCTCCACCCTCAAAGAAGGGACATGTGAAAACCAAAAACTTGCTCTCTGGTGACTTGACAATTTCTTTGGCCCTTTCAAGCCTTCCCAGTCCTAGTCACAGCTCAAAGCTCCTTCTGAAGGCCCATGAGGCTGCACCCAACGCCCCTGGAGACTGCCCCAACTGTCCCTTGGAAATGCCCCTTGAATCAGGTCTTCCCCAAAAATCCCCTTTGAGCGGGAGGAATGTCCCAGGCAGCACTTCTTCACAGCTCCTCCTGGCCCCTTGGCAATGACACCCAGCCTCTGACACGTTCACCAGGAGCCATCAATGAGGCAAACACACAGTTTAATACCCACACAGCCAAGAGACCGGGCAGGGACCCTGCTGTGACACACACCAGCCTGTTTCTCCCACCAAACCTCTGCTGTCCCCCAAGCCACACGTTTGCTTTGGAGCTCAGCTTGGGCTTCACTTCAGCTCACCCAAGAGCAGTGTTAGCACAGCATTTACAGGCCTTGCCTTCCCCACTCGTGTTGAACAGCCAAGCATTGTTATCTTATTTTTGTTATAGTGTTTGCACTGGTAATGCTGAACAAACCTGAAGCCTCCACTACAGCAAACACAAAAATTGACTCTGTTTATAAAAGAATAAAAGAACTCAGGCATGTTGAGAGTCTCTCTCAGTTTATAGAAAACAGGCACCTCTGCATGACAGCAGTTTCTCTGGCTGATGAAAGTTTAGAAATCAAAAGAAGTGGCAGAAAACATGCAATTATATACCCCTGAAGAAAATGAGCGCTGTGCTCGGATTGGCAAATTTCATCTTCCACAAACCATTAATTAGCAAAAGATTCATCAAGACTAAAGATCTGTGCTTAGTGCCAACCTGCTTACATTGGAGCTGGACCTTGCTCTCTCCTTTGAAACACTCCTGATCTTTGGACTTGGTAACTGAAAGCTGCTATTTCTGGCACTGATTCGTGTGCATGTTAAGGAACCACTGCAACTGGAGCTGTCTCCTTGTGAGCCATTTACACTGTAGAGCTGAGTTAAAAGGAGGTGTCTCTCTTGCTACCTGGCCCTTATAAGAAGTAGATCACCAGAAGACTACTCGCATTTTCAAAGTACTGCATTCTCCTTGTTTGACAGATTACACTTTAAGATGTTACATAAAAGCAAAAATAGTCACAAATACTTTGGATCACCTGTCTAGTGTTAGCACTGCCAGAGATGAACTATGCCAGGAGTGCTTTACATCAGTGTGAAAAAAAGTCAGGGTTCCTAAAAAAAAAAATGTTTTCCCAATGAAATATTTATTGAAAAAATAAAAGCAGCTTGTGTGAACGATGGCAGAATCCTTCAAACTAGATATCGCATAAAATCTGCTGTACTTCATGGAAGTTAAAAAAATAAATTTCGAATATGAAGTTTGAGTGTTTCCTTGTTATTAGGACATTATCTCAAAGTCCTTGATGCCTCTCAGGCAGACAATTTGAGCACTTGGTATATTTATGTTATTATTTCCCCCGTGAAACTCTTTATTTCATCTTTCCCATTAAAAAGAGCAGGTGTATAAAGGAACACAATTACGACTCTTAATAAATCAGCACCTACAGATGTATTTAATGCTCTTTTAAGACTGCTTCATCTACTGACAAAACCTGAAGGACCTATGGCTATCAAGTTTCTTTTTGTTTGTTTTCCACCAGCTTCAGAGAAAAAGAAATCAGCTTGACAAGAAAATCAAAGCAGTATTTTAATATGCACAAAGTCTAGCTTCGTTCCTTAGCAGTCCAATCCCGTCCCTGCAGAAAAGGAGTGGGTGGTTGCTGCTACCAACTTAAATGGAAGCAGGATCAGTCACGAGAGGAGGAATATCTGGAGCTGTTAAATTGGATGCTGCAATACTTGCCTGAACAATGGGAGTATTCCAAAGGACACGCTCTCAAAGGATATCAAAGGATACCTGTCCAGCAGCACAAACTCCTAATCCTCCTCCTATCTCTACCACCACCGCCGCTGGTTCATTATGTTAAATCAGAGCCCACAGTTACCATCCTGTTATGTAAAAATGCATGCATTTTAACTTCAGCCAGAAAGGACTACTTTCAATTTACCCTGCTAAATCCGTTGGCTAATTTCTAGAGCAATCATTTTAAAGAAAAAACACAATTCATTTTTGTAGTTTGTTTTACCACGTGAAAGCTTCCTGCGCCCTTAGATGCAAACTGAGGTGCCTCTGTCAATTTTGCACCCTGTGAGAAGTCCATAAGACACAGGAACCTTCACTTGTGCAGATGCATGCCTAAAATTAGCAGAATTAAAAGAGGCAGAAAGCGTTGTTTGAACTCACAAACATAGCAAGTGCTCACTCATTTGAAAGACACAGACACAAAACTGGTGTTGGGGGGCAGCCAGGCCCTCTCCCACCGTTCTTTGAGCAATAGTGCATTCTAGAGTGGCCAAATCCAGCAGCCACTGACGGCAGCGAGAGTCACCCTGATGACTGCACCAGGCACCGGATGAAAAAGCCTGGATTTCCCTGCTCCCGGGAGCCTTGGATCTGCCCGAGCACACGCCGCCACACGCAACAGCTCTGGCGTGCTGCACTCAAGTTCGGGTAAAGAGGCTGTCAGCCCCCACCCCGGATGGAGATAAAATGGGCAGATTCGCTTTAGTTTACGCCGGCAGCTGCCCCACGGCTGTAAATCAGCCACCAAGGGGCCCACTGGACAGCACGCAACCCCCTCCAACTGAAGTGGCCCTAGGTTTTCCAGCTGTGTTCCACAAAATGCAAGAAATGACAGCAGGTAACTGCACTCCTATTTTCATGCTTAGGAAGAACTTATTTTTCCAGATCCTGATGCGAGTAAAGCAGCCAACGCTCTAAATCAAAGTGGCACCGCAAAAGCTTTTTTTTTTTTTTTTTTTCCCAAGCGTTCATCCACCCCGAAAAAAATCCTAATAAATATACATTTTTTGCCGTCGCTTCCAAAAGACGAACCACCTTACTCGCAAAATCCCCCCCAGACGCCCGTCTCTCCGCGCTGGCGGTGCTCCCAAGGAAGACCCATGCGCGCTATCGCTCAGGGAAAAGACAGGCTAATCCCCTGCCCTAACACCAACCCCTGAAAAGGGCCAGGCAGCGGGGCCAGCCGGGTCCTGCCCAGCCATATGTCAGCTTTGCTACAGCGGAGTGAAAGTCTCCCCCAGGCCCTTTTAGCTCTCCCGGCACTACGGCACGCACTTTTCGGGGTTCCCTGAAGCTCCTGCTGGGAGAACGGAGCCAGGCTGCAGCTCCAGGGGCTCCCCGGCGCACACGCGAACTTACCGGGGTGGCGCGGCTCTCCTGGCGTCGGAGGGAGCCCGGCTCCGGAGAGCACAACCGGCCGCGCTACCGGGGCCGGCGCAGCCACCTCGACAAAAAAGTATATTCCAGCTACCCGCAGCACCTGCTTCGGCTCGGGATCCCCCCGCATCGGCGGGGTGGGGGCGTATTTTAAGGTCAACTCCGCCGTTCTCCCTCCTCTGCTCATCTCAGCGCGAACCCCC
>VXBN01015902.1:368476-409012 GCA_013397395.1 Sinosuthora webbiana
CGCCCCCCCAACCCCCGCGGCTGCTGCTGCTGCTGCCGCTGCTCCTCCTCCTCCTCCTCCTCCTCCTCCCCCGCTCCGGCTCCCCGCGCTGCCCACGCGTGCCCCGGCCCCGGGCGGGCGGCGCGGCCCCCGCAGCCCCCGCGGCTTCCCCGGGCCGGCACAAAGACGGGTGCCAGCGCTCCCCGACCGCAAATATGACAAGTATCCCTGCTATCCGGTGGCGGGGATCCGGCCGGGACACGGGGCTCTGAGAGCCCTGCTCGCCGCGCGGGGCTGGCCCCGGATTGTCCCGGTACAACCCAAAATTGTCCCCCCGGCACCTCCGGTCAAGCCCCTGGGCCGGCCAAGCAGAGGGAGGGATGTGGAGAAAGCCCGGAGCGCTGCCGGTCACCCCCCGCCCCGGGACCTCACCTGGGAGCCGAGGGAGGCGGCGGCCCCCGTCCGTGGAATCCTCGCTGCTAATTTGGGCTGTGCAGATACCACCGAAGCACAAAAATGAGGCCAAACGGAGATGTTCCAGCGCGCGAAGACTTGGGGGAAGGAGGGAAGCGCTCGGCACCAGGCGCTATCTGGAAAGAAGATGATTCTTTTCAGTCACCTCAATTGATTGTGTTTCGGAAGGGGCTGAAATCCCAGCCGGCGCTGTTAAAGGCGATTCAAACACCTTACAGGTTTGGCTGTAGCCCCAGCAGGCATCTCGGATCGTTCCGGTCTTTCATGTTCCACTAAACCGGTTGTACTTCGGGACAATAAAGCTTTAAGACCTAATATAAAGGCGATTATTAGTCGTTAATACCACGACTCGTTTAGGTATTATGCTCAAAACGGTCTGTAATGATTTGTGATCAATCAAGATGATGATCCTGCTAGAAACTAAGTTCCCTTTTCAGTTAGAAAACCGGAAAGGAAAAGAAGGATACTTTTAGAAGAAAGGTTTCCTTATCCTGGAAACTGTATCTGACAAAAAATCCACAAAGGAAAAACAACACCGAACAATTAAGATAGTGAATCTGCCAAAATAAAAGGAGACTAAGTGCTGATTTTATGGATCCTTAAAATTAGAATTGAAAAGGCCCCATCGAATTGATGTTTAAACACCAGGACTGGCACTTGAGCACTCTGCTGAACTCACTAAAAAGGAAGGAAAGGGCATCAGATCTAAAAAGTGTTTTATTTTGCCGGTTTGGAGGCCTCAGCACCCCTTTCCCTTTCCATCCCTGCTATCAGCCATTCCTTTGAGGAGATCCAAGCTCTCTCCTCCCGTATCTGTGGCACAGAGTTAGCCCTAAACCAATCTGCAGAGCAATTCACGAAGAGTTTACTAGATTTTGACGAGTGATTTGCGAATTGCCCAGGAGCTGGCAAACATTAAAACCAGAATCTCCCTGGCTGGATACTTTCCAGCAGCAGGGCACTGAAATTCGGTCCTTTTGCCTGGGGAAACAAGTCTCTCCCTGAAATTACCTCCATCACAATAAAATCACTAAATAAAAGGAAAAGCTTCATTTTCTTTAGGGCCTGAGCCATACCTGCTCAGCGAGCTTCTGCCTACTCAAAAGCCACGCAGAATATCTGTAATACTTCCACATTGTCGGCTGGGTTGTTCGGGGGTTTCTTTGCACGCCAACTCCGCTGCATTTCAGGGCCCCATTCCGCCCTCCTTTACACCAGATTTGTAACTCAGCGGGATCTGGCCTTGCGCAATTGCGCCGTGGATGCGCCCAGCCGAGCAGCGCCTGCCTTCCGGAGCTCAAAGTCCGCAGCAGGTTTACAATCCCCGTGCCTGGGTGTGTGCACGCTATCGCCGGCACCAGAGGCAGAACCACAAACATTTGCTAAATAAGCAGCTGGGCTCCAGCCCGATATGCACGGCCCTGATCTTGCCATGTTACGCTCGGCAGTAAAAAAGCCCGAGCCTGTGTCGCTCACTCGAGTTTTAAACGCTCCTGACTTCGCTCGGCTGCTCCAATTTTACACCGGCAGAAGAAAAAGCTCACCGCCCCTCCTGTTTCCTACTGTAACTCTCCCGAGTCTTTCTTGGCAGGAGTTTATAGTCACGCTGTAACTCAGATTGTGCCTCTGAACGCAGCTAGTACAACCTGCATCCACGCTCAGAAGCACTCCCAGCTGAGCATAGGTCACGATACGAATCGATATGGCCAGAGCTCCTTCCTGTGCTTCGCGCACGGCACCGGCTCCGGCGTGGCGGGACCAGGTTGGGCTGCTCAAGGAGAATAATCCTGCTCCTCACATGGCCTCGCACCTGATTGACAGAGACCTTTCTGGCCAAGAAACTCGGCTCTGCTGCTCTGGAGCAGCCTGACCAGAAAGAAGGTGCCTGCAAGACCCAAATGCAGTTTGCCCCAACACGTCAGTAAGCAGGGAGAAGCAGGCTGCAAGGGAGCCATGAAATGCTGTGCTGGGAAGTGTGTCGGCAGAGGTTTCCAGAGCCTGCAGGAGTGGGAGGGGGGGAAAGTCTGATTGTCTGCTAGGAGGAGCCACCCAAAATGCATCCCATTCCAGAACCATGCATGCAAGGGCTTCCCAGGCAGCAGCACAGGTTTAGTTGTGCAGTCATAGCCTTGACACAGGCCCTTGAGCTGCTCACATGAGAAGATGACACAGTAAAAGAGAAGGAGCTGAGCTGTGTCTTTCTGCAGCAGCACCGACCTGACGTGGGCTACAGGCATAGCCTGAGTGCAGCCCTGTCTTTGAGCAAGGATGGTCAAAGCCTGTCTGAGGCCAGGTCTCATGAAAATCATTCAAAAACCACCCCTGCATCGAAGATAAATAAATGAACAAGGTAATAAACGAACAAACAGAAATCAAAGATCGGGAAGAGGGAAACAGACGCTGGACTTCACGAATCAATTCATTAGAAACACTACAGACTGCCAGGTAATCTGCCCATCAACACGTGCGCTAATTAGGAAAGAGTGGCAAAGTTTGGTGTGCTGGAATGTTGGCATCCCTTGCATTTTTAAAAATAGAGGGAGTGAACTGCTTCCTATGCTTCTAATTGCATCCTTGGCCTTTTCCTTTCTGATTGCAGCGCGTACGAATATTATGAGATTTCATCAGGTAATTGTTCGACACAACTTCATTTTCTGCCTGGATGTCTTGGCTTCGGTGCATGCAGGAGCTGGCAGGCAAACACCTAATGCTGCCCCCAGAGCAGACAGCTTTTTGCAAATAAAGACCCCCTCAGCACCGGTAACTTGGGAAAAGCCAAACAAAAGGCCTGCCTACAGCCAGAGCTGCTCGTTCCACTCGAGCAGCGAGGCTCTCCTGGGTGAGGAGAAAGCACACTGCAAGCAAAGGCACGACTAAACACTGCTCACACCTCGTGCCATCTCTGCTCAGGCTCAGCACTCACCTCCCAGAGTAGGGCCCTTCTCGTGTGAGGCTCAGCCACAAAGGAAAACAAGTTCCTCAGTAAAGAACTGGGGCATTGCATTACTGCAGTCTGCACCTGTACACGAGCAGGGAGGGAGCTGCACCTGAGAGCTGGGCTGCTTTCCTTGGGAATTCAATGGCTTTTTCTTCTATTTCTGCCTGTTTTTTGCTGCAACTCTTCCACTCTAACAAGGCTGTCCCATGTGTCCCAAGGCATAGGAGTCAGTAAAAACCAAAGGAAGGAATGCTCCACCCATTCTCACTCCAGTTTTAGCTCTTTTCCCCCCTTTCATTTTCTGCTTTAGTTCATATTTTTCTCCTTTTATGTTTTCGTGGCAGTAGGAGAAACACCGTTCCCTAGAATGCATAATATGCTTAATTATCATTCTCAGTTAGTTCTCTAGGAAAAAAAAAAACCCTACAGGAGAAATCAGTTTAATTAATGAGTATGACCAAATGCAGCCTTAGTTGTAATGCAGTATCATATATTATATGTCCAGTTGGGCAGTTGATCTTCTTTGGGTAAAATGAACAGCAACGCAAAAAACGAGGGAGCTCATGAATCAATATTCTGGGTGCAACTAACCCCTTTTGTATAGTTATTCTGAGCTTCCTACAGATTTTGATGACAAGGTCAGTTCCCAAATACTGCTTTTGGCTTTGGTAATGCAGGATCAGGCCTGTTCAGTCTAGTAATAGGAAGCTATTGCTTGGCACTACCAAGGGTTGTGCCACATGGTAAATTTGTTAAGTAATTAAGGAAAAAAAACCACCCAACTCCTAACTCCAGGATAGCTCTCAAATAGCCATTCCAAATAAAAATCCTCAGTGTGTGTGAAGGACAGGGGCAGCAAGGTTTCATCTAGATTGGTGACTTAGATGCTTTTCAGAAGGGCTACTCTTCACATACTAAATTATTAAGGAAATATTATGGAACAGGATTATCAGGAAAGCAAAAAAAAAAAAAAAAGCAGTGTGCATTAGCTGGCTTAGTCAGAGGAGGTTTTGCTGCATTCCTCATGCACGGAGATGACTCCCTCCCTCTGTAATTCCCTGTGCACTCCCAGTCCTCTGGAGACTGTTGGTGTGCATCATCCTTGCTCCAGCTGAAACACTGTCCTCTGACAGAGGTTTGAGCTGCTGTACATCTCCTCACATCTTTCTGCCTTTTGATAAAAATCTCTGTTTCTTCCCAAATCCCACTCAGGCTGCAACCCCTGCGAGATGTGCTTCATTCCTGGCCCAGGCCAGACTGTTCACACTGGCACTGCCTGTACGGCACACAGGCTCCTAAAACAGCCTCCCCTTTCCAATCCTGCTTCTTGTGACACGGGGAATTGTACTCTGCACTGAGCTGAGTTTTAAACAATTTCAGGCTGCTTTTCTTTCCCTTTCAAAGCTCACTCTGCAGCTCTGTCAAAAGCACAAGTCATTCTTTTCTGGAATACTTGGTTACTTTTTTGAAGAGAGGCTACGCCGATGTCCCGATATTCATCTCATACCAGGGCCAGTGGATCAAGAGGGGAAAAAAAAAATCTGCAGATAAAACCAAAGCCTCTGTTTTAGAGCTGAGGAGAGAATACTTCTAATCAAGAAAACAACACAGGAACACGGTGGGGGAAAACAGAGAGATGGCCATTCTTCAGGCCTAATTAACCACTGGTGTAAACAGATGTCGCTGCAATCAAGCCAGAAGACTCCGGGCCACCCACCAGCCTTGAGCACAAACCCAACACGAGCCTGAAAATCTTTAACAACGTGGGGCTGTCAAACATGCAAAGCCACACACACTTCAGCACAAAGGTCACCACCATGTCCCCAGTGCTGAGGGACCACCTGCTCCTTGTTCACCAGGGGAGAACAGCTCTACTGCTCTGGCTGCACAGACTACAGAAAAACCTTTCCTGAAGCAAAGTTACTCCTACAAAGCTTCCATGGAGCCACACATTTCTGGAGCACAGATGCCCCCCACACTTTTCCTAAGCACTCTTGAACCCTGAAAGAGGCCTGGGTGCATTGGCAGGTTGGGATATGTTCAGCACTGCTCAACCCTGCTCAGATCCCAAAGGCTTGAGAGACCAAACGGGGCCACCAGTGGGGTGACCAGAGGCTTCTAGAAGTGGATGTTCCTGCTGAGATTTCTTGCATTAAAGCATTGTACAACACTTACAACGAGTTTGAGGCTGGGAGGGCACAATCAAAATGGTGTTGTGGCTACAGTGCTGATGTAGGATGTTACACAGCATTTCAATATGTTATGCAGGACTTAAACCACGTCACTGGAGTTAAACGTGTTTGTGCTCAGATGCACTACCAGAAAAAAAAAAAAAATCAAAAACCAAACCAACAACAAGATATTTCAATCCTTATTTATATGAAAACACCAGTTAATACATGGACATCTAAATGAATGCACTCACCTATAGCTGCTTTTCCTGGCTGGAATACAACCTGTAAAGCACATTAATGCCTCTTACACAGATTCAGGGGCTTGGGCCTATTGTTTAAAACTAGTTTCTGCAGCTTCTTAGAGCCTCTAGATTCAAAGATGAATCCAAGATGGAGGCATTTTCAAAGTAATTCAAATTTGCAATGATAAATCCTTTCTCTGACTGTCCCGGGTGCAAAATTCTTTACAGACAATGTTTATCTGTGCTCCTTTCAGACAAAGGTTTCTGAGGGTCTAATTTTAAGCAAACAGTGAGTGACCTACACGACTAAAAAAAAAGAAAAGGCAAAAAGTCAAACCCAACAAACCTCAATAAAACAGAAGTTGAATCTGTGGGACCAAATTCAGAAGAGGAAGGAAAAAAAAAAACACCCAAAAAAGGAGCTGGCAGAAAACCTAGCACAAGAACATCAAATGTAGCAGCATTAACTCCCACTGCCATTCTGTTCCTCTACAAATAATTGAAGATCATATAGAACTGAACTCATTGAGTCAATGCAGTGAATGCACAAATCTTTCTGTTTTAACCCTTCACAAAACGTGAAGCTCCTTAGATTATGTGCACAGAGGAGATTAAAAAAAAAAATAAAAACACTGAATGAGTACATCAGATGCTTTTAGTGACTATGCCTGTGGTAATGATTCATTTTGTCTTTCTATATTCCCCAGTGCTAGCACGGCTAAGAGTCAGCAGAAGCTCATACTGTATATGCAGGTAAACAGACTGTGGGTGATGTCTGCATTTCTTAACTCTACCTAAAACCACCCCGTAACCGTCAGAAATGCATTTCATCTTTCTGAAGAAAAAGGGAACTGCACAAATTAATTTAGGTCCTCCTCTAACCTTTTTTTTTTTTTAATGTTCTTCCACTTTAAAGGAAGCTGTTTATTTATAGTGACCATTAGCCAAAGGCTAAAAGAGGTTTACACCTAATTAGTATTCCCAAGCAAGGATGAAACACTAAATCACTGCAAACCCACCCAGCATTTAGGTCCTACCAACAGGACAGTGGAAAAAGCTGAAAATCCACCATTTATCATCAGATTCCTCTTCCTTTCACACCTCTTAATGGTCTCTTTTCTTCCTCCCACAGTGGCTCTGGGGTGCTAATGTCCTTGAAATGTGGCAAGGGTCTGGAAGAGGGGAGGGGCACCTCTTCTGGCTGGTCACACCCATATGACATAACACGTGTGGGCATGCAAAAGAAAATAGTAAGAAAAAAGAAAAGAGAAAAAGAAAAAAGAGCTGTCCTAAGCAGGGATGGCATGGAGGTAGAGAAGAAGGTGCTGCATGCGGCACACGGGTCCCTAAAGCCTGTGGTGGTTTTCTCTGACAGCCATAAGCAGGTTGCTCAAACAGTAATAATTGTCCCCTTTTATTTTTATTGTAGCCTTGCCGAGGGGGCAAAACAGAGACATAATTGGAGCACAAAACAAGTCAAGGGAAAGGAGCAGACTCAAGAAACAAGGAGGAAGAGCTGCATTCCCATTGATGGTGCTGCTATCAAGTCCAGGGTCTTCCCTTGTTTGACCACTGGACAGCAGCAGAAGAAAATAACACGAGGTGTATCACTGAGGCTTTCCCTGCTTCTTCTCCCAGCCAGAAACTTCCCCAGCACACGTGGGATAGGCAGAAGGCTCCCAAACCCTTCTCTCTTTCCCAGAGATCCACTTTCCTGCAGACGTTCAACTTCACAGACCAGTTTCTATCGGATTCATTCGTAGAAGGGAAGGTGCCAAGGACTGAGCCATGACTCCTGTCTGCAGAGTGAAGAACCTGCCCACCCAGAGCAGCCACCCCAGGTACTGCAGAGAGGCACCAGCCCTTTAGCAAGAGCTGGGCAGAAAGAGGCACCCTGTGCCAGAGGCTCACAGCAAGGGGCCAGCCAAGCCAAGGAGAGATGATTGTCTGATTGATCTGCTCTCACTCATGCCCCAGTGCATTTTCTGTCATCCACACCCAGGGGACATTCCTAGTGCGTTTCCTGCTAAGCAAAAAAAGTCGTAATAAACCCCCATTACTCTGCTTGCTTACCTACTACCTACAGTAGAGTTAACCTTCATGTTATATCTTTTTTCTTTTTCCTGTTGAATCTGCTTTTCTGCTAACTTTACTATACTCTTGCTGTATGTTCTGCCACAAGAGTAAAAGAAGTTAGGCAGATGTCAACGTGCAGAGAATTTGACTCCACACACATGCCCAAATACTATTGCCAGGAAGGTCAGCATACGGAAACTTCTTTTTGCTGGCAGTGCTCTTCAAAGGAAACTTTTCCTTCTCTGAGCAGCTGGGAAAGTGCAAGTCCCTGCTCCTTACTCGAGTTGTGGGGTTCATAGAAAGAGCTGCCCCCAAGAACATCAGTGCATTACTCCTGCCAGCAAAAAGGGAGGCCTGGCATTTGATGGGTTTGCTCCTGTTTTAAAACCAGAACAACCTAAACCAAATCACCTCTGTTAGAGAAACATCTTCCATGAGATGTTCAGGCGAAAGACCTCAGCCTCCCAAGATCTTTTTTGCTAGCTGCCACAGCTGATGTGGGCACAACAATGAGAAAGGAACGCATTTGTCATTTTGAACTTCATTTTCTTTCATTTAGCGAAGATTCCCCTTAAATAAATGGAAGTGGGGAGATCTTGGAATGAGCCTTAGCAAGTTTTAATCACACTTTTTCTTCTTTGCAAGCGAGCCGTCATTCAGTAGCTAGGTGGTTCTAAATAAAGAACTCTAGTCAACAACAGGAAATAACTCCCACAGAAAAAAAAGGGCAGAATACAAACTCGCAGCAACTCTCGTACATAGCTCACAACGGCCTTTTGTTCCATGCACATTAAGTCCAAAATCTTTACTTTTCAGAACGTGTTCTTGCTCTAAGTAATTAAAACTTATTTTTAATTTGTCGCAAGTAGGGATCCCTTCCTTGCCTTCCTCCCAAAAAAAGTCACGTTAAGAGTCAGAAAATCACAAGCGATTCCCATTTTCCCTCTTTCATTTAGTACGTATGGACATTCTAGGAATGCCACACGGTGACCAGGATTTTAAAAAGCTGCTGATGGTGGGGTTTTTATCTTCTTTCCCTTCTTTTTTTTTTTTTTTCTTGGCAGGGTGAGGTGCACTGTTGTGTTCTCAGCTGCAGTTTACATCCTTCACAACGTTCAAAAAACCACTGCACTTTCAGAAAGTACAAAGCACCTGGTCTGTGGGAGGGGGATAGAGGAGAAACCACACATCTCTAGCCACTTATTAAAAACCCAGACTAGTGCCTAGAATCTTCAGCTTTTAAATCACACAACACATCACACATAACAGGCCAATGACTGAGCACAGGCACCGAGCACAACGTTCAAAAATGCACAACTAAAATCCCTTAAAGAATACACTGGTTGATTCCATCTGGCTTTGAAAAAGTATGGTTTTAGTGTGCCAAGGGGGGGATTTTAAGATGGCTGCTGTGGATAGATCTCTGCAGGAGGTGGGAGAGCTTCTTTAGGAACATTGCTATCACTTGTGACAAGTATCTTCTGGAACACAACCACAGGTCCAGCAGATTTCAGTGGCCAGCTGATCCCAGCATCTCTCCATCAAATCACCTGATGTGGCCCTGTCACACTGCAACTGAACTGCAAAACCAATTTCCATTCTAGAAATAGAATGTTTGAATTATACAGCTGCAAGAAGCAGGGTTACAGTTCCAGGCTGGATTTTTTGTCTCTGGAATATGTGAACTGGCTCAGCGTGCACGTGTGTGTACTGTGTGTTCATGGGTACATGCAGCCATCAAAAGTTTACACAAAGAGCAAATCACATTTGCTTCCTCATGCACAGTGAACACACAGGCTGAAGCAACTCCACGTTCAAACCCAGCCTCAAATGGGTGGTTGTACTTTAAAGTCCTCAACAGTGGGTTCAAACCTGAGCTTGCAATTAGAGCCTTTTCTTGTTTAGAAAATAGATGTCACTGCTGACAAATCCAGACTCCTTCTGAACCTCCAGAAAGGAATAAAAATCGACAAGGTAAAGTATCCAGGAGCAGCTGTACCACTGTTTCCCAGCCTTCACCCATGAGGTTACATACTACAGTGATTTCAGTGGGACCAGCACACTTTAAAAGATGTAGTCTCTCTGTCTTTTTCTTCTCTCTCGCTGAATGATATTTCTGCCCACATGCACTGACACATACCGTGTCTAACAAGGCTGTGATTCATTTTCAGTTCTAGTCATGCTCACAAGTGATGCAGTGCACTAGCTGTGCCTTCAGGATCTGCGTAATTTAGCTTCATTTTCTCTGCCCCCACCCTGCATTAAGTGAAGTTCCAACAAAGCCAAGTCATCACCCACCAACTCCCCCTCCCACCTGCTTGGGGGATGTGTACAGCAGGAATCTGAATAATAATAATAATAAAATTAAATTCGTTTTTTTAGAAAGAGAGAGGAGGGGATGAGAGCTTGAGAAATATCATGAATTGTTAGAAAGCTTTCTAACAGTGAATAATGTGAGTGAATAATGATAATGGGATGTATACTACCAGATCACTGAAGCAGCTGTATCAGTCCTGAATCATCTCCCCATACACGTTAAAAGCAGCGCAGCCTCTTGCATCGTGAACATCCTGCAAGTTCATGCTACAAAGTGATTGACATCAAACCTGAATCCCTGATTCACAGAGGCTCCTCAGCCTCTCCCAGGGTAGCCTGGTGGTGACCACTCACTGGTGTCCTGCCCCTTGCAGTCACTTTGACCAGGCACAGACGTCAGCAGGAGACACCAGCACGTCCCAGCTGCAAACCTCCCGCACTCAGTGGCCACCATCCATCACGAATCACACACGGTGGTTTTGTGATACAAATTACAAGCTGCTTCTGAGCTAAACTCCATGTATTTGAGGCATGAGGCCAAGCTTGAACAAAGTGAAAGACAGGCTTTTTATTTGATAAATCTCATTATCTCGCTGGCATTCAAAATTCATCTCAGACACAGAAATGCATCACAAAGTAGTTCTCTAGTTACTTGGAAGAGCCAAGATGCTTTAACATGTGAGTTAAAAGGTGTTTACACACCCACCACACTAACATTTCTAGCTCTCCTCCACCCTCAACCTGGAATTACGTTTTGATGGAACAGAAAACTTGATTTTCTAAAGAAAAACAAGTAAATAATATTTCTTCAGCAAAGATCCCTAGACAAAAGCCAGTCACTGAAGACTCCTTCAAGCAGATCTTAGTGATCTGCCTGATTTCCTTAATCCCTAACCAATGACACAGGATAAAAGGAATTAGCACCAAAAGCTAGAAGGTACTTCAACATTACAGGTGTAATACTGAGAGGGTCACTGTCACCACAGAGTTACAGTGAACTAAATGAACAAATATCACCTTTCTTCCTTTACATGAAAAACCTACGTGGTGGGAGCTTTGTGTAAGTCAGGCACAGCCTCCCAAGATAAGCAGCCTCTCCTGTTGCTGACCCCCATTCATGACCAACATGAACCTGCCAGAGTAGGATTAAATTCCCTACTTGCTGTGGAGGTCCATCTCCTTTCCCTTCCTCCTCACTCCCCAAGTGCTGACTCAGTTTGACCGCGCACTTGCTGGCACGTCCCCATTTCAGGTCCTGTAAAGAAAGAATCCAAGAGGACACCAGAATTTTGGGCTACCCAAGGCTTGTCCAAGCCTAATGGTTGGGGGGAGTGGAGTTTATCTCTCTGCCTTCCCATCAACATCCTCTTTTCTGCCAGGACGAGCCTGGGCTGATCAAGAGCTGAAGAAATACATTTCCTCATGGTCATTTGTTCCCATCTGTTCTCCTCCTCAGAAGCTCACAGCCATATCAAAGGAACGAAGGAGCGACCACAGCCGGGGAAGGGCTGATGTACATTTCTGATGTGTAACACAGGGAAGGGACCAGGTCACCCCACGAGGCTGGGATCGTGAAGGGCTCTGGGAGCTCTGAAGCATTTGGAGGAGGATAATTCCCAGGGCTGGATGCTCGTTGGGAGTAACGGGTCAGGCAAGGAGAGCAGCGGGCTGTCACTTCAGCAGATGGACTAGTGCCTCATTTTGCAAATTGAAGAAACGAAGCACAGGGAAACTACGGGCTGCCTTATTGTGGAAATGAAAGTCAAGGCCGTGTGTTTTGATTTCCTGAGCTCTCCACACAAGTCCAGCCTTCCTCATCCACGAAGTCATGCTGTAAACATCCTCAGGGCAGGGCCTACACCTCCCATTTGCTTTGTGTCTGTGGCTTCCAATCTTCCACACTTTGCAGATCCCTTCACACTTCCCAATAGGGCTGTGCATTTAAACCTGCTGACAACAGGCTTGCTTTCCCTGGCTTTCCTGCACATCTTGCACGTAGCTCTTGGATCCTGGTGAGTGTGTTCTCTGTGGCCCTCTGCAGATCCCTGTGTGCCCCTCTCTTCCTCCCAATCCCTGCACACCACAAGAGCCAGCAGCGGCAGGCATTTTCAAAGTGGCCCTAACTCCGTCTAGCTGCCCTAATTCGAGACAAAAGCACAGAGCTTCCCTGTCATTTCAGCATTTCCCATCTCAAGGTATGGGAGCTGTTGATCTCCCACATGAAAATGCATTATGCTGTCAGCCCAGCCTAAGGGCTGTTATTTAATTTACTTGAGGAGGTAAGTGAAAGCCCCTTCATGCAAATGCTTACAATGTGATCTGGAAAACAGCAGGCGTAATTAGATAAAATGGCAGCAAAGCCCACCAGGGAAATAATGTTAATTCATGAGGATTTTCCTCTCCACCTCCCTCTCAGCAAGGTTTGAAGCCAAGGAGGGGAGGAAAAAAAAATAAAAGAAAAAACCAGAATGCACCTCAATGATCTATCAAGTAGAAAAACAGGACAGCAACCAGTGGGGTCATCTAGAAGATGCCTCTGCACGACACCCCTAGCAGGACTGGCAGTGATGCAGCACTGAAAGCAAAAATTGCTCTGTCACTGTCATAAGTTAATCTGAGTAGAGACAAAATGAGCCATCACCCCTAAACTTCACATCATCTCCTGACCAAGGCCTAGCCAGGCCGTGGAGATTTGTCACATGGGAACATCACTGCAGCCCCCTACCCCCACTAACAATAACAACACCAGAACTCTTCTGCAAGTCTTGAAAGAAGATCTGTCATTTCCAACCCACTCGTGAATTCTTTCCCTCAGAAATATCCGGGAAAGGGTTCTGACCAAACTGTCACAGCACTGGTGGTAAAGGGGATCACGAGGACACCCCGATGCCAGCAAATGTGACACTGATCCAGTGACCTCAGGAAGTCACAGCTCTGTGTTTCTGGTGCTGCTGCCTTCTCCCTCCCACCTAGAAGCCAGCCAGGAAAGCCACCTCCTGATCACTGACCTGCCACTACCAAAATGGATTCCAATTAGCCAACTCACTCACGGCTATTAGGAAAGAGAGACATTTTTTGTTGTTGAGTAATTACTCCTCATGAAATGGCTTACATCCCTAGTTGATTAGGTCACAACACACTGTGAACAAATTGATGTAACAGAGATATCTTTAACCTGATAAATTAAGGCATACTTTCTCAATATAGAAAGCTTAATTGAAGCCATGCATGGGGTATTTACCAAAGGCATCTAGAAACAGAACTGTAACATGCACAAACAAACAGCGGTTGAGATCCAAAGACAGCAGCCCATACACATCCAGCTCGCCTATTTATTGGAGGGGAAAAGAAAAAAAAGGCTAGTTTGTCTGCTTACTGTGAGGATAGTAAATGACTCAAAGTGAACAGAGTAGTCTGACATCAGCAGTTAAATATGTAAAGGCAAAATTCAGGTGGCACGTGTGAAAGAAAAGAGATTTTGTTTCCTTACATACTTTCCCCCTATCTATCAGAGGAGAAAACCATTTTTTTTTCTTTTTTCTAGTCAGGGATTTACTTGCTGAAGCAATTAGAGATATACAAAATATATAGAAAGCCCGAATAACCACTCAGCGAGGGTTCCCAAAATACAGCCCATGAAGTCCCCCTAGAAGAATCTTGAAGTCAGCCCGGGTTGTACTGCAAATAAGTTTGATTATTCTACATTTTCTCTCCCTTCACCAAGTCCTAATCTTTAGTGCTCCTCCACAAATAAAACTTCATCTGCCTGGAGAA
This sequence comes from Sinosuthora webbiana, assembly GCA_013397395.1. Taxonomy (NCBI): domain Eukaryota; kingdom Metazoa; phylum Chordata; class Aves; order Passeriformes; family Sylviidae; genus Sinosuthora; species Sinosuthora webbiana. Next base: position 382,450 of record VXBN01015902.1, read on the forward strand.
CGGCAGCTCCTCCAGCACTTCTATCAAGTCATCCATTGTAGCACACTGGTTTATTTAAAACCAAACCCAACTGCCCAAGCCCGTAAATGCCAACTGCTTCCTGATTTTGGGACTTGCCCATCTATTAAAAAGGAAGCCGTTCACTTTACAGACCCTAATCTTTCAAACAGCTTCTCCCGTGCTTAGCAGGAGCACGCGAGCACTTTGGTCCAATGTAAGCATTGGCTGAAGTGAGGCCAATGTTTCCTGTTGCAGTTAAAAGCACATTATACAGCGAGAGGATGGAAAAAATATATGTCTGCGACACAAAACCGACCCTTCTCTTCCCATTTCAGGATGAGGGGGCTCGGGAAAGCACTCTCAGTATAAACGTATGTGACAAGGGTAGCGAGCGAGCGCCGCGAACAGCTTTATCCCGTGCTGGCTTTCTAAGTCGGGAAACCAACTGGGTGTCATTTAATCTCCCAGATTAAAATCACTTAGCGAATATTGTATTGTTGGAGCGCTCTGGCTGCCGGCGCAGCGCTGGGGGCCTCGCCGCTCGCTAACTCACCGCTAATGAAACCTCGGCGCAGGAGCAGCTGCCGGAATCTGTGTCAAACTGCATCTGGCACCCATCTATCTTCCAGCCATCTAAATTCACCTCTGAAATCATACAAAAGCAGCCGCAGAGCTCCCTGCAGCCACTCCGACACACCAGGCTTTGTCTCATCAAGCCTGTTAAGCAATTTAAGGCAATTTATTTTTTTTAATTCGCCTTGTGTTTTACGGCGGCAGCTTTCACAAAAGCGGCGAAGAAGTTAAGAGAAAAAAAAAAAAAAAGAGGGGATGGGGGGGGAAAAAAGGGCCCCTTTTTTTTTTTTTTTTTTTTTTTAAGGGAAAAAAAAAAAACCCGTTAAGATCTCNAAAAAAGCCTGTCAAGCTCTCAGTAGACTATCATTAAACCAGTTTTGGCTGAAACTGTATGTTTAGGGGTTTTCCAATGGAGACACTCTGGTGCCTGCAACACTCAGACAGGGAGGGGAGGCTTCTATACAATTGTTGAATTGTTGTCATGGCTATTAAATATGCTGTAGCACAAATACCCAACAGGGCTGAAGGTTTGTCGTGTATTGGCTCTGGAGAGGTACCAAAAATACTGGTATTAACTAGCAGATAACTGAGTTACACAAACACTGAATAAAAGATCCAATCAAAAGTTTTAAAAGGCTTATTAACTTCACTCCAAACCCTTCCCCCCACACCTTCTAATCGGGGCTTAAAGTAGTCTGAAAATTAAAAATATTTTACAGTGTTAATTTGACCGAGTCTCCTCCAATGTTTGGGGTAAAACTGTCTCTTCTCTCTTTGCATTTTCTGCACAGGGCAGGAGTTTTGCTGCACCGTCTCGTTAGGCTCATGAGTGGCAGTTTGAGAGAGCGGCACAGTAAAGCCACGACTTGCTGACTAAAACAGGTCAGTGAAAAACAGGCTAGTGACTGAAACTGAAACTTCTCGTTTCTCTCAAGAAAAGGGTGTATTGTCAAGATAGAGTCTAGCATGTCTATTAAGCAACTTTCAGAGCAGCAGTGCTCAGCACAGCGAGCTCTACGGTGGGAGAGGAGGGGACACAGCTCCTGGCTGGGACAGACACCGTCCTCCCCACGCCAGAGCCCAGGCAGCTGCCGGCAAGGAGCATTAAAGAACACAACACGGCGTGCAGAGGGCAGGGGATGTGATGTGCGGGCCTCCCCTCCCAGGCTGAAGTTGTCCATCCAGCCAAACAGGTCGTGATGAAGGCCTCGGTGACATCCAGCCACACGGCACGGAGGACTCGAGGTGAGTGTGCCAGGCCTCCTGTGAGGGCAGTGGTGGGCGAAGTTTGGGAGGCGTTTCCTAGACTGAACGCTGCAAACTGCGGAAGGAGCAGGAGAAACAGGATCTGTCAACCCATCTAATTAAGGAGCATTTTCCCCACGCAGATTCGTACACATCTCTCCAGGCTATAGGGCCCTCATTTCTTGCCTCAGCCCAAAACAGACTGACTGGGTTTTGCATTTCTATGGCAATTTGTTCTCAGCACTTCTCAGGAAGAAGAGCAATGTACATGTCCTATGAAAGTGATCACATGCTCATAGATACCTCTGTCTCTGCTGCTAATTCTATTGTGCCCATCCACTGTGCTGCTAACCTTTTACAGCAACTGAAATAATCTGGAAAAAAAAAAAAATGGAAGCGTGCTCCTTTCCTGTGATCTTCCCAAAGTAATCACTGTGACAAGAAATCCCACTTTTCAGCAAAGGCTACCAGTCTAACTGCTGGCATTGCTTGCTCCTCTACCCACTAACTAGAAAGGAGATTGGATATGCCCTGCATAGGGTCACTTTATAGGGATGTCCAAAACAAAATCATCATTGCTAAGAGGTTGAATGAGTATCCTGGGCACTCCCCCCCAGCCCCCATTTGAGCTCAACAGCAGGACTGACAACAGCCCCACGATTGTGGCCACCAGGAAAAGCCACAGAGATCGACAATTCATTTTTCACAGGCCAATGGCCTGACCTCTGGGCAGCAGTGGAAACAAGTCAGCATAAAGGCGACAAAGCTCTGTACACCGTTATAAATCATCCAAACCGACCAGCAGAAAATCCGTGCGCTGATCGTGTTAGCTTATACCTCCCCTCGATTTTTTTCCCTGTGTAAACATCATCCTCTCCCCCATCACCTCCCAGGGCCCATCTGGAGGAATCAGGAGGGGTGTTCTCACATCCTGCTCCCTGAAGGAGCCGGTCCTGCTGGCCGGGCGCTCGCCGACGTCACGCCAAGCGGTGACGCAAGCCCTGACGGGTGTCCAGGTGGTGGTGGGGTGTGACCTATTTCTGGGCTTAAAGGGGTTTGGTTTGGGAGGAATGTGCAATGCCTAGTGGTGGAGGTGGGAAGAGGAGAAAATTGTGGTAAGAAAGTCAGGAATTGATCATATTCTACGTGTTGGCTCTGTGTTTTTAGAGGGAAGTAAGAGGCCGAAACAAAAGCAGTGCCACAACCTCAGGATTTTAACATCAATCTGGAGTGGAAGTAAGAAAGAGAAAGCATTCCCACTGTAGGAAACAGAAACTTTTGCTGCTTACAGAACTAACATGTCCCCAAAATCTGCTTTCCTTAACAGTATATGGCATGAAAAAGAGAAACACTTTAAAGACACAAAGGCATTTCACTCCTCCCTCCCCTGCCTTCCAACAGGCACATTCATTCAAAAACAACCTGTCCAGCACCACTACCAGGTGTCTCAGGCTTTATGCATGAACAAGCTGTCCTGTAACTGGCACAAATGTTCATTTACCAGAGTATTTCTTCCATCATTCAACTCTGACATGATACATGCAACCAAAGAAGCTCCGTAGCAACAGGGTAGATTTTCACAGCTAATTCTCCCTCTTGCAGGATTTTCTTTAGCATTGGGCTGAAGCATCATTGGTTTTCTTGCCATTTGATGATTTTGCCATATTTTAGAGCAGCTGTGCTGACCCAAAAGGACACCAGCACCGTCCTACACAAACAAACAGTATTTCAAAATTCACAGCATTGCCCACAAGTTGCAGTTGTGAAGAAAAGGGAAGCAAATGCACTTGATTTGCACAAGGCACAGCACTCCTTTAATTAAAGGAGACTCTCAGTTGGTCTGCACCTACTTTCCTGAAATCTTTGGGGCTTTCCAAGCCTCCCAACCCCTTCATCCACAGGGAATTCTCTGCTGATACCTGTGCTAACATTTTGTCTGGTATACACAAGCCTGAGAGAGCTGTGGTGGGTTTGTATTACGTGGTATGTGCACACTGCCTATCCAGAAAACAAACAAAACCTCTCCAAAATACCCCATATTCCCCTCTATTGATTATGAAAAATTCCTCCTCAGTTCCAATTTCCAGATACTCCTAGAAGAGCAGGCAGGCCTTGGTGCCTACATCCCTTAAATACAATTTGAGGGGAATTATTGTTTCAATAATAAAGTGAAGCTTTTTTTTCATGGGGGAAACCAGAAAACCAAATAGAGCTTCTTCATATCAGTTGCTGTGTTCACCTAATGAGTTTTTCTGTGGTGTAATAGTTTTCAAAACAGGGCAGCCAAGAATTGCTTTGCTTTTTTTCCAGTTATCTATAAATCAGGGTTGGAGAGAAAAGAAACAGTTCCAGAGTGTGGCATGCATCAGTCTGAGCAATCACTCCAGCAGGTAAACAGCTACACAGCATCAATTAGCAACACAAAAAAAATCTACAAACCAGAGTACAGGGAGAAAAAGCTTACAGCTTTGCCAACTGGCCACTTATCTGTTTGATAAGGGGAAAGGGAGCTACCTCAAATTGTAGGGGTCACCAGAAGAAGGCACAGAGATCAGAGCATGGAGCAGTGTGGACAGGGCAAGGGGGAAAGAGTCCTGAATGGAGAGGAAAATAAGAGCCAGAAATTGGGCAGGGGAAATATGAGATAAAACATACATATACACACAGCTGCAAATTGGCAGAGAAAGAGCTCCATAGCAAGAAGGTGAGGAGGGAAGGGAAATGGCAAGAGAGGGATCTAGACCTGATTAGAACAGAAAAGAGTTTGGGTGCTTTTTTTTTTTTTAATTTCCCCACATTCATCTGGATAAAAATAATAAGGACTGAAGTGTGAACCCAAGAGGTCAAGGATGGGAAAATTTACCACACTAGAAGCAAAAGATGACCCAGTTTGGACAAGAGGTTTAAGCAGAAGAAAATCAAGAGGAGAGAAGGAAGCCTGGAAACTTGTGTAGAGAAGATAGCAGCGGGATTTAGCAACCAAAAGGAATAGGAAGGGGGATGGGGAAGGAGAGGGGAGTTAAAAACAACAGAGTTGCAGCTATGTTTCATGGCACTAATTCAGCAAAGAAACAGCCTCAAATGCATGTAAACAATGGACTATTCATTAGGGGTTTCATTCCCTGCAACCCAGCACACTATTGTCTGCAAGTTTTAAATACTCCCTTCAAACACACAAACTAAATCACAGAAAATGTGAAACATCAGATAATCTCAACAACGTGCCTCAAAATCGCTGCCCTCAAGCATGCACTCTGCTTGGCAGGCTCCTCTTCCAACCATCTGCCAGCACGTGGAGGAAAATAAATAATTAACACACATCTGGGGTCAGACTGTGAGCTACAGCACCCAGCCTGAAACTCACGCCTGAGTAAAGGACAGGCAGTGACTAACAGCTCGTGGGGATTGAACTCTGGGGAGCCTTTCCAAGCTGTCCCACCCTAAGCATCCTGTCCACCTTGCTATGGGAGCCTCCCACACTGAGAGATGATGTGTGTTCTATCCCACACTACCCATCTGACACGGCAGCTGAACAAGCAATTCAAAGTTTGGGGCAATATTTTCAGTTTCAGAAGGTTCAAATTTCTCCTGATGATGCCATTACAGTAAGGGACAGCTTGGATAGGTAGAAAATATGTTTGACATCTGGTTTTGCTCAGCTGAGGTTCATCTCTTAGAGCTCTCCAGTAATACCCTTTCCTGAGCACCAGGGTACACAGCAGGGCATGCAGGTGTGATCCAAATATCCTTGTCCTGTTCTCAAAGGTGATTTGGCTCTTTGGACTTCCCCAGAGCAAGCCTCCAACCCACAGGCCCTCAGAGGGAAGGGGTTTGTGCTTCCCAGGAAAGGGCTAGCAACCATGGAAGGCATTTGCAAGGGCAAGATGGGAAAAGAGGCAGATAACTTGGGCTTTCTTTTTCCTCATCTATTGAAGGCATCTGCAAAAAGGACTTTCCACAGTGTGTCCTTCCTGTATTCATAGGCAAAGGCTCAAAGGACCTATCCAGCCTGCAGATCTGTGCAGAGCACAGGCTGCACATCCTCACTCAGCATCTCTCATGCCTGGTAGGATGTGACCCATCTTTCAGGAATCTGGAGGGCTGCAGGGAGAAGCTCCTGTCAAGAGGCTGTCTCACAGCTTTTCTTCCTCTTGCCCAGGTCCAAAGGTGCATTAGCACAGTGACTCTGCTCAGTGTTACCTCACATTGCTCCCACCAGGAATTACACAAACCTACTGAGACCTTGGACTGCCTTCAGGTTTTCACCCAACTTCTTCAAACTCCTACTGCTTGCACTGAAGGTCTGTGGAGATGAGGGACAGAATCACAGAATCTGTTGAGCTGGAAGGGACCCACAAGGATTGTTGAGTCTGACTCCTGGCCCTGCACAGAACCATCCCCAAGAGTCACACCATGAGAAGGGACAAGTCTTTTCTTATCCTTAGTTTTGGGCAACAACAAAAAGAATGAGTATTTTCTTATCCTTAGTTTTAGGCAACAACAAAGCACCTAATTCTGTTTTGTCTGTTATCCAGAAGTGCCGTGTGTTTCACTGAGCAGCAGCAGAAGCACGCAAACAACACACAACCCACACAGGGAAAAAACGGCCTGGAAAAGTGGCAGGAGAGGAAGAACTCGAAGTTTTAATTCAATTTGTGTCATTCATATTGCATGGACTCCCTTTGTTCGTGCTACACAGTACACAAGCAGCACCCACAACAAATCACTGTCCACCAAACCGGGCAAAATAAAGACAGAAAAGCTAAAAACACACGGAGTCATTTGTGGTTCCCCTCTGATCTCAGCATGCTTCACATTTAGGGTTCACGGAGTATCTCAGTACAGCAAACACACACTGACAACTACTACAGTTTATGGACACCTTCACAACCACCACATGGGCAGGAAGAAGCAAAATCCTTGTGTACAACACTGGAACTCCCTTTCCAGCTCTCTGAAAAGCCCCCAAGGCAGCCTTTGGGGTTATAGGACACAAATCCCAGAGCTTCTGCAGCTCTGTATGTGTTTTAATCTTAACCTGAACTTTCAGTGGGAAGGAAGACAATTTCTACTTCTTTTCACTGCAAGGATAGCCAATAAAATGTGGACTGAAGGCTGGGCAGAAAAACTGAGGAAGCACAGAGAGGGTGTTGTAAGTCACGTGTGGTCTCCAGCATATGGATAACAGTCAAACTTAAATAAGGAAATCAAATGTCAGTCCACTACTACCCTGTCCAAAATTAATCTCTCTACTGATTCCCAAGGATATGCAGCTTCAAAAGCTGAGTGCCTGGTTGCAGGAACAGGCAGACTGTAGAAAAATAACACAGGGAAATAACTGGAGTTTGTTCTGCTCCTCTTTTACCCATTTTTATTAAGTGCTTTTCACTGAGCTGTACAAGAAAAGGAAGCAGGAGAGGAAGGGGGCAGAGGGAGGAGGGAAGGGAGAAATACAGTATTTCCCATCAGCTCTAGCAAAGGAAAGGCATGGTGAGGAAAAGAAGAGCTGGCTGCAGATCATTCCCAGACAGACAAGTGCAAATGAGCAACAAAAAGGACTAACACATGGAGATCAGCAGAAGGAAAAGCAGCACACAGAGGAAAGACCAAGAAAATACACGGGAAAGGAAAAGAGGATGTGAGAAGGCTCTTCTGGTGGGACAAACTGCTGAGGAAACAGCCAAACACACACCATCACTAAGAATCAAACAGAAGCAGCTGAAGGTTTGAAGAAAGCATCCTAACACAGAGAAGAAGAGGTTCTGTCTGAGAAAAAAACCCCGTGGTCTTGAAAACCCCAACAAGAAAATAAATGCTAGATAGGAGGTGATAACAGGAATGTAAAAACAAACAAAACAAAACAGGGGGTTGGCTTTCTTTTACACACTGCAGTCTTCACTCAAGCTCATGTCTAACTGGGAGAGCACCAAATTTCAGTTTCAGCAAAAAAGATCCCAGTTTGAATTAGTCAGCCCATAAAGGATATTTAGTCACCACCTCTAATCAGCCTCCTATCACAACCAAGGACATGCCAAATAGCTGAAGTAGACTAGGTTTAAAAACTAAAACAGTACCAGAAATAGTAACAATTCCTGGCTGAGTCACATTTTAAGCTACACACATTACCCATTCAAAGGATTTAATTTGAACATTGTTATTGTTCAAACTTGTTGGTTTGCCTTATTTTGGTAGCTCAGATGAGTAGGAACAACATTTCCTGTACTATGGACGAGATGCTTTTTGATCCTTACAGGGTTTTTCCTTCCTCCTGTTCCCTGCCTTCAAACACCTCCACTGATGGGAACTTTCCTTGCAGACAGCATCCTTCCCAAGGACAGACTTAGAGAAAAGAGGACTTTATCCTTAGAGTTTTAACAGAGACAAGGGGGCTGATGGAAATGTTCGCTTGGGTGTACGCACTGTGTGAGCCAATGAAGCTGCAACCAAATGTCTTCACTCTTTCTCCTGTAACTTGATACCTGGCTTTAGCGATCCCTCCAGCTCCTGAATTAGGAATGGAAAATATGAGAGCTCTGTTTCACAGCAAAGGTTTAGAGACGAGGGAAGAAGAAAAGAAATAGGACGTATTAGGGCTACTTGCAAATGGTATTTGCTTTACACTGGATTTAAACACCTGGCAACACCACGTGCAGGCTCTGTGTACCCACACATACCTATGGGCACCCATGCTGCAAAGCACTGCCATGTCAGAGCTGGTGGCTGGAAGACTGACCCCAAATCAGGCCTAAAGCCTGATTTCTAAAGCAATTCCCTTTACTTTGTACCTCTGGGTGCAAATAATGGTATCTGAAAGCAAACAGCTACCGCTAGTGCTGAGGGAGCAAGATGTTAAAAACTCCAATAGCTGTTTCTGTGCATTACTGCAGTTTGTCGTGAGAGTAGAACAGGATGCTGGGCTGAAAGCTTTATGAAAATGGTGTCCCTAATCGTCACACTCATTTCCAAGTCCTTTGAAAAATATATTTTAAAGCATCTGTCTAGTTGTATCTCTCGTTACGTGCTCTCAGCCACAAACTGGCCAATTTCAAACCCTGAAACAGAGCACAAGAACTCTTCCCCAAACACGCACTCTGTGGTATCCCTGGCCTTCCCAGACTGCTCCCGTGCACCAGGGAAGGGCACAGCGCACTCGCAGCCTCACCAGGAAAAACCTTTTTCCCTGAGCATTGTGGCTCAGCCATTTCAGTGACACAATTACAGCACTTGCCAAGGAGCTTGCATCATGTAACACGCTGCGAGGCTTTTCACGGCAACGCGGCTCGCAAAGCTTCCCTTCGGGGGCCCATCCCCGAACGCCCTGCTGCAAAACGCTGCAGCTCCCAACCCCCGCCAGCTTCTCCCACCTCCACAGGAACAGCAGCGGGGATCCTGCACCTCTTTTGCTCCTTCGGCCCCTGTGGAGCTCAGTTTTAACTCTGCCTTAGAGTGTTCACAGGGAAGGATGACGGTGGCTTTTCAGAATGTCACCGGTCGTCTTGGCAAGAAGGTGATTGATGTAAATCAGGTAACTGATGTAAATCAGGTGGGGAAGTGACAGAGAACCAGCAAAAAAACCCCACTTTTGCTGTGTTCTCGGCACTATGAATTTGTGGTACTGCTGCTTGTTTGACCGAGGGCAAATTTTCCTAACGCAGGATTAGACACTGTCCGTGTAACCATCCGATGCTCATGGCAGGTAGTGCTGAAGATCCAAGTGGAAACAAAGCTTAACTTTTCCTCCTTCCTCTGATTTACAGACTGGTGACAAGATTTCCAAAACAATAGGCTACAGCCGTGCCACGTATCAATAACGCTGGAGTGGTGAGGAACGAGCAGTGTGCAGTGCGAACTAAAAGAGTACAAAAACCCGGCAAATTAAGCAGTTTGTTCCTGAGCTGAGGTTTGTTGAGATCTGATGAGCTGCAGGATATTGGCTCTCCATCTTGCTTCCAGCTGCTTCTACAGATGTCCAGGCTCCTCAGTGCCAAGAAGAGCTAGGAGGCTAGTGAAAGCAGCTGGAAGAGAAGGAGGTGGAGGAGGAGTCAGGCTTGCACCCTCTGGGGAGGGCACAAAGAGGAGGAGGAGGGAAGCAGGCACTGCCCACACACGCTCTACAACTCTGGCTGAAGGTGCTGACCACTGGGAAAAGGCGTAATGTCCATGGAGAAGGGAATGAGGAACTTTGGAGTATTTTTTCTTTTTATTGTTTTTCTTTTTTTTTTTCCCTTTTTTTCTTTTTTTTTTTTAAAGGAAGCTAGGGAAGAAAATTAGGTCATTGAGTAGCATCTCTGCAAGAATGTGGGAGCAAGGAGGGCAGAGATTCAAGAAAGAGCCAACAAGGAGAGGGAGGGAGTCAGAGAATCAGAGAGAAATAAAAGTGATCAAATATTAGTGGTGTATGCAAGAGCAAGAGAATCACTGAGCAGATGGGAGGAGGGAAGAAGAAATGATTAATAGGGAGTGTGAGGCCCTTCCCCCTCCCTCAAGCAGGACTAATCACGTGGAAGACAGCTAAAATCTTACTTCCTAATATTGCTTTGCTGCGGTAGCTGCTACATGATGGAGGAGAGCAAGCCCATCCCCAAGACAAAAATCTCCCCTAAAAGATGGGAACAAACCCCTCAGAACAACACAACCACGATGTTTTGGCTGCTGGTGCTAAAGGGACATCTGTCAGGATGGATCTGTCACATCCTGAGAGCTGATACCTGGTGCTACTGCAGGACCACCAAGTCCTGCAGCGAGTCTAAAGCCACATTCCTGCTTTCACCCTGGTCACCTCTCCTGCCTCCAAGCCTTAGAGAGCAAAATGACTGGCCTTTCCATGCAAGCCAAATCCATGTTTTCAACTCCCCTACACCAGCAGCCAAAAAACCCTCATTGCCTGACATGAGAGCACACCTCTGCCCAAGCATTCGTGGGGCTGCACCTGGCTATGAGAGCGCTGCCTGCTCAGCACAAAAGCCCAGGGTGAGCTTTGCCATCCCAGCATCGATCGGAGGTGCAGGTCAGCTCTGCAGCTGCCCTGCTCTCCTCCACTCCCTGGGCCACAGCCAGCTCTCCTGCAATGGGAAGCACAGGCTCCCTTCCCACCATGTGTTTCTCAGGCTTGGCCATCACAAAGCAGGAGAGGAGGAGAAGGGCCATTGCCACAGAAACAGTTCCAGATAAATCCATTCGCTAAAAAGAGGCTCCCGTGGATTTCTGGTGACAGCCTGTCACCGGGACTGCTCTGCACAAAGCTCCCACAAGGCTCAAGTACACAGTCCTCTTCCTGAAATATATGCTAAACAGCTTATTCCTTCCCACATTTTACAGGTGGTAACATGTTCATCCATCCCCTCACTTTTTTCTTCCACGGACTGAGTAGCCCCAATACCCACACTTTCTCTGTATGGGTCATGTCTGTTAAATCATCCATTCATGCTATTTTCCTCCCTTTTTTTTTTTTTTTTCTGACCCACTTTTGAGTTGTTTTGCTGTTTTTAAAGGCTGTGAGCAGAAAACTGGTTCAAGACTCCAGCTGAGACCTCACCAAGCCGAGCTGACTGGAAGGATCACAGTACCCTTTTGGTTATAAACCTCAGCTTGCCTTTTTCACAACTGTACGAGGCTGGTGACTCACAGTCAGCCTGGAATCCACCATCAGCTCCATCCCCCCTCTGCAGAGCTGCTGCTCAGCCAGCCGTCTCCCATTCTGAGTCTGGGCAGCCCATTATTCCCACCTAAGTGAACAACTTTGTGCTTGTTCTTTTCTCAACAACCTCTTATTTTTTCCAAGTGATTTCTCCACTCGGTCAAGATTTGAAATCCTAACCCTGTGTTCTCAAGAAAACTCAAGAGCTCCTCCCACGTCAGTATCATTTGCAAGTGTAATCAGCACCCACAGCAGAAAAATCCCCACTGCGTGTCACTTCTGGGAAGGACACACAGGAATTGACCACTGTGGACACAAACTGGTCCTAAGAGCATTTGTGACATCCAGTCCCTGGGATTTCTCCTGGAGTAACCTGAGGGTCACAATAAAGTGTGGAAGACAAAGTTATTAGGGATATCATGCAATTATGCTCTGCTCATGATGGACTACTGTGCTCTGCCACAGGACATGATAAAAACAACTCTCACCAGCAAGCATCACTCTTCCTACAGTATTCACCAAAACTATTTCAATCCACACAAGACATCATTTCCACCAGACATCGTTTCTCTCCAGGCCTTTGACACAACACTCTGATGGCAAATATCTTTAGAATGATACAAAGTGAGCAAAAATTCAACTGTGGCTAAAGGCGAGGAGGCAGAGATAGGCAGAAGGGGTGGCTGAGTTTGCCTCAGACAACTGACCTGGAAAAAAGGACCTGAAGACATTCCACACCCAAGTTCTGGTCACCATATATAGCTTATAGGCAATGTGGCAGAAGGGACTTTGATCCCAAGCAGTGTTTTAGGGCAGCAAATTGCAGCTGTCCTGCAGGACACCACTTATTAATCCTGCAGCAAAATGTGCTGGGCTATAAATTCCATCAATTGCCCACTGTTTAAAGAAATTAGTTTTCTTTAGAAGAGGAGCATGCTGTTATAAACACACCTGACTCTAGTCCATCTGAGCCCTCCCCAGTTTATGCAGGTGGAAAGACTTTGGACTTCACACTCAAGGCTCAAAACTTGACATGTCCTTTTACTCACAGAGCTGACACAAAAGACAAAAAAGTACAAAACCTAGCCTGTGATTGCTGTTTGAGATTTGAATCAGTGGCAAATGGGACAAGCCCAAATGCCAGGAAGGCGAGGAAATCCTGGATCCTAGGGACCTCCAGCAGAAAAATATCTAGTCATAATGCCAGTGGGGGCTCCAACTCTTTCCCTATGAATAAAGAGCTTTTTTTTAGTAGGGTTGCCAAGAGATTATTCATCATCACAGCACTGCAGACCTTTGCTTTGGACAGTTTTAGCCCCAGAATGACCAACTCCAACCTCTGAGGCCAGACAGTGTAAGCACTGGTGAACTAAACAGTACCCACGGTGTTCTGGAAGATGATGATGGTGATAGTCTAGAAAGGCAGCCCAAAGAGACCACTGAAAGCAATGAGAATGTATTTTATTTATTCCTTTAAGGCCAGATCATTTCAAAATTGCTGCAGGAAACTGCAGTAGAGATAAATTTAAAGTGTTTGTTTGTTTATTTCTATTTAGGGTAGAGCAGACTCACCAACACAGTATGGGGGGGAGAGAAGGGGAAAAAAAAAAGGAGTTCCACATTCTCCCTGATTTTTTTGAGGCTTTCTTTCCTAAGCTTGACAAAGCTCTGTAGCTTTTCATGCTCCCCACACCGTACGGCTCTCCCGAGCAGAGAGATTTACTGCATTCGGAAGTCCAGGGTGGAGTTCTCCAGCAGAACTGGACCAGCGCTCCAGCCGGATCTAAAGTGATGTCAGGAAATGGGTGGGGGCAGGGAAGGGGGAGCACAGCGAATGACACAGCCCACGATCAGGAAACTCACTTGGCAACATTTGCGGAAAACCCGGAGAGGTACACGGGAGTTAAAGCCCCACAGAGCAGCGCTCCCGGCTGCTCCCACCGCTAATCTGCTCCCGCTCTCGGAGCTCAGAGAAAAGAGGACAGTTGCCAGCTCCCGAGAATCGGGAGCGGTGCCAGCTGACGACACGCTGTGATCGGCAGCCGATGGGGCTGGGTGAGGTCTGCTGTCATGTGATGAGCGCTTGATAGCGAAGGAACGGGAGGGATGCGCCCACTCCGGAGAACACCTACGGCTCGCTACCCAATAATGGTAAAAGGATGCAGGAGGAAGGGAAGGGGGGAAAAAAAGCATCGTGTAGCTGTAAGGCAGCTACAGCAGGTAACTATTACAGAGGTTGCTCGCCCAGAGATGGCAAGGGCCAGGAGACTTCACAGTAGCACTCAGGCAACATCAGCCCAAACCAGAGGCGGCTGCAGTGGTGCACCGCTTTCAGGGGAAAATGTGGCAAGACAGAGGTGAGGTAGTGAAGCCTTTAACATCCCTAAACCTCACCAGAGCAGGAGAGACAGAGGAATCACCCCAGCGGGTCTGGTTCAGAGTTTGGGGCTCCCAGGTAACCAGCACTCCTCCTCCTCAGATGGTGCGTGTGTAACGGGGGCTGAGGTGATCGAAAAGCCCAGGGGAAGGAAAGGGCTGGATGTGGCAGAATGCTCCTAGGATGCGCTGCAGCAGCTTGCAGAGGAGTGTGACTTTCTTGTTCCTACACCCGGGAGTTACCTAGAGACAAGCAGCCTCAAGTGCAGGAGCTCCCGGGATGGGAATAGAACTGCTGCAGCTTCAGGATGGCAACACTGTCACTGCTGTCCTCCTCTTGAACCCAGACATCCATGGGGGTCCGTGTCTGGACACTCAGCCCTGTGCCAGGCATCTTACAAGCTAAACAGACATGTCAGAAGGATGGGAAATGGAAATAACAGTCCTCAGGAATTAAACAGCAAAAGGAATAGCAAATGCAAGAGAGCAAAGGGAACGTTTTAAGGCTGGGCACTCAACTCAGGGCTCCTGATTCGTCTTCCCATCCCACACACCCTCCCCTCCCCACCTGTTTTAGGGGTATTTATAAAAAAAATTATTCTGCTGTGGAGTAGGTTAAGGAGTAACCAAAAAGTTTTTCCCTCTGAAGAAACCAGTAAACCCAAAAGCAACACAAGGCAGCTTCAGAAGCCAAAAAAAAAAAGGTATTACCATAGCATAATAATGACAAATTTGGAGCAGCAGAGATAAGATGGACATTCATATAACATAGACGAGAATTAAAGCAAACACATCCAAAACCAAGCTAATTCAAAGGAATGAAAGCCTCAGAAGTTACAGATATTCCCACAACAGTCTGTGGTCACTAAGCATTAGATACCAAACAATCAAAATCAGGCCTTCTATTTAAGAGCACCTTGGGAGATACCTGTGTGGGCATCAGATGGCTTTTGGTGAGCAAACAGGAGTGTGAGATGCACAAACAGCTCTGCACTGCACACAGAGACTCAAAGGGACATGTTAGTAGATCTAAGGGCTCAACAAGGATAGAAGCAAGAGGATCACAAATGGAAATTTTACCTACAGCAGGTCTGACTTTTCACCAAGGTCCATATGTAAAAGAAACAAAAAAAGCCTCAAGGACTATGCATGCCTTGGAACATCCTACTCAGTATGCAAAAATGTTCTATTTCACATGCACAGCATCCCCAAAAACTGGGTGTTTTTCATTACTTCATTTCACTACCAAGTAGTTATTCACTGAAAACACAGGGCTGAACCTCCTTATACTATTCTACTAAGCAAAATAAATTTTGAAAATAAAATAATAATAAAAAAAGGCTTCCTTCCTCCATTATACCCACACAGAGAATGCTAAGATTACTTTCCATACCTGGTTTTTCTCATACACTTACACAGATATGCACATCTAAGAAGTGAAGGCTCAATTAACATGTAAGTGCTGGTACTTTTTGATAGAATTTTCCCCTTCCAAACCAGCCATCCAGGACAACCCAGTCCTGCACATTCGTGGCCGATATCGCTGATGGTTTGGCAATCTAATGTCAGGCAGGCAGATGATTTAAAACCACACATCTGACTCTCCAAGAGACAGAAAATACTTGGATGTGCTTAGTAAAAACACAATGAATGCTGAGATTGTATTCTTTTCGAGACTGTTTAATTAGGCTCTGAGTCACACATGCTACAACAACTCACAATGAAGTTTGGAGAGAAGCAAGCTCTATTTACAACTGCAAGATGGTGGGGTATGGTCCCCTTGGCTTAGAGGAATCTGTTTTTCCTGCTGATCAAAAGGAGTCAAAATTAGAGGCACAAAATCAATCAATTGTGGCTGTCTGAGTGGTATTTGGAGAGCTACTGCGGGCACCATAACCTAACCCTCCCTGTGTACACTCTCTCTGCCATGCAAAACCAGTACAGTCACTGCCTGAAACTAGAACCACCACTTTGGTTTAATTTTGTATGTCTAGTTATTGGGAATTCTCTCCCTCTTTAGGTGTCTGTGCTCCTGCTTAATTACCCCAAGTCTCTGCCTCTGGGCAGTGGCAAGTCCTGTAGTCACACACCCGTATCTCCTGGTATGGGAAGGAAAACATCTTCTACCCCCCTTTACACACCGTGCCTAAACTCTTTATTTTAATAAAAGGGTCAGCAGGTGACACTGGCTCCATCACAGTCAGTAGCAGCTGACTTTCCAGGGCCCAGGTTTCACGCCAACTGTTCAGCTGACGTCCCAAAAACATTATCATCTCCATGGAGTAATTAGCATGTTTTAGTAGCTGGTGGCTTCGGAAACTGCACAAACTCCAGCAGCATTAGAAGCACCAGACTTTCTTTTTGCCTTGCTTTGCAGTTTGATTTGTCTTCAAATCTGAAAGCAAATCTCAGTTTTTCATGGTTTAGATTTGAAATCATGCACAGATACTGAATTTTGTCACATTTATGCCTAACTTCTACGTCAGGCTCATTTCAAACCGCTGCTGAAATCTGTCCATTAAGAAAAATTATTAAAAAGAAAACCTGAAATCAAACAGATCCTTGACCAGTTTCTGGAACAGAAAGAGGAAAACAGAAGAGAAAGCGGTTTTGGTATATATAACCAAGCAAACCCAAAGCTTTGAGAAGAGCATGTGCTTCTAGAAGGAACACACGTCACTAAAAATATTTCTGTGCTCATGTATACCTAAACACAAAGAGTGGCTTTATACCTGGAGTTTTACCCCAAAATTAGCCCTCCTAAACCCATCAGCACTGTCTCATCATAAGTAAAGGAAAAAATTCGACCTGTTAGGCAAAATCAAATCAACTGAAAAGAAGCTGAAATGTGAATTCACAGTCAGAGAGTGGCAGCTCAAAGGACCAGACAAGCTGCACACCAAAGCTTAAGCTGAAATAACAAAAATCCAAAGACATCCTCTTCTTCTTGGAACCTCCACACACGCTGCTTTCCTTCTGTGAATTCATCAGTAATTTTTGCCACTGCAAACTTTTTGGTATATCACCCACCAGAAGTCTTGCTAACAGTATAAAAACCATCAGCAACCATGGCAAGAAAAAAAATTCAAGCCTTGAGCTCCTTGGATCCCTCCAAAATGAGGTCACTTCAATTCAAGGCTGAATGACCCAGTCAGAAACCCATAAGGGTATTCTGCCCACATTTATGTCCACACAGATTAAGAAGAATGTTTTGTTAATGGTTTAGTTAAGGGCTTTTGGCCATTCTTTTTCATCACACAGTTTTCAAGGAAACTATTAAACACGCTGTACTGGTAACAGATGAAAAAAAAAAAAGAAATGCATGAATATTTTGGCTTCAGCATTCATTAAGAACACATAGAGCAGCATACAGCTTCCTGCTCATTGATACCATCAGTGTCAGACCTTACACTTCCATGCCTACAGCCATACCCCCTTCAGCTGTGATCCAGGCAGTTCCTGCAAGGCAAGCAGGGTCAGCTGGGGTTAATAAGCAAAGGAGAGGCCCCCGGGGAAAGATCCAAGTGCTGCAGACACTGGAGCTGGTAGTGATGGAGCAGCACTGCTCTGCTCTGCTCTCCCATGGATGCCTACCCCCAGGGAAGCTGCTGTGTGGATCTGCAGCACGGTATCTCGCAGCTCTGAGCAGATACTGAAGGACACACACGACGCCCTTATGCAACACACACAGCTCTGCTTTTCAAAGCTGTTATCCATAGAGGAGAGGATAAAAGAGAGCACCTTGTGCCTCACCCTGCACACCCCATGCCTTGGCTCTTTATCTGCCCTATAACCAGTCCTGGAGTAAGGAAAGTTGAACGAAAGAACGAGCAAGTTTTTATAACTCGGGAGAGAAAAAACCAGCCAACAACCGAGAGTCTGCGCTCCGCAGAGAAATGAAACTTCCCAGCCAGCCAACTGTTAAACCCTCCCGTCTTTATCAGCTTCTATTCTGGGGTAAGTTCTTCACCATTTCTACAGGACATGGTGAAATTCTCCCACTTTTCATCCCAATGCCTTGTGTGCTGCCACACTGCCATGTCCCACTCCACACCAGGCTGTGGCAGAGGAGAGAGAAATGGCTCCCCTCCACAAGTATCCACAGTGCAAAGCGTCTTAGGGTCTCTGTCCTTAAGTCTATTAGAACTATGCACTCTTGAGTTATTTTTGTTAGTGTTATTAATGTCACACTGGGGGGAAAGGCACCTAGAAAGCAGCAAAACTCTTCTTCAGTATTTATTTGTGAACAAGCTCCAAAATCCTTTGGGAAAAGTTTACAGCAACACTTAGTCAGTAACATGATTTGGTTTATACACCTAGTGTACACGGGGTAATTCCTGCCACCCCTGTCTATTTGACTTGACTGGAGATGATACAAACTCTGAGAGGGACATGTTTCACAAAAACCCTCTGTAATCCTTGCAACAAAAGGGAACTCTGAGAGTCAGATGAGGAAAATCCCCAGAACTCTCAAAGATTGCCCCCGCAGAGTCAAGGTGATTTCAGAGTCACGCAGCTTTAATAACGGGACTTCCTCAGGGACACAGTATTAAACATTTAGAGAAAGCATTTGAAAAGAAACTGTATCATCAACCTGATTTCTAATCTTTTCACTTTCAGCTACTTAGAAGGACTAGGAAGTTACTTCTAAAGGATGCCAGAGTGATGATGCTTGGCATTTTGCAGGAGGCAGGGCTGAGGGGGAGACACACTCAGCTTCTCTCTCATTTTTCCTACAGAGAAAGATTTTAATTTTTATTGGCTAACATCTTCAATTTATCCATCCACTGGGTTGTTTTCCATATTAAAGAACAGTGCCTTTGACAGAACACTATATGAAAACCAAAAGAACTAACAAAACAAGCCCCAAAATTCGGTTTCGCTTTCCCCTGGTCTGGCACTAGGTAGCCCATTAGAAACTCAGCCTTCTCAAAAACATATATGAAAATGGAGGGGACAGGAAGAGAAAGCAAAAGCAAACCACGGAAGTCCTTTTCTGTTGCAGCTGCCTGCAGGCTCCAGGATCATTGCCACACACACTCATTGTGTACTCAAGAAGGAAGGAACAACTGGATTATTCTATGAGGCTGATTGGAAGTACAGGACAGTGTAACTTCAGGCCGCCTTTTGATGTTGTTACAAGAAAACCTCCAGATAAATCATTGCAAGAGTCTTTAAAAAGTCTCAGATCAGGAAAATAAAATGAAATAGCCTCAGGAACTCCCCATCCATCCCCCCAAAAAACAGATCTGAGGCACAACTCACATTACTGCCCACCTAAGAGCAAGCAGCAAGATCACTACTTGTTAGGAGCTGACAAGTCTGAGATAAATTTTACTCTTAGATGCACATAACTTCTCCCATTGTCTTCACATGTGACACAAAATAGACCAAATCCCCACATATCCCTTAATTTTTTTTTTTAATTTGATGAAAAAAATTAAAAAGTATTCAACCGACCAGTTTTAAGAAGAGAAACCCTACGCCTTACTTAAAAAAAGCAAAACCAAAATACTTTTTGTCCCTTTTATCCGAAGGTAAAACTAGCCAACTCTGAAGCAAACAATTAGAAAATAAAGGAGGGTCTGCATCTGTCCTTACAGATTCTATGTGAAATTACAACTCTGAAGAAAACAATTAGAAAATAAAGGAGGGTCTGCATCTGTCCTTACAGATTCTATGTGAAATTTTATATATGTATATACATATACTTTCCTTTCAGGTTGCTCTGGAAAATACTGCCACCATCAAGGAAATCTGACAGAGTAAAGGGAAAAAACCCACTAAAAAAACCCCACCACCTAGTGAACCACAAAACACTGTTGAAAGGCAGAAACAAGTTAAAGAATAAGTTGCCAAAGAAAAGCATTCTCCGTGAAGTCAAATTTATAGTAACTTTCTAAATCAGAGCTCATAGAAAATGTTTTCAGATTCACATGTTGATCTGTTTATCCCCCTCGGCTATTTTGCTTAAAATAACACTCATTATCCACAAGGAGAAAAAAAACAAAAAAAAGCCAAGGAGCCTTCCACTTGCGAGAGCTGGGGCCCGAGAAGGCGGGAGGAGCCGAGCAGACCCTGCCGGGCTATTGCAGGCGCAGCTCGGCTGAATTCAGTCCTGGCTCAGCAAAGCCACGCTCCGTGCTTGGCACAGGGTCCTGGCTCCTCCGCACGGCCCTGCCAGAGCCCGGCACAGCAGGAGGAAGGCAGCTCGGGCCAGCAGATGTTGCTAACACTTACGCCTGTCACGAACAGAAAGGACAAGAAAAGTCTTGAAGAGGCAGCGACTTGTTTTCTTTGTCAGGAGTTGGGAGATGGGGCTGGTGGGGGGAGAGGAGGAGGACGGCACCTCTCAGGATTGCTGCTCCTTCAAAGCTGCCTTTGTCGGCGTGCCATTGCTTGGCTGTTATTGCTACCGAAAAGGAAAATAAAAATCGGTGCTCTAATTAAAGCCACTCAGCCATTTCAAATCAACACATTATTGTAGTAATGAGAAAGCTGAGTTTTTAGTGGTGGAAACAAACATTTCAGTTGCAAGAACTTTTTTGTGTGTGTGTGTGTGTGTGTGTGTGTGTGTGTGTGTGTGTGTGTGTGTGTGTGTGTGTGTGTGTGTGTGTGTGTGTGTGTGTGTGTGTGTGTGTGTGTGTGTGTGTGTTGGGGTGTGGTTTTTTTGTTTGTTTTTTTTTTTTTTTCCCAAATCATACTATTTTATTTTAGGTGAAAATAAAAAATCCACAAGGAATTTGTACAGGTAAAACTGGGGGGCCTCAACAGGGAATAGCAGTACCATGGAGCTGAAGAGAGGGCTGTGCATTTTACCTGACTGTCCAAAGAGCACACAAATCCCTGTTCTGCTCAGTGTAGATCCAGAAAAGTCCCATTTCTCCTCCTCATCAGTCCACCCACACCTACTGTGGTTTTCTTGATTTTCTTCCTCCATGATGGGCTTTCATGGCATTGCCAACAAGAAGAAATCAGTAAATTTCCTCTGCTTGACACCACCTTTAAAATGACCTAACAAAAAGGAGAACCTTTCCAGTTGGATGAAACGTCTGTGGGGAATTTTGGGATCCCTCCAGGTGGGATGGGTCTCCTGTTCAATGAGACACGGGCAAGGGAGGATGTGAAGGCATCCCAGGCTCCACAGGACTCCCTGCCCACTAGGGAGAAATGATTAAAGAGAATTAAAAAAGGAAGCAGCAAGCTATGGTGGCTGTCTCTAAGCTATGAAATTGGGTCTCCCTTTTTTATCCTCTTGCTGGTCTCTTCAGCTGGACACCCACATTTTACACCAGTGACAACCTGGCCAAGGTAGGAAATCATGCCTGGAAAACGTTCTTGGCTTTTTTGAGTTTAGACAAAGTCAATGCGAGTTGCAAAGTTATTTTGCTCCTTCACTTTGTAGGAGTGTCTTAAATAAGAAAACCCCCAATCCCCAAAATCTACTGGGGACTGCCCTCTGCCTCGTTAAATTCACTGATGTGTGTGCTGCAGCAGACACAGAACAGGTCTGGGAGAGCAGCTCTTGCAAGAGAAGTTGTAACATTTCAGGAGCATGCAACATTTCCAAGTACTGAGAAGCCATTAAATAAGAACTTCAGCTTTACTACTTTTCTTTCATTTATTTTTTTTTTTTTTTAGCCCTTTATGTTACCCAAAAATCTCGAAAATATCAACCTGCGAGGATCCAAAATCATCTAAGAGCAAAAAGATGCCCTCAGCATCATTCCTTTAGAAGCCTTGCAACGTTACTTTGAAGGCTCTGACCACAAGATGTTTCTGAATCTTTGGGGAAGGGTAATTCCTTTCAAGATGCATGACAAAGCTGTTCCAAAATTACACCTTAATAGCAAACCAGCCTACTTGGGAGCCTTTTTACAGCTTTTCCCATAAAACCAAAAGCAAATTCAAGACCTTTTTTCAACTGATTAAAAATCCATATTATTGGATACCTAGGCACTCTAAAGCCAAATTCTCTTGATGCAGAGTGAACCATAACCTCAACAGCCATCCAGTAGACTTTTTGTTACATGCAGAGACAAGCAGGGCTGAGCATCCCAAAGGCTATTCTGCAGCTTTCCAGCAAGAGGAAACATGCCACAACACGTCTCTGGCTTCTGGGTTAGGTCAAGGCTAGTGAGAGCAGCTCTGGCTAACTCTTTCCAGAGGCAGCAAATGCAAATGTTACCCACTTGGAGGCAGAGAGAAGTGTACAGACCTTTCCCACCACCTCATCTCCCTATTTAGAGCAGCAGCAGGCTGGTTAAACAAGATGAGAGACAGTAAAGGAAGGCAAGGGGGGAAAAAAAAAACCCAAACCAAAACAACATAAAGGACCTTTCCTACTGCACGTCTCCTCCCAGTTATGGGCTAATATCATCTTCAGAGAGGCTGCAGAAGAGAGATTAACTACCTTTGTGAGCTGCTGGTTTGGTTTTTGGAGAGAAAAGCTCTGCTCAGGGTTGTGACAAGTACTCAGGACTGCTGAAGTGACCTAGGATGAGATCCCTGCTCAGCTGTAAAGAATTCACAGGGCTACAAGTCCCAGTTTTCCCTCTGCAGGCACAAGCCCAGAAAAGGAGAGAATGAAAAAGGTCATAAACAGAGCTAAGGCAACCTGTTCCAAAGTTTGTACACAGGTCATGCTGCCCAGCCTGTGTCACACCTGCCAGCTGAAAAGGTCTGTCCTTCTACATGCTGGCAAGTTCACCTTTGCACAGGGCCAAAGCTGTGATACTGGAGTTGCATTTGGGCCCTGAAGTGTAAGAACTCTGAGAGTTTTGCTCCAGCTAACTTCTCTTGAACAATTTCCTTACCTGAGCTGTCAACTATTCTGCTACTGCAAGCTCTCAAGCACAAGCTTTCTGACAGCTTGGCTTTTGGGCTCTTCTAAAATTGGGCTTTTGTCATAAATCAAGTGCAGTCAGGCCCTGCCACATGGCAGCCCCTCTGGGGAGCAGGATGTCAAGCAGCCACACG
Organism: Sinosuthora webbiana; assembly: GCA_013397395.1. NCBI lineage: Eukaryota > Metazoa > Chordata > Aves > Passeriformes > Sylviidae > Sinosuthora > Sinosuthora webbiana. The sequence goes on from VXBN01015902.1 coordinate 405,260, forward strand.
AGTCCCCAAGGACAGTCAGGCACACAAAAAGCCAGGACTTCCCTGTTTTTTAAAGACCTGTTGCTGACCCTTTCCTTCCCCTCTGCAAGATCAGCAATCCCAGTTGTATCGTTATGAGATATACAGAACTATCCCGTACCTGCTTTTGATGACTATGAATTCACCAAGAAGACAGGTCCTCACTTTCTTGGCCACTTTCACAGAAGCTGTGAGCTTTTGAGACCTCTGCATCCCCCTCAGATTTGATCAAAAGGCTCAAAAACTACTAATAGCACAGACACAGCCCTAGAAAGAGTCCAATTTTTCTCTCCCTCTTGCATTCTTGTCCCTCCCTGCTAAGACAGATTTTATGATTAACCTAGTCTGAATGTACCCTAAAAGCAGATGTAAAAATGTGTACATTAGAAAATGTTAATATTGGCAGATATTCACATTCCTTTCCAGGGTTTCACAAAACTCTTAAATCCCTGGTGACAGGACCTAAATGGAACATGAACTTTTTGCTATCTTTGCAGCCATACAAGAAACAAAGCAGAAGTTGATGCTCTATTATTTATATCCCTGAAATCCTTGCTTGGAAGTGTCTTCGATTCAAGAACAGCCCATCAGATAGTTATTCTAGTAGGTTTATCACCTTCTTTTACTTTAACATTCTGATTTTCTGTCACACAACACAACGATTTTCATGTTTGTTTTTCCTGTTACCAGAGCAAACCATTCATTTTTAACTGTTGATTTTGGCATAGGAGGATCCTAAGTTCATAATGGAAATGTGTTTTCAGCGGTAGTACTGAACAATAGAAAAGTCTCTTTCAACTGTCTGGTTATGAGGAGAACCAGCTGTAATTAAATTTAAGTCAGAGTGGCTCTGTTTCAGAAATGCAACAGTCTTCACTAACTTTGCAGTCAGGGAGTTTGCAGCATTTCAGGAAAAAAGCTGCTTTTCTGAAGGCCTTATCTGAAAGCAGTCCCACAAAACAGTCCCTTTATTCTAGCTTAATTTGATAATGATGAATAACCGAGCATCTTTCAATAAGCCTTTTCTGGGTGTTGTGGCCACAATGTGGGGCCTCAATGACTTATATCCTACTAAGAGAACTGGAATATGCAGAAACCAGCAAAAATCTTAGCGTTGCCAGGCTCAGGTTCTTTGAACTGCATCTACCACTGGATAAAGCAAACATCAGGAATTGAAATCATAATGAAAGTGCTTAATTCAACACATTAGAAAAGTCAAATTTCATCATCTGCTTGATTGACTGTCCTACAGCACTTTAATTGTTCTCCAACTTCCAACAGGGCACGACTGTGAATTCTACAGAGCAGCCAGGATTTCAGAACCTGGAGAGAACGACTGCAGCTGATGGGCTGGGAATCAAAACACCCTTCGGTGCAAGACTTAAAAATCACCTCTCCACCCCTGTATGAAGTTATCAGGAATTGCTCTATTATTTCTGTCATTAACCAACCATTCCTCCCCCCACCTTTGCACCGAATCCTCTCAAGTGCAGCCAGAGATTATCAAAGCCAGCGATAGCCTTTCAACAGCTCAGCCAGTTGAAAAATCTCTCAAGTTCTGCTGCTATCACCGCTGCCTGAGCTGACGTCAGGCTGTTGTTTACTGGAGATGGGCTGGTGCCAATTTCCACTGAGCTGAAGACAGCCTCGTCCAGCCTCTTTTGGCTGTGCACAAGCAAGAATTCCTTGTGTGTGCTTGCGTGCACTGCGGAGAGCGTGCACGCCTGTCTGCTCGTGGGCACACACAAACGTGGGGGGGGGAAAGCCATTGGCTTTTATTTTCCACTCAGATACCAGAATTAAAAACAACAAGAGAAAAACAAAATACAGCACTTTGTCTTCTCTGAGAAACAGAAAAGCACAGAGAGGGAAACACCGCCAGTTTTCTTCTAAGAACTGTCACCGTATGGATAAAAACACAATTAAAAGCTTAGGATACCCCTAAAATCCCTGCAAAGAAGTTCACACAGTCAAATAATTTTAAAAACCCAAATGCCTGTCCATCCATAAAAGGATTGAGGTGAAAATTTAAATACTTGACAGAATAGAAGAAATAGCCAAGTTTTAGAAGAACTATATAAGTTTTCAGAGTAACTTCACTGCCTTCCTCTTCTAAGACTATTCTTCCAGAATGCCCTGGATCAGGTATAAATACATTTACTTAATTGAATTTTATGTAATCAAAATATTCTAAATCATTAATAGTCCAGAGGAAAAACAAACAACTCCCCCAAACAAACAAGAAATCCAACTACGTGTGACCTTTTTGTAACTTTTGTTCATTTACGTTATTCTCTGTAAAGGAACCCGTTTGGCATCAAATCCTGTTTTCAAGCCCAACTTTTATATGGTACAAACATAATTATCTTGATGGCTGTAAGGTTCCATTTCAAGTTTTAAGTGTTACACTGTCATTTCTGCCTGGGAAAACACTCCAGCACACTTGGATTTGAGGAACACTAAAAGCAATTATTGGCACCTCAGGTGAAGTTTCCAGTATTTGCATCGAAGCGTGGACTGCCACTGTCATCTGAGTGAAAGAATTAATTGTACTGGAGATTTTTGGTTCCACTTAATGGCTTCTTCCCCTTAGCACCTAAATACACAGTCCTTTGCCTTCTTACTTCCCACGAATGTATTAGAAAAGGATCTTCACCCTCCTGATTTTAACTCCATCTAGTCCTCTCTTCCCATGGAACTTTTCTTTCAAATTTAAATAATTTTTTCAAAATTTTTGTATTGAGTCAATTATCTGAAGAGGTTTTGCAGACCATTTATACTGCTCTGTAGGTTAACCACAAACAACATAAATAACTGTTTTCCTCTTCGTTTAGGGAAGTACTGAGTTTGAGATCCCCCCTCAACATCAGAAGTACAGTGCACGTCGAAAATACGCAAAAGCGGGGAAACTTAATTTGAATGATCAGAAACAGTGAACTTTACTCTGTAGGTCCAATGTTCTATATTTTCCTTACATTTATCAAATTATCTATAAAAACACCAAGCTGAGAATCCAGCTAAAACATGAAAGAAAGCAAAACATATTTAACCTTTAACAGAAAAAATTATGAAGAAGGCACACTGACTACAGCATGCAAGTTAGTCGAGACTTTGCAGACAGCCTTCTTCACAAGAACACTTTCCATCCCTGCTGGCCAGTGGTATTAAATTGATACTCTATCAGACAATAAAATACATGCTGCCTTTCTAGAGTGACAAATTTTGTGGGTTGGTGATGATTTTCAATATAGAAGTTTAAGAACTTTTACTCTGAAATGATACATAGCACCTCCTTACATGCCACTGACTGTTTCCTCTCAATTATTTCTCCTCAAAGACACCAGACAGGATATCACCACCTAAAACAAAACTGAGAACTGGCATTTTGAAGTCTAGACACAATTTCCTCTTTTGGAAGCCTCCTCATCTCTGTACCTTCCCCATGTAACCACACTCTCAAGGTGGCCTCATCTGGACCTCCTGTATAGAGACAACAGTTCAAAATAGCATTTATTTCTGTACACCAGAACCAAATGTGAATAACTTGGTTGATAACTACATCGAATTGTCAACCCTTACTTTTAACACTTTCACCTTTTCCTTCATATCTCAGGGGAAAGGGGGATGCAGCATGGATCACACACACACTGTTGGAATGCCAGGACCTGTATCAACATCTCACACGACTTCCTTAATCCACTCTTCCTTGACATGCTTCTTGTGCTCTTGAAAAAA
>VXBN01015902.1:409027-424958 GCA_013397395.1 Sinosuthora webbiana
AAAAAAAAGCTCTGTTTCTGTGGTGACCTTGGTATTATGTTCTGCAGCTACATCTTTTTGAACTCCTTTGTGCATTCCCTGCTTTGCAATCTGTTCTGATGACAGGCTTTCAGAAAATACGATTGCGTGTATTATCTACACACGTAGGAATTATCTATGCATGGTAATGCTCCTGGGGCTGGTCACCTACATTTCACACTGCACTCTGTAGGTTTTGCAAATAGGTGTAGCCTCTGTCTCCATTCAGACTGCAGTTTGACCTTTGTTTAGCTGTGCTCTTCAGCAATTTTACTGCTTTGTCATTAGGGAATAATTTTCACTTGCCTTCTACATGTACAGTGCTCTTCGGAGGAAAAAAAAAAAAAAGTGTTTCTCACTGCGACAGACTCTCAGTTGTGTCTGTCTGTTATCAATGCTGGGAAGTTTTTTGGTCTGGAGGACTAGCACAGAGATGTGTGCAGCACTGCTTTGAGAAAAGGGAGCTGAACAGTTGTGATTCCATTCTCATGATACAGGAGACATTCTGGGGGGACTGCAGCTCTCTCTCCCTCTCCCATGTTATATTCAGTAAAATGTGGATTCAAGAGGACTGAAATCAATTTGAATTCAGTGAATAGCCATAGAGATTATAGTTTTCATGAAACTAGAAAACTGTTTTCAATCACTCTTTAACCTAAAGGACTTTAGACAATCCAAAATACTTGGGTTTAGGACTAGCCAAAATCTTAATTTTTCACGTTAGCAAAAGAAACATTTCATGTTTCAGGTCAAACCAATCTTTATTTTTTGATTCAGCCACAAGATCAAAAGCAACACAGTTAATCACAGCTCTGATAACTTCTATTGCTACTCCTCAACTTGCTAACCAGTTAAAAATAAAGTTCCCATGAATTATTTTTACACTGCTACATAAGGCTAGAGAAAATGGTCTCAGCTGATCTCTTGTTCTCTCCAAAGAACCAAGAATACCCCTTTCTTGGGTGGTATTCCTCACAGAGCATTCAAACAACTTCCTGGGAGTTTGCAATCTACTTCATTTCTCCCACTGGAGCCCACAGTTAATCTTGGGGTTTGGGATTCACAGGTTTCATTTAACTTTGTCTGGCAAAACATACTTGAGACTGGCTTCTAGCAATATCAAGGGAAAAAAGGAAACACTTTGGGTAGCATTCCAGCTCTATCCACTGATACACAGGCAGCATGGAGTGATGTGTGAGAATACAGAACATCAAAATCCTTACTACTGCCCCGTGCAGAGCCATATAAAAACTGATGGGGAAGTGAGCCTGACCAGAAGGCAGCCCTCAGATCTCAGCTGCAGACCTCTGAATTCAACCAGATCCCATGGAAAGTTAAGGTCTACTTCAATACCAATAAAATCTCTTTCCAAAGACCCAAGGCACAGGGAAAGACCACTGGCTGCAGTCTCCAGCCTGCACAGAGCCTTGGCATCACTGCAGGTCAAGAAAGCTGCCTTTTTTCCTTTGTCACAGTCAGCAACAAAAGCCAGAAAACTACTTCTACTGCCAACTATTCTTTCCACAGGCATCAAAACACCAAAGGGACTCTGTGGACTTGTAGACTGCTTAGCCAGAAGCTTGTCTTGACTTCCTGGAACAGAGAGGACATGGAGGGGCTTTGCACCTTCAGTGGTTCTTGGTGAAGCCAGAAACACACGTCACGAGCATGAGGCACTGGAGTTACACAATCAAATTAAATGCTGTACTGAGTACCCAGTCTCCTCCTCATCATTCCCCCTAACACACACAGTGGGAAAACCTAATTAAAAAGGTCCCAGAGATCCCTCAGTAACCCAAGTTTTGGTTCCCCATTGAAAAAGGAAAAGCTTCTTCATGGTATTCCCTTCTTCAGGGACAAGAGGCTCAATGGCATCAAGCCAGAAAAATGGCACAACTTGTCTTCCCAGAGGGCAGCCTGCCTCGTACAGTGTGGCTGTGCTGGAAGGAGGCACAGGCAGAGCAGATCTGAGCTGATGCTCAGCACAGATGTGACACTGGCCCCACACACAGCTTCTGCTGCCTGTGCCTGTAAAGGTGCCAGGGCTGGACACAGCAAAATACCCCAGGGTGAGGGGAAAGCCCCAGGGATTTTCAAGCCACAGCTGCTACACCATTTGTACAGTAGAGAAAGGCCTTAGCAGGTAGAAAGATGCAGAAGGGGCTGGCAAAGGATTGGAAGTTTTTCCTCGCTCTCCTTTTCTAGGCAGTGGCAGATGATCTTGCTGTTTCAGGTGTCCTGAACAATAGCTATGGAGCCAGGCCCTATTTTGGTGGTAGAAAAGGAACTGGCTTTCTGGGGAGAGCCAGAGACAAGCCAAGCCAGTTTCAGACTGTCATTTTTCCCTACTGGCTCATTCTGCTCAAATCACAAGCTAGAAAAACTGGAAAGGTAAGCAGTCCAAATTAATGGGAACATCAAGTGAACAGGTTTGTTTACACATTGGTTTAACTGGAATAGGGAGCACAACTCCAGCTTTGGGCACTAGCTTTGCAGACATTCCCTTAACTTACCTTTCTAGCAGAGAAAGCCATATGCAGACCTGAATTATTCCTGGTCTGTCCCCCAAAACACACCATAGTCTCTTGAAGCTTCATGCTTCAACCCACGACCACAACTCTTATTATTGGATGGCAACATTCATATCCTACCAGCTCACTCTTCCAACTCCATGTAATTAGAGGGAAAAAAAAATCAGGAACACCACAGAGCAGGAAGTTGTCTTTTTCCTCACACTGCTCTTCATGCATTATTGTTGCCACATCTTACCTGGAGCATTGTATTTGCCCACCAAATTGATATTTTTCCTACAGAAGAAAAAGCAGTTTTTTGGAGTCCTATAACCGGTAGGAAATAATCGATTTAAGACTAATGATTAAAAAATCCCCAGGTATATATTTATAGTTAATTCCTACCATTGAGCAGACTTCACCAGATGCTCAATTGCATTTCATCCTTAAGTGCAAACAAGGGCTCCTGCAGATGAGCCCTTTTCCAGCAGAGCTGCTGCAGATGGGCAGATCGTGGTGTCCTGCTAACTATCCCCGAGACCTCTGTGGTACAATGACTCCACTTGCTAAAAGCAATAACTTAAAATAAGCACCACAAAGGGAAGGAAAGTGACATGGATCTTGCACATCATTCCCCTTAAAGTTTTTTTTATTTAAAATATTTTATAAACTGCAGGGTGGAGCCACATTCTGCAGACAGGGAAATCTGAGCACAGTGGTTTTGCTGCAAAAACTCAGTGAAAAGAGGGAGTGCCTGATATCCCTGTACACACCAAGGGCTGGTCATCCTCGCCATATTCCATATGATCAGGAATCCCAGAAAGCAGCTGCTTCTGTGTGCACATCAGAAACCTGAATGAGAACATAAATGAGCCAAACTGCCTTGCACACTTTTTAAAACTACGGCATGACATAACTGCAAGTCATTGTCATGAAAAGTTTAGGGAAAATAAAACCCCCACCTGCCAAACACAGCTCTGTGGTCTACTGCTGAGTTTTAATGACAACTAGTGCATCTTGGAAAGCTGCTCAATAATAAGGTAGTACATTTCCCCTCCAGGACCAGAAACCAGGTCCTGTCACTTACCTACACAAAAGGCATACACAGGAAAATACCCCAAAGCCATGTGCCTCATGCAGCAATCAAAACCTTGGACACCCTCTGCACACATAAATTTGCTCTTATTACAATCTGTTTCAGTTGGTCAGCATGCTAAAAAATCTCCACTCAAGACTTCTGGCTTTTCCAATTAAACTTATAGACAAAAAGTCTATTTTTCTTTTAATGACATTGCCATTTATTGCAAAGCTATGATGAGTTCTTATCTCATTGTGGTGCCCCGTGGTAACTCATTATTCACTGAGCTTCACTTTTTGATGTATGATGAACAGCAACATACACTTAAATAGTTCCATTTAAACTGGCCCTGTAGTTGAAACAAATCATTCCAAGAACAGCACTGCATTACACTCAGAAGTGCTCAAAAGCTTAGGCTACGATATTCTTCAGCATTCACAGAGCTTAGTATCTTCAAATAGAAATTACTCAAGCTGATGTATCTCTCATTAAGTCAAAGTTCTTCCAAACCCGAAGAGGATGACTGATAGTCAGAGATTACCAGGGCCAACACAGTGAGAGATCACACTCTGTGGCCACAAGCAAGCCTGAGAGGGCTCAGACCCCCACAGCCCAAAGGCTGCAAACAACCTCAGCATCCCTGTCCCAGAGCCCAAAATTCCCCCTGGTTCATCACCAGCTCTGTCTGGTGCTGATGGGTAACAGAGCAGTGACTGCTCCTTCCAGGCCACAGCTGCAACACAAGTTTTCACATTTTGTGTGAGATGGAAAACCAGGAGAGTGCACAACAACAAAAATCCCCAGAGGCAGAAAACAACACATGTACTAGCACAGCTCCCCACCCCTCCAGTTACTCTCCAGAGGGTGAAGTGAGATGTCAGGACCTTTCCAGTAAAAAGCAGCGCTGCTTGGATCAGATTCCTTGCTCTGCCAAACATTGAAGGGATTGGCTTGAGAATTCAAATTGGTTAAAGGTGCAAAGTTTAGTTTGGGATGTTTAGAAATACTTTGGAAAGTGAAATATGGTCACTGGCCTGGCCTGTTCCTAGCAGCTTCCTACAGCAGATGCTTCTGGCACACCGGTATTTCAGGAGAAGAGGAGCCAGATCCACATGTCCTAAATTGCACCCAAATCACTGTATCTTTTATTTCCTTCCATCTGACTCCTGCCCTTCAAGCACAGAGCCTTAGGCACAATTTAGGTCATGAGAACCTGGTCTTCAGCCTCTCAACAAGTGGAAACACCCACAGCTCACTCGGGCTAGAAAACACTGAGCACTTTACAGGACAAGCTACACCTGCTGAGTGTAGTCACACACACATGGCAGAGCAATTCTTCTGCCTCGGGGGTCCCCGGACCGTAAACTCTGACCATGACACAGAGAAAAGCAAAACTGAATTTATACACATGGAGCATGTTCCAGCTGGACACTGCAGGTGAAACGTGCAATGTGAACATCCTCCACCTGCTCACAGTGCTCTGCAGGATCCAGTTTTCAAGAGACTGAATGTAACACCCCTCCATCCCTGTTACCACTGTACTGCACACTGAAGTCAAGCACTGAAATGTTTCCGAAAGTATCAGGAGTGTTATTTCCTTTCCAAAGCTGTTACATATCAGGAGAGATCATAATCAGATATTATCTCAGGCACAGGTAAGAAAGATGACAGAGTTAACCTATCCAATCTTTTTCACATGCAAGCACACACCCTGAAATAAGTCAAGAAATGCTAATTGTGTTTATTGCACTATAGTATAAACAGCAATTATGAAGCTAAAGAAAGTAACAAAGCGTCCCTGCCTGAAGGGTCTTCTCTGGGATATCATGTATCAGAAAAAAGATACACACAGAAGCTTGAGACATAGTCAAAGAAAAGCTCTCTCCAGATACAAAGTCCAACATTGTGCCCAAATACACAAGAGTATTTCACTCTCCGCGGCAGAGTGGCTTTCTGGGACATTTCACATCCCAGATGCAGAGCAGCCCCCCAAAACTTTGGGAGGCAGCAGACAGATACACAGTGTTCGGGTTCAGTGGCACCAGAGGGTTTCACAGTCCCTGCCTGCAGTCACAGCAGCCCCAAAGGAAAGGGGCACTGCTGTTCTCACCTCAGAAGAGGAGCCCTGCTGCAGAAATCTTACAGACCCACCAGCCATCTCCCTCTACCCCAAACCCAAAGTACACCAAGGAACAGGACAGTACTTTGAATTCCTGAGGTCAGCATGTCACTGTGCAGTCAGAGATGCCAACAACAGGGCTGCATCTTGAACCCACCCTTTGCAAAGAAGCAGAAAGGAGGTTTCTCCATCTGTGCACTAACACCTGTCCTTCAAAAAGCTTCATATACAAGGCACTACAGAGCCTGCATTCTCCATGCTGCAGAGCAGGACCTGGCACTCTCCAGTAAGCCAGGCTGGGGATTTCCTCCCTGCCATGCCCACTGTGATCCAAGTCAGCTGAGCTCTGGCAGGAGCAGTGCCCCAAACCTCCAGACTACCCAGTGTGAGGTGGAGAGATGACCCTCAGCCCCTGCAGCAGACATGAGCCTGCCTTGCTGAACAGACCCTGGTTAAAAAGCAGAGCAGGAATGGGGGCCAGAGAGGCTCTTCCTGTCTGCAGAGGCATTCCCCAGGGAGGAAAAGCCACTGGTCCCAGCTCTGAGAACAACTGGTCCAAAACACAAGCTCATAACTGCATCAAAGACCCTGAGGGCAGGCAATGAATCCTGGACTCTCCCCTACCTCATCTCCAACCACCCTTCAAAAGAAGGAAGCAGCAAAGACACGTCCAGTCCCATGGGCAAGCATTTGGTGAGTTCCAAGAGTGCCCCAAGGAGCTGCAGCAGAAGGACACCCAGTTTCTACATTTAGGTTTGAACTACATACAGAGCTGGCCACTGCTTGCAAGACAAGGACATTCCCAGTCGTGGTCAGCAGAAGAGAAAGGTAACAATAGAGTTGTTAAAGCAGAGCACTGAGATTAAGGGGCCCTTCTTTCTACTGCCTATTCTGACACCACATTAAACACTCCTCTACCAAAAAAAACCGGGCAATAAAACCCTTTCTTGACATCACAGGAACATTTAAGACTAAGTTAACTGATTCAGGGCCTTGGTCTTCTTGCCAATCAAGTGAAAGACAAAATACATCCAAGATAGCTGACATGAACAACATGACATTTTTAAAAATCAGACCCTATTCCTTGTGCACTCAATACTACTACATTTTTCCTTGTTCTGTGTAAAGCATACAAGGTTAGAAGCAAAACAAAGCCTTCTCCCACACTTGATGTCACACTGGCAGTGCCAGATGCCTTGCTGCCCCATCTTCCCACACCTGGGGATGTTCCACGAGTACCCCACTGTTCCCACCCACTCCACATCACGCTTAAATCAAGGAAAACAGTTTATCAGCGTTATTCCCTCTTCCCAGTTTTTGGGCTGCAGCTGAGGAGGTGCCACAAACAAAAGGAAACAACAGGCAACAGGCTCCCTTTGCATGTCCCAAGGACTGGCTCTGCACACTGGTGCCTGAAGAACGAGCACATTGCAAAAGCATTATGTTTCCAGTGGCAAGATGGATGGGAAAAGTGCCAGCCACTTGCTATAACCCTTTTGTCACGCCAATTGCTGGCTGCTATGAGGATGTACTTTAGATACCTCCTTAGAAAAGAGCTCTGCATCTCATCCTTCCAGATGGAGGAGGAATGATTCATACACACATAAGCATGCTAGAATGATGGCTGAAGAGAAAACATTTTCTTTATGTTTTCTGTTTTGCATTACAGGCATGCTCAGGGCCTTAATCACAGCAAGAAAAAAAAAAAAAAAATGAACTGAAGTCGGTGACACCTCGTGCCCCAAAGAATGTTTGTACAAAACCCCAGTGCTACTTCTCCCTGGCCATGTCGAGCCTCACATTGCATGCACACACCTTCTGTGCCTCATTCCCATGCTCTCACATTCTCACAGCGTTTCTCTGCACAGAACACAACAGAATAACTCCACTGATATATCACACGATCACAAATTTGGGGAAAGGATCCAAGAGAGAGAGATCAGGAGTGGGGAGCTCTAAACTGACCACGGACTGAGTTGCAGTGCAGTAGAAAAGCAAAAGGATCTCTTTTCTTTCCAGACACACCAAGTGACTCTTTCCTTCCTGGAGGCCACTGCAGGCATCCTCCTCCCCACCTCACCTGCACAGCACCTCTGCCACACATTTCCCCTGCTCTAAAGGGCCCTATGAATCTCATTCTGCTTCTCAGCACTCAATTCCCACCCATTTACTTTCCTCTGGCCTCTCTGACTTGTGAAGCCCTTGGAGCAGAAATTACCTGTAAGCACCTGGAAAGTACCTGAAATATCCCTGAGTCCTGCTGCAAATAAACAAACAGCAGTGCACAGTACGTGTATGAAGCCAACCATATAACAGTCATCTCTGACATCTAACAGTAGGACTGCAGCTTCTTCTTCCTATGGACCAGGAAAACCTTCAGATTTGCTTTCTCTGCTATTCACCTCCCTCTTTCCCCCATCACATTATCCATTTCTGGAATCCATGCCTCACTCTTTATTATAAATTATTCTAATCAGGGCTTGTGGCATGGCAGAAATCCAGCATAACCTTCAGAAACATACATGCACACTGGCAATATAGCTTCTTTATTTCATAGGAGCCTTTCAAAGGGCCTGGTACAGGGTCTGGGAGGATTTGGCATCCTTTTTTTCAGCAGCATCCCCGTGGTGGTGACCCTTTCCTAAAGGGTGTTAGATGCATTCACCTACACTATTTCCTCTCTTTGTAAAAATTTCTCATTAAAGCCAGGAAAAAGTGTTCAAGCAGGATTTTTTTCCTCTGCTGTTTTTCAGAGAGGTTGAAATAGTGTGACTTAGACGTGGCAAAGGGGCTGGAGAGAATATCTGAAGCCCAATGCAGACCTTCTTTCCCACTCCATCCTCCTTTGAATGGGAAGATGTAAGATAGGCTGGGTAATTGCTCCAGCTCCTTCAGAATCAGGGTTCAAGTGGGAAAGAAAGGCAAAGGAAAAATAAAAAACAAAACAAAAACCACACAAAAGCCCCAGAAATTATAAGGATTCTTAACTTTTCTTGGGCAAGGAACACAGGCTATTTTAGTAGCTCTTGAAAAAAAAATCCCTAAACTTTGTCCCCTCACCCTGCGATAGCTCCAGGAGGAATCTGGATCTGTGGCTTTGCCATAAAAATAACAAGGAGGTTCTGAACCCCACACTGGGGAAGGGCAATAAAAAAACCCCCACAACAACAAGCAATTTAAACACAGAGCACTGCCATTTCCTTAAATGACATGTTAAGAACTCATCTGCAAGTCTGTCTTGGCCAATGAGGGCCATCAGTCAGGGAGATACAGTAATGCTCTCCAGCATGCAATTAGTCTCTGCTGTAAGCACTTCAACTCTGGATTTCTTGGATTATTATTGTTGTTTGTAACAACTATTACTGTTGCTTTGTAGGAGTGATATGATAGCTGTCCAAGCACCACAATCAAATTATGCTACCAGGACATTTGGGCAAGGGATTATCACAGCAAAGGAAATGGATTATCACAGCTTTTATTCTGAACAAGGATAAGAACAAGATGAGATATCATTTTGAACGTGGCAGGAGGGACAGAAGATTTATCTGAGATTTACTCTTTTACCTCCTCCCTCTTTTGGATTTTTCAAGATTGGCAGATTTTTGCAGCATGCCTATTTGAAAAGACAGAAACTGCCTTTTCTAGAATTTGCACTGAAATATCTGAGAACAGAATAAATTAAAAATATTCCAAACCAAAGGACACTTACAACAGCCTCCTTGGATTGGCTGAAAGGCTGTTCCTGGGCTTTTCCCACTGCATATCTGCCACTATTTCCTTCACTTGACATCAGGCAACACCATCACCACTACCAGCCCTAAAGACTTCAACTCTGTTTTGACAGTTTGCCATCAGATTTGTTCCCTGTCACAGGAAGGAGGACTGCTCACCTTCCTTCAGCTGAGCAGGCTCAGCAAAGAACTGATGTGTTCTTCCTTTAAAAAGGTTTAATAGTTTAAAGGTTCTCTGAAAAAGGCAGCATTTTATACCTTAGTTCTCACACTGCACCTCAAAACAAGTGTTAGCTTTTTTAACTTTGCAGATCTTGATTGATTGATTTTTGTTTTTAACAGTATTTTAGTATCTTCAACACATATATACATACCCTTTGGTGGACCCCTGATTTTGACCTCAATTTCTTTGGCAACAGCCAAATATTCTAGGCAGGATGAAGGAAAGCACACCAGCCTTAACACCCCTGTGATGCAGTTTGAGAGGTCATTCATAGCTATTACATATTCCAGAGAAGAAAAGGCAAAACCAGAAAAGACAGCCAAATAAAGAGAAGCAGAAAAACAAACAAACAAAAAGTGAGCTCTGCAAAGGATAGAAGAAGCAAAAAAACCTGCTTTGCTGCAGCACAGGGCAGGTATCTGAAAACTGATGACACCTGGGTATAATTTCTGGCTGTGGCCCTGCCTCCTTCTAGATGACTGCACCAACTCAACTCACCTCCAACAGGCTCTCCCTTCACATTTTCCACTGGACCACAGGTGAGCAGTGCTAAAACCTTTTCCTTGCCAAGGGACAGAGGACACTAAATATTACTGGCATGACACACTTCAACATGGCCCTTGTGATTCCGTAGGCAAGCAGCAACATTGGTAGTTGATTAAGGCTAGAAGGTACAATGACAAATTGAAAAAAAAATATCTAGAAAGAAGTGGAAGGAATCAAAACAGCAACAAAAAAGGAATTCAGAAGGACAGAAAGTAGGAAAGCAGATGATGAAAAGGTTCTTAGAAGAGGCAATAACAAACAAACAAAAAAATAAAAGAGAAAAAGGCATCCACAGGAATATCTGACTTCATTTGACAGGTGGAAAACAGGGTGTGGTGTTTTTTTTAATAACAATACTGAAATTGGGTAATCCAACAAGCAGTATTTTATTTTGCCCCACAGAAAAGGCATGGATATAGACTCGTGCATTTTTAAGAAAAAGACTCCAAGCTCTCAATGCACTTGTTTTCAGAACTAATGCTTTAACCACATTAGCAAGGCTATGACAAGACCACAGGGTAACTACAATTCCTTCTCTTATCCAGAACCTGCTTTTTCAGAGTCACAATCACTACAGTAATTTTGCAGTTTTGAGAGACTTTACCCTCGTTGTTTCTAGGGATTCCTCCCTATTTTAAATGGTAGGAGCTAAAGAGGTTTTGTTCTGCTTCAGCTAAGATCTCTTTATCCTTTTTTCTTTCCCTCCCCCCTGTATTTCTGTGCTTTTTAACTGGACACACACGGCCAAAGCCAGATATGAAGTGCTGTGGATCACTACAGCTCTGGGTAAATATTTTAGAGAATCAGGAATTTAATTGCAGATCACATTACTCCAACATCTCTGCCCTTCCTGTCACTTCACCTGCCTGTAATCATTAGAAAGCAGAGTGTCATTTCTAAGCTGTAGCTGAGCACTAAAAGCACCACGCTGGCCTTCCCTGGATCTACTTAATTAGAGATTAGCAGAAACAAAGCATAGGGAGACTATAAACATAATTTTGCCTGCAGATCAGCAAGCAGGTTTGGGTCACCAAAGAGATAAGGGCAATGCTGCTGTTTTATCTGTGTGGCAGGACCTGGTCCCTTTGCTGGGACCACACCTCCACCAAAATTCCCTCTGAAATGTCAATGTGAACCACAGTACCAATTTCCCAAGCTGCCGACCTTTAGCGTTGTCTGCATCACACCCCCAGCACTTGGGACTGTTTCTCTTCACACAAGAACATGCTCCACAAGCCTCATGATACTTTAACTCTGTTACACAGGCTGCTCACATGTCACAGAGCAGAAGGAAGGAATCTGCAGGGCTGGACCTTCTCAGTCCCACAAAGTCCACCAAATGAGCACCCACCACAAAGGGGTCCCCCAAGATGTACCTCAAAGTGAATAAATAATTTCCTCAAGAATCACAGCACACAGCTACATCAAAACAGAATCGTTTGATGGTGAATTTAAGTTCAGTTTCAGCAGGGAAGAAGAGAAGGAAAAGCAAAGCCCTGGGATTAGAAGACAGCCGTTCCCATTTACAGCTCCTCCCAATTAAAATGTTTTATATAGATCATCAGAACCTAATGCATCGTGCACGTTCCACAGCGTGCAGCATAAGGCTGCTGGTCTGTCATGTCTCTGCGAGAGCTCAGTGTGATGAATGATCTGGATACTTGTTCTCTCTGGTAGAAAAGCAGGAGAAGCTTTGAGACAAAGAAATAAAGGCCAATGCATGTTACACATCTTGCAGTGCTCAGTATCATCCCTCCTGACTCACACCTCTGAAAACAGTTAAGGTCACTACTTCTCTTTTATTCTGAATGTGGATTTCAGTGTCCGCCAAATCCTTGGGAGAATTTAATTTAAATCAGAAACAGGAACATCAGGAGCATTTGGGCTACGACAAACAATGCCACACCAGCACGTCATGAGAAAAATAAGTGATCTTCCCTTTTGCCTCTGCTGACAAACAGATACACGTGAAGCTGCTTGCAGGCCAGGATGTGAGTGTGATTTCTGGAAGACAATCTAATAAATAAAGATTTAAAAGAGTTTTTTAAAAAAAGGCAAAACAAACCAAACCTGACTACTGATTGCCGAGACTGAAAAACCTGCCTTCCCAAATCAACTAACGGCTCGGCAAGCCTACGTGAAAGGCAGACAAACAAATAGCATCTTTTCCTTTTAACATGGGATCTGCAATCAGAAACAAACAAAAAAAAGAAATCAGCTTTTTATCGATCTCCATAACGCCATCTCTACAGCTTAACAAACTCACTCAGCTGCTAATGCTAATTCAGTGATGCTATGGAGCCTTCCCATATAATTATACACCCTCCACTTCGCTGAGCCCCAGGGCGCTGTTTCTAACTTTCCAGAGGACCACTGCACCAAAAGTAGAAACAAAACAAAACCAAAAAAAAGAATCTCTTTCATTACCCAAAGCAAACTGCAAACCAGATTTTGCCTGTTTAAATGGGAAGTTAGAGAGACTTGTTTTTTTTAAGACAGGGAATAATCTGCCAGTCTGCATGTATTTTCAGATGTGATACCATGACAAGCAATTCCCATTTAAACTCTCCCCGCCTCTGTTACTTTTCTTCCTTAGAGTACACAAGAATACAAAGTATCAATATTGCAACTATTTTGACTTCTGGGGAGAAATTCCCAAGTCCTTCTCAGCACAGAAGGGTTTCAAGAGGGTGATTCAGAATCAGACATGGAGACTCGTGTGAATGTCACCACAATTAACATTGTAAAAAACTTATAAAATGTTACCATTGCTACAGGGATGTATATTTCAAAGATATTTTCCTTGAGCTTTTCTTCTAAAAAGGCAACCTTGGAACAACTTCTAAACCAAGTTTTTAAGGAAGGTATCTTCTCCAAGTCTAAAACAAAAAACGTCCTAAATAATTAATGAAGTAAACCCTGCCATTTTCCCCCATTCTTCAAAAAAATTCAAGCAAGCAGCTCCAGCACATTTCAGCGAGAGTTTTGTTCAATTAAGGACGGCAGGATTTGGCCCAATTGATCTAGCACTGTCTAGATGGAAAAAAAAACGTGAGGGAGCTCTGGAGTGTAAACACCCTCCCCGAATGACTGTACCCAGAGTCCCCTTTCCTGCTCCCCCTGTTTGCCCTGCCTTGATATTTCAGCTCCAACCGCATCCATCAGGATTCCAGGTGCCATTTGAGCCAATAAAACTGGATTTTGCCTCGGTTTCCCATGAAGGCATTAACTTGGAATGGGTTAATCTATTTCCCCTGAGAACGGTGAAACGCGTGGATTTTTTTCTTTTTTTTTTTTTTTTCTCAACAAACAAACAAGTTGACAGTATCAATACGGAGTTGGAGAGCCTCTAAAAACAATCTAGTTTGCATAATTAATGTTAATTACAATAACATCTCAATCAGTGACACAAAGGCTTAGCAATGAACACAGTCATACGAGGAAGTGAAAACATGAAACAAACACGAAGGGATCTCGTCTTGCTCCCAAAGAGCATCAAACAAACTTCCAAGATATATTTATAAATATAAGCACAGAAAGGCAGAAGACAATTCCGCTTTGTTAGGACATATTTTCTTTACAGGCTGCTTAGCACGGAGCTTTTTTTTTCTGAGGTTGTAGCGAGACACTGGATCTGAGCTATGGACACACCAGATAATATTATCTTCCTACAACATCGCGTCCAAGTCATTATCAACTGCTTTAAAGAAAACCAGCCCGATGCTCCTGCCAGTGATTTCAACAGCAAACACTTGAAAACAATGCGATGTGAATGTTTTGGGGGGCTGGGGGCGGCTCTAGAGACAGAGGGGAATTAAGAAAACAACTCCAACTTGAGCACCAGCGCACAAGTATGGAATCCCACAGGCACAGAGGAATTTCAGGACAAGATAATTATTTTTTTCAACAATCTTTTTTTTTTTTCCCTACTTTCCGTAGCAACAAAAAGGAAAGCTGAACACACAGAAAAACTTACCTGCCCGT
This sequence comes from Sinosuthora webbiana, assembly GCA_013397395.1. Classification (NCBI taxonomy): domain Eukaryota; kingdom Metazoa; phylum Chordata; class Aves; order Passeriformes; family Sylviidae; genus Sinosuthora; species Sinosuthora webbiana. The sequence continues at coordinate 423,237 of VXBN01015902.1, forward strand.
TTCACTTGGCAGCGCAGAAGCCTTACCCAGGGGGAGGTTTTGTTTTTTTTTTTTAACAAAGCAGATTTACATTTAATCCTAGGAAGTTTTCTTCATGGCCCGAGGGAAAAAAAATAAATTAGTTATCCAACAAGTTGTCATTTCGAGGAAAGGGAATAAAATAGTTATAAAAAATAAATAAATAAACAACCAAGCGCCACTCTACCTCACCCAGATTGGCACTGTAGTACACAAGTAGTCACACAAGCATCGCAGGGAGCACTTGCGCAGTGAAGTGCCACTCGCAGTGAGTAAGGGTGGTGTAATTGGGTCTGATGAGGGGAGGAATCGCAGCCTGGCACGTCATTTACTACAGGGGCCTCTCTACTCTCCAAACGTGAGTTTCTTGACTGCTCCTGGCATTAATGCAAATCCCCGCTCTGTTGGTGAAGTTGCGCTGGTGCTAAACCAGTTCGACAGACCCCGTCCCCATAAAGGCAAAATTTAGGAAGTTTTCAGGTTGTGTTGGGTAAGTTGCCCCTTTGGGAAAGAAAGTGACTGATTTTCCATTTGATGTCAATATCGCAGCTGATTTATTTTTGTTTCCCTCCCTTTATTTATAGACTAAAGCAAGACAAGGTTTACTAAAGATTTCATTTTCTCTAGAAATTCACTAACCTTCTGCATACACTCATTGAGTAAAGCCATACTTCACTAGGACTTATTTGCAAGAGTGTTTGCCTTTAGAAACAGAAACTTTTATGTGGAGGATTCCCAGAATGATGCTGGCCTTTCCTCTCAACAAAAGTTCAGTAGATTCTTTTTTTCAGATGCCTGAGATAGATGATTTTTGGAGCCCTGTGAGGTTCGGTAAACCTTCAATTCAGCAATTGATTTCCATATGATATAAATTACAAAGATCGAGCAATTAATATTAATAAATAAACCCAGCAGAGTACTGAGGCTCTGGATGCCCTGTGCATGGAAAGCACTGCTGGATTTGCTGGGGTTTTCCATGCCTCTGTTTTATTTTAGCTGCTCTGTACGTACAGCACACGAGAACATATACCACATTCACGTTCTAAAAATACATTAAGGAGAGGGGGAGGGAAAAAAAAAGAAAAAAAAAAAAGAAAAATCGATAGCACTGAAACAGAGACATAACCATTTCACATCAAGAGCTCCCAACACCAAGGCAAGGCACCAAAACTCCCCTTTCCAAACACGCATGTTCCTGCCACGGCGAGTGAAGCCCAGGTAATAGGGAAATACCCAGGGATGACAGGGTGGGGAGGAGGATGGAGCGCCTAGAAATACAAAAGGTGGGTTTTCCCCGCTTTTCCAGGGCGGACAGTGGCCAGAGCCTGGCAGGGAAGGCTTGTTGGACCCGGGCGGCTTTCAGGATACCCTCACGTCACCCATCACCACAGCCTCAACCAGGGCGGGGGAAAAAAAACCAAAAAAAATCAAAATAAAATCAAAATTACAATCGTGCCGGCAGCACGACACGCATTAGAAGTTGGCAACGACGCCGGAGGGTTATATCTCTACCATTTTTTTTTTTTTAATTTTTTTTTTTTTTTTTTTAAATTCCTCCTCCTCCTTTCGCAGTCCGAGCGGGCAGCGCCAGGCTGCGCCGTGAGGGGAATGCCCCAACTTTTTTTGGAGCAGTTTGCCGGTGTCCGCCCCTCACGGCCCGGGGCTGCCCCGGCCCGCGCCCCCCGCGCCCCCGGCCCCCTCAGG
>VXBN01015902.1:432259-468476 GCA_013397395.1 Sinosuthora webbiana
AAAAAAAAAAAAAAAAAGAAAGAAAGAAAAAAAGGCAAAACGGGAAAGAAATCCAGGCTGAAAAGGAGGAAAGAGCACCAGAGTGAAAGGCCGGCATGCTGGAAATAATTTGTTCGGACTGAATCCGCCAGCGGAGGGGCAGAAATTTTGCTGCGCTCGGGAATGTCGCACTTGGAACTCGCTGCTTTACTGACAGCATTTCTTCTGCTCCCCCTCCTGCGCTGAGCGAGATGGAGGGAGGGAGGGAGGGAGAAAAAGCGAGGCCAAGAGCTTTCTGCGGTCGGTGGGGGCCTATAAATAGCCGGTGAAGTCTTCTAATACCAATCGGGTGCGTCAGCAGGGCCCTCCCCGGCCCCGCTCCGCAGCAGCCGCGCCAGCGGGAGCGGGAGCTGCGGCGGCACCCGAGCCCGGCAGCTGCGCTTGGCACCGATGGAGCCGGGAGAGGGAGGCCGGGAGGTGCAAAGGGGGTGGTTTGAACGCTCCCTGCCGCAGTCAGGATCGAGGAGAGAAGGGGGGAAATGATCCCAGAGTCCCTGCGAGCCGCCTTGCCTCGGCCGAGCGTTGTAAAGCGTGTTTCTGATTCCTGCTCTTGCGGCTGCCCGGCTGCGTGCTGGGATAAATGGGTGTGCGAGGGCTGTGCCTCCTCCCGGCTCGGGTGTTGGGAGGATTTCTGAAGTCCTACCTCGCTCCTCCTCTCCGCAGAGGAGGAAGATGAGGAGCTGAAGTTGGGCGAGATGCACAGGCTGCTTCAGTGCCGCCACTTCTCCTCTGCAGGTTTAAACGCTGCTCTCAAAGCTGACTAAAGGCAAAAAAAGTCTGAAGGATGGCAGTGAGCATTTCTAGCCCAAATTTCCCATCGCTGTCATCATCACCCCACGTCACTGGAGATGACCCTCTGGAAAATAAAGCTGCTGCTCCTGCCTGGTCCTTTTAAACCATTGCTGTCTAATGTAGATTTCAGGATTGGAGTGATGGAGGAGCTGGCCCTTGCTCTCCTGAGCTCTTGCTCTCAGCCCCCATAACAGCAAGCTTCTTCCACAGAACTTGTATCTAACACAGTATAAAAAGCTTGCATAATCATGGGGATGAATTTTTATAGTGGTTACAATGAGTTATTTCCAGTTATTCCCCTCCCCACCCATTTTCTTTTATTTTATTTTTTTTTTTTTGCAACAATGCTATATTTTACTGAGCATCTGACCTGCTTCATGTCACTCATTTCCCCATCTCTTTTATATTCTTAATTCATCCTTGGAAGGTTTGGCAAACTCGGAGGCAATTTGATGTCTGTTTGGAGGAGCCCAGTTAATGGAGCTCTCCTTATCACTTAAATCTCAGTGACTCACAATGTCGCTGATAAAAGGATGAGGATGGACTAGCCAAATCTCACCAGTTTCCAACGTCTTCCAAAATAAATTTTAAATTATGGGACATTGTTGAAGTTGCTCACGTCAATCCAATGGAAAGAAGCAGAATAACCTGAGGACAAATTCTTCTTATATGGGTCTATTTGCTAAAAATCACCCTGAGGATGCCAGGTCACAGGGAGGCAGACACAGGTCCTTCTGATCAGCCAATGCCTTGAGGTGTGCTCCTTTTCAAGGAAGGTGGGAATTCCTCCCAGATTTGGGGCTCTCTGTGGGGCCCACAAATGCCACATCAATATCCAAGTGGAGGAACCATCTCTCTGTGACACCACACTGCACCCAGCAGCTTCAGACCCCTTCAGGCTTCCTCATTTCCTAAATTCCCTGGAGATGGTGAAGCTGTGGAGCAGTGTGGGGTTGGCTAAGTGCAGCCTCTGCAGGGGGAGGTGCAGTTTTCTGTGAGTATTTCAGTATCCAGCAGGTTTAGCAGTACAAAGCCCAGCACAAAAAGGGGATGACGAGGTTGTGGTTAATCTTTTTTGTTACCAGTGGAGATTGGTGGCACATAAGGTGGGCTTTGGTGTGTCAGGGGACATAAAATGTCACTGAGAGAGAGCAGGACCGTCTCCATGTAGGAACAACTCATTTGAAGCTGGGTCACCCCAAGCATCACTGTTTTCTCAGTGTCTGAAAGCTTCAAAACACTTATTGTTGAGAGCTTTTTAAAAGGATGGATGCAGAAAGAATTAGCAATCCTGCCTCCCCCCTCCAAAAAAACCCACCCTAAAATCCAGTGAATAAAATACTTTATATGAAACTTCTGTCTAGTCTGACTTCTAAGAGGAGACAGTGGAGATGGAAACAATCAATAAATTACTATAATGATATTATCTCATCAAAAATGTAAATGTAATAAATTGTGCACTGAGTGTTTGAGCCAGGCTCACCCTCAGATGTGCTCTCCTGTTTCCCTCTTCACCCAAGCCACGTTAATTAATCTGGATAAATTTGGGTCTGTATATTCTTTTTTTCCACAGGGAAAAATAAAATGTGACTTAAAAGAGGTTTAAAACATTTTTTTTTTCTCCTAACAGTGAAGTCCATGCTGACAACAGGATGATACCAGCTGGGATCCACCTTTCTGATGTGAAATCATGAGGATTACTCACATGTCTAAAAATAAGCCCGTGCTGAAATTCCCTTGTTGGATTAAGATCTAAACCCTGCAATTGTCACTTTTTCCCACCAGTGTCAGTGGCTTAACTAAATATACTGTCCACATTGCTGCCTGGCATTCCTGACATTTCCCCTTTCACTGGAACTTCTCCACGTCTCTGTAAGTTTATTTTACTTTTTGGTTGCTTGCTTGTTCTTTTCACCAATTCATCACCTCTCCTGCTGCATTCCTTCCCCCAGCCATACACGATCTCCCGTCCTGTCCTTTTCATTCCTTCTCCAAGTTTTGCCTGAGGTTTTTAAGCTCTCAAAGATACGTGGAGTTTGACAGCACCCATGTGTGTGGAGAATATTAGCCAGTCTTGAAGCACAATTACCTCTACAGCCACTTTTCCTGGGTGCAAACCCCCCCAGCTCTGGTCTTAACAGGAGGAGTTAAGTCACAAACATCATTTCTCATAATGCAGAGAAAGCTCCCCCCATCCTTGTTTACAATAAATAACCATCCCTGTCCGGAAGGAAACAATTTTCCCTCTCTGAGCTGCTTATTTTTTTTTCTCCTCTTGGCCTTCCTCACCACTGCATTGATCAGTGTCTCAAAGAGGTCTTAATTTGAGAATTTTCCTAATGCACAATTGTGTGCGAGATTAAGCTTCTTCCAAGGATTTGCTGCTACAAAAGAAACACATTCCACAATAAGAAGAACAATTGCCATTCTAAATATCAAAGCACGATGATACACACTTTGTAGTTCTGCTCCAAAGAGCACTTTTGTTTCAAATTCCCTCTTTTCAGGAGCTGCTTCTTCTGAAATTTCTCACTGTTGTTAAGTAGCCCAAAGGGGGATTTTGTGCGTGTGCTCGTGTGCATGGGAAGTTTGGCATAATTCATTCAGGATATTGAGGTAATGGGGTTATTCTAAGCATGAAACGAGCTAATTTTCATGCCTTTTGGAGGCTGCTCTCCCGTTTGCCTAATTTCAATTTGTTTCCCTCTTTGAAGGGTTATTGCAGCTGATGTGTCTGATGTGAGCAGGGCAGCAGGGCACCAGGCTCTTCTCCATCACCTGGGGTAAATCCTGCCATCGCCTGGAAGTCTCATGGTACCCCCACAAAACAGGTAAGTGCGTCCTTCAAATCTGGGAGGTGCTTAAAGTAATCTTTCCAGGCTCATTGCCTCACTGGGCTGAGTGATTTTTAATGAACTGTGATTTTTACAGAGTGCACTCAGACCCTCTTCTCCTTACCAAAAAGAGGAGACAAGCACCTGCTCTTACAGGGGCACATCCTCCAGCCCATCCCACCCCCTTCATTTCAGTCCCGTGAACCACAGGTCAGATGCTTTGAGTGTATTTAGAGGACTGGAAATGAATGAAGCCTAAAATCCCACTGACAGCACAGGAGGTTGGGTGCTGAGCTGGTTTAGACGCTTTCAAACCTTCCCATCCCACAGCAAACTTCTGCCAAGCTCCTACTTGTGTCTTTAAGGGATGAAATTGGGAGGTTGAGCCGTGAGCATGCACGCCGTGCTTATGTGCCTTCACTCAAAGCCTTTGAAATCCTTTCCCTCGATTTGATAAGACAACAATTCACAGCTGATTTATGCCATATCCCAGCCCTCCTCACTGTTATCCTGAAAGTACAATTGCAGCCTGCATGATCCTGATTTATAGCACCCATAAGCACTGCTGCTACTTCAGCTAAGCCCTGCACTCACTCCACAGTCCATATGATGCTGTTATTATGGATATGACAAGAGACCCTCGGTAATTTGGGCAGGCCAGACCCCCAAAATTCCAGCGTGGCTGGGAGCTGCATGTTGTGCCAGGCAGAGGAGGGACGGAAGGTTTGCCAAGGGAGGTTTCATTTCACCTCAGAGCTGTCCCCATGCTGCAGCTGGCAGGGGACCAGTGCAGCTCCTGGCATCCTTTCTCACCATTCAGGGTGGCTCTGATTTATGCCTGGCTCCAGTGGCCCTCCAAGGGCTGTCCCATCCAGGGACATCCCTTATCTCCTGGCCATCTCCCACGGTTTCCACCCAAGCCTGGTCTTGGGCAGAGAAATAAGGATTACTCTGCTTATACTTGGCATAATTCGAGATCCCAGTTAGACAGGAGGCTGTAGGCTTTATGGCAGACAAAATATTTGTGTGGCATGTGAAATTAATCAATGAAACAGCTCTTGGTAGTAGAACGGAGCATGTGTGTCCCTGGCAGCTGAGAAGGTGCCTCCCCAACACCCCGAAGTTCACGAAACAAAACAGATCTCCGCTGAAAATTTAATTCCAAACTGTGAAATGACAACAGAAAGAAAGGCTTTTGTTTCCCATCTCCTTTTTTCTTTTTTTCCTTTTTCTTGAACTGAACAGTACCTAACTGTTTAACATGCAGGGGGAAGGATTATTTATGTAGGGCTCTTGTGTAGGTAAAGCGCCACGTCCTTGGCCCTCTGCCCACGTAGCTCAGCTCGGGATCTCTCGTTACAAATTGCAGCTGTGTAACATAACAGGAAACGTGAGGCTTTAAGTTATTCCAGTGGAAAGATTAATTATTTGGAAAATAGTTATGCAGCAGCTTTGTGTATTTTTGGAGCAAAGGTGACCAGCACCAGTCTTAAATTTAAAGACAGAAAGTTGCTGGGGAAAGAAAAAGAGGAGCTTTGGAGAGTGAGTTTTGGGACAATTTAATTTTTTTTTCTTTTTTTAATAGTGGTTGGTGATTCTGCTGTCATGGAAGGAGCAAAGCTGAGCTCCACAAAGGACAGCCCTGGCAGGGTGAGGGTGAAGGAGGAAGGGGATCTCTTGGGTTCAGCTGGACATTGACCCTTCCCATCCAAAATCTCATCCACCTACTTGAGAGGAAGGTACAGGAATCCTGCAGACTGATGAGACAGATGAGAACTGAGTTATGAGAAGGGAGTTTGGAGGCATGGGCTCAGCATGGTGTCCCCAAAGTATGCTGGGACAGCCCATGGTAAGACACCATATTCTGGGGACCCTCTTCCCTCCAGGCAAACACTCTTGGAAAGGCAATCACGGTGTCTGGAGGGAAACTTTTTCCATGGGACAGGGGATGGGGTGACAAGTGGTACCTCCTGCTCACCCAAGTGGTGTGGCCAGCAGGACCAGAGCAGTGATTGTCCCCCTGATGCAGCACAAGTGAGGCTGCACCTCAAAGCCTGTCCTCAGTTTTGGAGCCCTCACTACAAGGAAGACATTCAGGTGCTGGAGCATATCCACAGAAGGTCAATAAAGCTGGGAAAGGGTCTGGAGAAGCTCCTATGGAAGCACTGGAATAGGCTGCCTTGGGAAGGGGTGGAGTCACTGTCCCTGGAGATGTTTAAAAGACCTGGATGTGGCACCTGTGGACACAGTTTAGTGGTGGCCTTGGCTGTGCTCCATTAATGGTTGGACTCAATGACCTTAAACTCCAATTCCAACCTAAAGGAGCCCACAGCTCTGTCCCTCAGCCTTCCCTGTGAGCTTTTTCCACAGAGCCCAGCTCCCAGGATTTTTAATTTGCTCCTCTGCATGTGAGCCATCACCCCAATTAAAGGAGACCACTCCAAGAGCCAGCTCGCTGCTGCAGTGCCTCGGCGTGGGTGACAGCCAAGTCCTCCCAGGGCCTCTGCAGATGCTTCCCAGTGACTTCAGAGAGATCTGCAGCCAGATCTCCCTGATTAGGATTCCTCTTAGATCCAAATGTGCTTGAATACTGGAGCCCTCTGGAGGGATGTGGTTTGGACAAAGACGTGGTAGTTATTTTTAGGCAGCACAATGCACCTTTTAGTAAAGTTTTTCCACTCAGACACTTAATGCACGGTTATTTTGCAAGAGCAGCTATTCCAGAGTTAGCTTTGAGCTTAACCTGGTCTCCTGGGGCTGCTGCCCACTGCAGTGACAGGGACCTGGTGGTCCCTCTCTGTTTGCTCAGCTGAAATTAAAACCCCGAGGGAGAAACCCTTCTGCATGAACATCTCAATGGGTTTGGGAGTGAAAGTCATGAAAACCAAGACTTTTGGCCTGGGAGTTCTGCTCTTGGACCCCTCTCCTCTCCTGCAGGCAGAAAGAACAGGCAAGAGGAGCAACTTCATCTTCAAGATGTAGAATCCAAACCAAGTCCATCATCCCTCCTTCCATCAGCAGGCTGGGAAAGACTGTTTTCCAAGCAGCCCGTTTTTCACAACCCCTACTGGGAAAAGGACAATTAATGATAGAAAGAAGATGCATTCAAGGTGCAAATGTCTCACAATTGATGCAGGACACTCCATTATTTTTAATTTTTACATTTCAGGTCCTGGCAAAGTAGAGCATCAGTTTAAGAAAGTTTCCTATAAAATCAAGAATGCTTTCTACGTAAGGAGCAAACCAAACAGAGAGAGCAGTCTCTTAACTTTCCAAGTTTTTTATTTCTGCCTCATTTGCTGCTACCTCAGACTAACCAAAATCTCCACGTTTGTCTAATATAAAAACCCCATATTTTTGCAAAACTCTTCAAGCCACAGCACTTTAGCTCCACCACAATAATCTGACGTTCTACTATAGCAAATGTTAATAGAGGAAACAAAATGCTGTATGCTTAAGGAAAAAAAAAAGAAAAAGTGAGGTGGATGGGGGAAAGGTCAGTGCACAAACCTTTTCTGAGGGAAAAAAGAAGCCACTGTGCCTGGCAGAAATGTGGTTAGGTCTGAGCTAGCAAAGGGTGCAGCTCAGAGAAACAAGCACAGCATAAATAAGCTGAGCTTTCAAGAAAGGGGGTCTTTTGGGCAAAGCAGCCAATCTCCTACATTCAGAAGTCACCTGAAGACAGGAGGTGCCTGGAAGGGCAAGCTTTTGGTGCCAGCTCACGTGCAACCTCATTGTACGACCAGGATCGACACCAGAGAGGTTGTTTGACACAATGGTCTTTGGAGTTTGCCAAAAAAGCCAGATGTTCCTTGCCATTAGGGGAATCATCTCCCTCACCCTGGCATCTGGTTCCTGTAGCTGCCCATAAAAGAAGGGGACAGGCACATTGTGCACAGGGGCAGGTGGCACAATGCAATGGCTTTTTCAAATAATTACCAAGAAGAAGCATGACAACAATTTTTTGGCTGAAACCACACAGATAAACACTGTGAACAAGTTCCGCAAGCGTGGCTTGGGGAATCACTGAAATTAGCATTTATCTCTTGGTGTTTCAGAGTGCTGGTTTCAGGAATGAAGGATTATTTGGCACTAAAGCCCTGTTTCTGGTGCTGTGCAAAGAGCAGACCCTTAAGTGAGCAGGCAGGCAGGCCATGAGTTATCCTGTGCCCACTCACGCTGATTCATACCCTAAGGGCAGAACACCAAGCTCTTGCTCACCTTCCTGCAGGGTTGGGCATTTCAGAAACCACAAAAGAACAAGCAAAGGCCTTCAAAAATAAGGCAGAAAAAAAAAATAGTGAATCTCTTCATACTCCATTCGAGCAATAAACAAAATGTTTGTGTTAGAGGCTGTTGCAAATCTGGCACCTCAGTCTGGTCAGACTGCTGCTTTTACAAAGCTCTGTGGGGTCCTTCCATCGAGGAGGGCGTTTTCCAGGTGAGAAAAGCAGTGTGTGCACAGGAACCAAGGCTCCAGGTGCAAATCCCTGGATGGGACGGGGGTTTTCTGTTGCAAGTCCCCCACCAGACTCAGTGCTCCTCATCCTGGGTGTGAGGCTTCCCAGACAGTCTTTCCTACCTTTCCTTGGCTGCTGCTCCCCCATCATCCCACTTTGGGCCTTGCTGATCTCTCTGGAGCTCAGGAGAGGGCAATGGGGAGGTCTTAAGGAGAGAATTCTCGAAAAATCAGGAATGCTTCCTAAACCCCTGCCTTGCGTGACATCCATCTGCTCAGAGCGCGCATTAGCGGGTTGTTCCTTCTGCATTGAAAGCTGTGATAAACTCGGCTGCTGTCGGCTCATCATCACCTTTATCCTTCGGAGTTAACTGGCTGGGATGAAAGGGGCTATTCCCACTTCACAGATAACTCCAGGGCAGACCCTCTGCATCCCACCGGAACAAATCCTGGGCCTTTTTGGTTTTTCCCAGAGCTGCCGAGGGAGCAGGGAGGGGGTGCGAGCGGCGCTGGGCATCCTCGGGATGCAGCTTGGACCACACGTGGTGGCCCTGCTGTGCTCCAGAACACCGCCGGCAGAATCCTGGCGGAGCCTGGGAGACGTCTGAGCCACCAACACCGGCAATTAAGCGTAATTATCTGAGGGGAGTGTGTGTTACGTGGAAACACAGTCCTGCCAGGAGTGCTGATGTTCGGAGCCGAGTGGGGATATAAAAGTCAAACCCCTTTGCATTTTTATTTTTATTTTTTTTTATACTCATTCTTACAGAGCTGAGCCTTAGGGGGTTGATTTCTTTACAGAGACGGCGTTCAGGTGTTTGAGGTTCTCCCCACTGCCCACCAGATGCCACAGTGGGAGGACGACCTGGCCAAGTTCTCTGTGCAGAATGACCTCAGCAAATCCTACCCGTGGGGGGGATTGGTGGAGACACTGCCCTGAGGAAGTGAGAAATCTCGGGAGCTCTCAGTGTGGTGGAAATTAGGGTGGAGAAGGTGAGGGGAACATCCAAAGAATGGGTGAAGATGGGCCCTGAAAACTGGGAGTTGCCCATTTCATGGTTTCTGTGTGGTTTCGGTCACCTTGAGCGGGACTGAGCAGGAAAGGTGAAACAATGACCCAGATAAGGGCGAAACAAAGGACAAGATGTTTACTGGGGAGCAGCTCCTGGCTGGCTCCAGCCGGGCTGCAAAGAGTTTACTCTTCTCAAGACGAAATCTGAGGTTAAAAGGAAGATCTCCAACATTAAAGGACCCCGGAGCCCAGCCGGGGTTTGGGAAGGAGGGGAGTGCAGAGGCTGTGGAGCCATCCCCACTGAGGAGAGCACCCACGTCTTTGAAATAAATAAAAATGACTTTACTTGCACAGGGCTGGTTTGGTGTTAATCTACCAACTGGCAAAGCTCAAGTACCTTCAGACCAAAGGGGCACAAAATCCCAGACAGATGTGCCAGAGCCACCCGGGGGAACTGTTCCTCTGCTTGGAGGGACCACTGTGTCACCTCCCCTTGGATCTCATGTTTTGGGACAGCGTGCAACACATCAAGAGAGATGCCAACACCTCCTCACCGTAAAGAAGGAGCTCCTGAAGGGGGAAAAAAAAAAGCATTGCAAGGAAAAACTTTCAAAAAATGTCTCTCTTTGGGTTGAGGAAATTTTGGTGGTATCAGGCAAAATTTTCAAAAGGGGCTTGTAGTTATAAAAAAAAATGAATCCGTGGGTTTGTGTCAAAGCCTCCTGAAGTTACCAGGGATATGACCTTGGATCTGCCCCGATCAGGATTGCAGGGGATGGTGCATTATATAATCTCAACTTTCTATTACAAATGCCTCAGGACATTGGGGGTTTTACACATCAGGCAGAGTACTTGGTGAGAGGCTTTGAGGTGGGAATTGCAGCCCTCCCGTTTTCTGAGCATCACAGAAATGTATCAAGGCCTTAGGGAACATTAATATATTTTATTGGACAAGCCACTAGAGCTGGAAACAGCTTGTCGGCTGTTGGGCACACAAAAGCTTCCAGAATAAAAGCAAAATAAAAAAAAAATACTTAAAAGCTTTTATAAAGTTCCCAGAAATCTCCCACTTGTGCCAACAACACCTTAAATAAACCATCAAAAGTAGCCAGACAAAAACTAAAAATATTCACAGTAGCCAAAGAAGTTCTGTCAGCATGGATCAACTTTGGACAAATTATAGCTGCTTTGCTTGAAAGGCAAATTTTTTTTCCTACATGATAAAAAAAAAAAAAAAAAAAAAAAAAAAAAAAAAAATCTGCCTTTTTTTTTTTTTCTAATTTTCTATCAAGACATGAAAATTTAATGCAGAGATTGATTGAAAACCAGCCAGGCTTGACACAGATGGAACTCTGACCTAAGCAGAGTTTTTATTGATTCAAAACTCTAAATTTTTTTCTAAAAATAGCACCCTAGGAAATCCCTGTGGATTGGCAGGGTATTCTTGTGGTTGGTGGGAGGGCCTGAGCTATCCAGGTATCTTGAATGAACAAGACCTGATGGCGAGAGAAATATTAATATTATGAATGAACCCGAACTGGGGCATTCCAGCTCTGGAGCCTCATCCCATTTTGTGTTTGATCCTCCCCAGTGTCCAGGACCAGACAACTCACAGGGCTGAAGCTCTTCCAGTCACTGGACTCGGATTTCTGAGGAAATTCAGTTGAAAAGACAAGTTAATTCAAGGCAAAAAAAAAAGATAATATTTCTCATTTTCTGTATCCTGCTTCCCTTGTTTTGTGAGTTGTAAGGAAGATTAGACAATTTCCTGTGAACCTGTACAGCTGAAGAGTTATTTGATCACATCTTACCCAGGCACTTGCTTTGCCTATCTAGAAGGCATCAAAAAAATAAAAGTTTTCGTCCAAGTAAGAGGTTGGATATGACTTTGGCACTTCTCATTCAAAATCTGCCATGTTGGGTCAAGCTGTAGGGTTTATCCCTGCATCTCCTCTCATTCCAGACACTTCTCCATCAGAAGAAAAGGAAGATATTGGAAGCAAAGTCCATGGGCTGTGCTTCCTCTTTGCTCTGCAAAAGGAATTTCGAGTGAGGCCGACATCACGGCACGACCACAGGCACCAAGGGAGGATTCCATGATCCATAGGCCAGGGTTGGAATGAGGACTGCAGAGCAGCATCTCCTTCCCTTTGGGCTCCTTACTGAGCTGAGGTTTTTGTCAGAGGCGCAAACCCCCAGCCCCTTGCAACGTCAGGCGTTTGTTTAAGTCATGGCGGCTGCCAGAAGATAATAGCTGTCAGTGTAAAATTACAAATCATTCTGCATAATGCCAGCCTGATTACCATGAAAGCAGTGGCAGGATTTGAATTTTACTCCTTTTTTTTTTTTTTGCTGCCTTTGTTGCTGAAGGCAGCAGCCTCACCAAGGCAGCATTTTGTGCTCAGGTCTGCCGTGGCCGGCCCGATATCACTTCTGCATTTCTCTTTTGCCATTTGACAAAAAGGTTCAGCAGGTACCTTAGGGCAGGTGGATGATCCTACAGCAAAGCATCCTTATGAACAGGGCTCCTGCTCGGAGCAACAGCAGGAAGGGAAGCGATTCTCACCTTCCTTTTCATGGAAAGCCCGGAGAAGGGAAGCACAAAAGCCTGAAGTCACCCTTGCCCGCATTCACAAGTGGCAAAAAAAGGACTTTGCACTTGGCTGTGTGGAGCCACGGGGAGTGACACACCCAGGCACTCACCCGGGGATCCCTCAAGTGCCGGCAGGATGCTGCTGCCACCCGGCAGAGCTCAGCCAACACCCACCACCTCAAGTGTTTGCCCTCAGTATTGCTCTGTAGTCCTGGCTACCCTTCCCACAAAACCTGGTTTAGATCGTTTAAGATGAGCTCAGGTTAAACCATGACATCAGTGACATCGTGTTCTTGCAGTAGGAAGGTCCTGGAAATTTTGACCAGGGTGGATAATTAATGAGGGATGCTTGGGAAGGAAGGAGGAATCCTCGGCCGAGAGAGGATATTTAGTAGTCATGACAAAAGCTGGCACTTAATTCTACTTGATGTGAAGAAAAGAAGATAATTGTCAACATTTATTTCTCTCTGCTAGGGAATAAGAGACTCCTTGACTCGGGGGTTTTGCTGTGGGGAGTCATCTGGATTAAAAACTAATTAAGAGAATGTGCTTTGCTGATCCCCACTCCCAAAGATTCTTCTCAAAGAAGTCTGAAGGCTCTTTGTGAAGAGCCTGAGGATGGGATTTTTGGACTCTGGGAGGGGCTATGGGTCACAAGGGCATATGGAAAACATGCCAAAAAGGGGGTCCTGCAATAAATAAAAGGCATCAGGCCCTCAGAAGAGCTGCCATGTCCCCCTCCCACGCATGATCCTGCTCTCTGTAAAGTGGAATCCACCACTGGCTCACCATGGGGCTTCCCAAAGACTTGGAACACAGTGTAAATGAAGCTTTCTGCCTTTTAACCCACCCCTGGAAATGCTGTTTTCTCTCTCCCTGGCACCACAGAGTTGCCAGCAGCGCCATTTCAGAGAGCAGAGAAGAGACGTTCATCTTCTTCTGTAACATCCTCAGTTCTTGCTTAGGTCAAGATGTGCTCATCTACCATTTTCTGGTGAATCACAAGCCAGAAAAAGATTCTGGATGCTTCAGAGGAGGGCTGCACGAAGCCCTCAGTCACCATGAGTCACTTCTCTGCCAAATGCTAATTTTGCATCAGAAGCGTGTTTTACTTTTGAGAAGATTTTTTCTTTTTCTTTTTCTTTTTTTTTTTTTTTCTTCTCAGTTCAGTCATTCGAGGACACATCCTGCCTGGGAGGTGATGAGCACCCAAAAATCCTGTGAAATTTGTGGGTGCCAGAGCTTCTTATGTGAGATTTGGGACTAGAGCTTCTTTGGCTGTTACTTAGTGTAGACATCCTGATTTCAGAGGAGCAACTGAATTTTGTAATCAGTACAGTTAAAAAAAAAAATCAGAAAAGGTGAAGCTTCACATAGCAAGGAGGAGGATTTCATAGGGGGTCCTTGAAATCACATCTTCGTTTTCCTTCTGTGAACTATTTGCTGCCACTGTATTTGGATAAAATCTTATTCCCAATGGCAGCAATAAGGATGCCTGGCAGGTTTTATGGCATTTTCAGGATTTTTTCTCTCTCCCAGTCTGTAGGCTATTGTCCTTCTCCCTTTCTCTGTCTTCATTTCATCAAGCTAAACCACCTGAGTATTAACTGCCCAGGTAAATACATGTCAGTGAGTAAAATTCTCAGTGCCCAGGGTTCCAACACTTGAGCTCTGCTGTTATTTCAGCAGAAAAAGGGAAAGGTGAGGGGGAAACTGTGCTTAACCAGCCAGTGGGAGTGGTGGATGCTCTTCACCTCAGTTTCAGCCAGGCTTTGACACTGTGACATCCCCCTGGGCAAATCATCATCCAAAAATTTCCAGTGTGGGGCAACTGAGTCCTATTCCCAGAGGCAGATATTCAGCAAGCAGAACTAGCTTGGATCAGGTATTTCACTGCTCTTTCCAAAAGAGATGATATATTAATCATAATCTTTGGAGGGTCTCAGCAACTATGGGGCCTTTTTAATCCAGCGAACCAGAGCTGTGTTCCAGCTCCGTGATATTAACAGAGCCTTCCTGCATTACACCTTGCCTGTGAGTTTTATTTCAAGAGGGGAAACCATTTGTTCCCTGCCACACTCCTGAGTTGGCCAGACATCCACAAGTCTATTGCTAACCTGCTTTCTCTAATGAAAGCATCAATTCCCAGCAGCGATAGTTGTCATTAAATCAATAAGACACGCAACCCATTCTTCTGGTGCCTCACAAAAATGCTCAAGCAAATTGTTAACAAGATTTGCTAATGCTGGGGTCCCACAGTCCAGAAGTCTCTGCAAAAAAAAAAAAAAAAAATAATGGCATTTGGCTCACAGAAGAACTTTCCTGATTTGCTTTGTTCTCTGAAATAGTTTAACCCTGTTTTCCCTACAACTTTTCAGTGTTTGAAACCTGTGGAACCACTTTGCTTGGGTGGAGGCAGTTCAGGCTGGAACGAAGCACTGACAGCAAATATCCAGGACAGTTTTCTGCCCGTAGTCAAACACTGCCTCGGAGACTGTCAGTTCTTGGTTTGCCCAGCAATTTCTTTTTTCCCCCAGGAAAGCACTAAACTGGCTCCTAGTAATCCCCAAGGGGTTTCCTTCTCTCCCTGGGATCCATGCCTGATATCTTTCCTAAATCAGTAAAGGTATGGCCTCTTGTAGTCTCCCAACATTCTTCTGGGTGGTAAAACCTCCATTCCTGGAAATCTGGAGACCACCTAATGTTCTAAGGATGAAGAGATGACCCAAAGGTTGGCAGGTTGGTGGTTTTGCCTCCTGAATATTTCTGACATTAAAGTGCAGCTTTAAAGACATGGCTTTTCTCTCAAGCACTGAGAGCAGCACATGCTGACGTGGGAGTGGTAAGAACCAGCCTTTTTTACTGGTTTTACAGGGTTTTGGTGTCTGGGCCTGCTGAAAGACCTTCATCCGTGTTTGTGTGTGTACTGACATAACGGGATTGAGGGCTGTGGAAATAAGGATCCTACTGGTGACCTTCTGGCTTGCAGACCATAATTACTTTATGTCTGAAAAGCCTGGCGAGAGCAAAACACATCATGTGTGTCTGTCCAGAGAGGCAAGCAGGGAGGAGAGGATGGTGATGATGCTCGAAGAGAAATGTAAAAGGAGTGAAGGAGCTGGCAAAGGGGCCAGGAGTGCTGAAGAACACAGGGAATCAAGCTGATCATCAAGAAGCAGAGACTGTGCTTCAGAGCATAAAAGGGGAGCAGCACAGAGAAAGGCATGGAGGGGCAGGGCTGACAGGGAGATGGATCGGATGGGCAAGCCGTGCTTTGAAGGGGAAGGCACAAAAGGGCAAGGACGGATACACACGGCTTGGCAATTAGCAGCTGTGATTTATGGTGCCTCCTTTGTCTGATCATCCTCCCCTGGCAGATGTCCTGCCAGCAGGGGCAGTCGAGGGGTAGCTAGGGAGGGGACAGAGAGGGGTTTTAAATAGTCAGACTAAAAGAGAGGTGTGGAAGGGACTTTCTTGTAATCTGCACAGCCAAACCAGGCAATTCTCATTAGCAATATCTAAATTATATAGTAGCTGACCCCTTTGCAATAATTTTAGGAAGTTTCTTCTCCATTTATCCCAACATCTGGGCTTCTCACAGCAGGTTTCTGTTCCCTCAGACAGAGCTTGAACACTCAAAGCCGGTTTGGGCTTCAGGGGGTGGCTGGTGAGAGGCCAGGGGGAGTTAAACAGGAATTCAGGTATCACAGAGGAAAAATGTCCTTTGTTGGCACAAATCTGCTGCATTGCTCCCTGATCTTTCCTCCTCATCCTGATCATCCCCTTTCCTCTGTGGACACAGAAATTTCTGTCCTATCCCTGTGCCAAAGCTTGAAACATTGTGTTTGCATGGCCATCATGCAAGGTAAGACTGTGAGGCTGATGGAGGAGCTCCAAACCAGGAGAAGGGCTTAGATATTTAACTTTGATTTATTCTCACTGAGTTGTTTGTACCTCTGCAAGATGAACACCATCACTAGGGAGCAATGGGCTAATCCTAACCCGGGGCTGCCCCAAAGGGAGCTCCATCGCTGCCAGAGAGGAAGGGGCATCAGAGGGAGGAACTGGGAGATACAGGAGACAAACAGTGAATTTGGGAAAGGAGGGGAGCACTCCCCTGGGAGCAGAGGTCAGAGAGGCTCCAGTGTTCAGAGGGAACCAGCTGCAGCCACAGCAAAGGCGAGCGGTGGGGCAGGAGGGATGCATGGGTGACCACAAGCTCCTCTGCTGGGTGTCCCTCAGGGAGTGAGTCAGGACATGTGGGCTCACTCCTTCCTATAATAGGGCTGAGGGTGTTTACCCTGGGCAGCTGGAGCACAGGCACCCTTTGTAGTCCTGCAGGAACCCACCTGCAGCCCCAGGCTGATGGGCTGCACGCCCAGGGCACCTCAGGACTTGTGTCCCACCTCAAGGGAATCAAGAAATAAAGCTCCTGGTATTGACTGTGTTAACAATGACGCCGTAGACATTTATATAAATTTATTATACAAATTTACATGAGTATATTAACTTTGCTTCACTGTTCAATAGCTCCAGGAGAGCTGATGTTTGGGATGAGCACACTTCTCTAAATCACTCCCAAACAGCTCTTTTTTTTTTTTTTTTTTTTTTGGCCTGGCCTAGAAATGAGACTAAATGCTTTTTTTTTTTTTTCCCTCCCTTAGACTGCTTTTGAAATTTCTGTTGCTGTTTTTCTCTTATCTGCAAGTCCTTTAGATGTGCTGCAGATACCTGCTTGTGCAGCTTGACTGCTTTTTCTTGATGTCCCACGCTCTTCCTAGTATTCCTTGGAGGCTGTAGCAGCTCCCATGCCCTGAGAGGAGCTCAGGAGGAGCTTTGCCTGGGAAATGGGGATTTTTCTGCCTCTTTTGTGGGCATTTTGTGTAAGAGATACAACCCTGAGGTTTTCTACCTGGTCTGGGGAATGGGAAAATCTGTATTTCCTCTATGGGAATCTGAGAGTGGTGATTTAGAAACGCAAGTCAGGTGAATTACAGGTATCTCCATTACTACTGGCAGCTTTGAAAAGAGTCACAATGCCCAAAAAAAGGTGCAAACAGCTGCAGGGGACAGTGTCCCAGGCTTGCTTCTGACAAGAACTCATCCCTGTGCTTGGAGGTAACTTCTCCTCCCAGCTGAGTCCTGCTTCCCCCTGGAGCCAGGAGCCTGCAGCAGACTCTTGAGAAGTTTCCTTGTTACAGGTGCCTCAGTCAAGCATTCATAGATCTCAAATCAAGAAGGAAAAGTGAAGTGAATCCATTTTTATCCTGGAAAGCAGAGATTACTGTCCCTGCCTGGCTCAGTGGGGTGCTTTCAGCTCTCCAGAGGAGTGCTGGGGTTTGCCCTTTGCCTGCTTGCAGCAGTTTTGGCGAGTTCAGGAGGGAGGGAAGCAGTGGGGAAAAGGATGGGAATAAATAAAATAAAGATGAGAAAGAGAGAGAAATTGTTTATGTTAATAGTCACTTCCCACCTGCAGAAAGGGAAAGAAACATGCTTGGGTGTTTGTTGCCCTTTCAAAAACACATAGGAATGAAAGTGCATAAATTGTTTTTTTTTTAAAAAAACACCTGCCAAACTGAAGGGGAGGAGGAGGAGGAGGGGAGAAAAGAAGAAGACATCAATTGGAGGGGAAGTGGGAAATATTTTGATTGAAAAATGTCAACAAGCTCTCCTAGAAGCAACAACAAGCAGCAGTGATTGTGTTTGTGCAAAACAAGCCCTTCTTCCTGATGTAGAAGATTGATTTTATTTTTCCTCTACGAAAACCAAATAAACCCCCCCAGACATCCCAGCTCCATCCAGCTGAACTCCCCAGAAAACTTTGAGTTGCAGAGAGGAGAAAATAAGGGGGGGAAAAAAAAACCCTCAGGCACAAAATATGACAGTAAGGTCCAGATCCCCACTGACCTAAAAATAGCCCTGAGGGCTGGACTCTGTGTTGGCAATGACATTTCAGTGGACAAGCTCTTCTTGCACAGCCTGGCTCATCGCTCAAATCCAGGCACAGAAAGGCATTTTTGAGGTGTTTGGGTTGTTTGCAGGTTTAGCGCCTCGCCAGTGACTCCTAGGGTTGTTTTTTTATTCCCTAATCCTGTGTGAGCATTGTAGGCAGAGAGAGAGACATAATCCAGACTCTTGAATGAACCTCGCCGAGTTTTGTTCTTAGACAGAAAATGAATTAGGTTAAGCGGGGATTAGAGGAGACACACCACATGCCCACTTGACCCCGTGCAATCACAATTGTTTATGTGTGAGCTGGAGGAAAAATTGGTTTGGGAAAAAAAAAGAGTAGGTGTAAAGAATTAATGGGTTTTCCAAAGGGGGGAAAAAAAAAAAGTAAATAAAAAGTAAGCTTGGAGGGTGGGAGAGCCTTTCTTCATATGTCACTTCCCATGGTACTGAATAGCCCTGGAGGTGTAGGGGAAATATATCTAAGATGGAGACAGTATCCATGGAAAGATGGAGGCTCAGTGGCTCTGGGAATATTGAGACAAAGCTTCCCTGAGCTAAGAAGGCTGGATAGGGAGTGGGTACCTTTAGAAAGCAAAGATCATGAAGATTCAGGTGCTGTTTTACAAACTGCAGCAGTGGGTGGTGATGGGTCATCTCCCTTAAACCCTGGCATTTCCCTGGCCCTGTGAGGCCAGATCCTGCCCTGCCATGCTGGAGCCAGGCTTGCTGAGCATGGAGCACAATGCTTTGCTTTCTGGATTTTCTATTTTCAGCAGCTTCCGTCAGAGGTGAGGAGTTGAAAGTTGCCATGCCGACGGGGAAATTTCAGGCCCTAAAATAGTCAAAACTTGCTCCTGCATCATGTGAGTGTGCCTGTGCTTCCTGCGAGGGAGGTGAGGATCCAGCTAGGAGGGCACAGGGAGGCTGTGAGGATCCTTCCTCTGCAGGGAGGGAAACCATCCTCTCGAGAAAACATCTGTAGGATGCTCTCTGTCTCCTTTCCTGCACCTACAGGGTATCTGGATAAATTAAGCAGCAGTGGGCAACAGACTGCATCAGCAATTGGGGGATCTTAATGATCACAGTATTAAAAATCAATTATTCTACCAGTTTTCACTGTTACTGCCACTGCTAGAGGTCTTAGGCACTGGATTTTGATAAAGAATCCAGTCCCCAGGGGGAGACACAGAGAGAAGAGGAAAATGACAAGGGTGGTTTTTAAGAGAGAATATGTATTTCTCAGGGAGTCCCTGCGATGTGCTTGTGGGGCATTAGTGGTCCATCAGGATGTACAAGACTTGCAGCTGTGTGCTGGTGATGCCCAAAGGCTGCACCAAGCACTCAGCTGCCTCCTGTCTGTCATGGGCCTGAAGTCTCCTGACATGCAGGGCTAAATGGGCTTGGCTTTGCCTTTTCCCTGCTGTTCAATCCCATTTTTCACCAAAAATCCCCAAATGTGGGATTTTTTTGTGCATACTTTAAGACTGAAGTAGGCCCTGCAGAAATGCCCAAACTATTCAAACCTGTGACACAGATCTGCCAGTGGTTAGGGGGGATTTTTGTCCCTTTGTCCATGCTTGGGTGGGGTTATTCTCCAGTCTCACAGAAGCACGAACACAAACGCTGTTTGGACACCCCCGAACGAGGAGAAAATCTCTTCCCTCCACATGCCCTCAATAAATGAGGCCCAGCAGAGCCCACGAAGCTCCTCGCTGCATTTTGGCAGGGAGAAATCACAGCTCACCTTCCATTTCCCACACTCTGCCTTTTTTTTTTTCCTCCATTCCTCCCTCCCTCCCTCCCTCCCTCCCTCCCTCCCTCCCTCCCTCCCTCCCTCCCTCCTGTTGTTTTTCCCTGCTTGCCCCTCCAGCCAGTTGTCGCTCCGCAGTCCACGCTTACAAATGTAATTTCTTCTGATGTATGAATATTTCACCAGCGCTCCCTCCCCGGGGATGCTGCCTGTGAGGAGGAGGCAGCCTCTGCAGGGATGGCAACGGTAGCAAATGACAATCTTAATGAAAGATCTCTTCTCCAAGGGCGTCTCTGCAGAAGAACACCATCCTGCAAGAGCTCCCAGCTCACCAGAGCACGCCCCTGCTTGAATTGCCTTTGGCCATGGGTGGTGGATGTATGGAAAAATACAGGTTTTTTTTCCCCAGCACACACAGTTTTGGAGGGTCTTGGGATGCTCTGGTCTGAGCTCCTCATAAAACTGTTGGAAATGTCTTCTTTTCTGTAGATGCACAGTGGGATAACCCAGAGAATGATGCGATGCTGTGGGTGAAATATTTCTCACCCGATGTCCGGACAGAGGAAATTCATCACGTAATTCCATCCATTCTGAAACATATAACTAGCTGATATTTAAAAAATGTATCTATTGCAAAAGACTAATTAAGCATCCTCAGGGAACCCCGTGTTTCCCTGCACCACCACATCTCCATCCCCTCCCAATCTCCTTTGACCATCCCTTCTACACCTGCAGGCCACCAAGGGCGAGTTTTCCCACACACTCGTGACCTCCAGACCCATCCAAAGTTTTTCCAGCGAGGTCTCCTCCTCGCTGGATCTCCACTCGCTTCATCTCAGCTTTCTGTGACCCATCAAGCCTCAGAATGGCGCACAGATATTGATTGATGTAGACAATATTTATATCATATATAAATACTGACCCCAGCAGTGTGTATATATCTGTGTGTATATATCCTGCTGTACGCAGAGAGCTGCCTTATAGACGTCTGTCTCTCTTAGATATCAGAAGGATTTCTCTCAGATAAATGTCTTTTGTTACTGATGGGAGCAGCAAGCGCCGCCCATCCCGCGCTCGGGCCCCGGTGCCGTCTGTCTCTCCGACAGAGGGTGGCACTGTGAAATCAAAATAGCTTCTCTTTTCCCTTTATTCCGCCGCCTTCATCCTCCAGCCCGCTGGGGTTTGAGCCCTGCGGTGCTGGAGGGACAAGGGGGTTCAGCATCCACAGCATCTCAAAGCTGAGGTTCATCCTGGAGGATGATTCCTTACAGAAATCAGAAACGGTAAAGTTACTCCAAAAGGCTGAGCTTGGTTTGAGCTATGCTCTTCATTACTTCTTCTATTATTTAGTAAGTATTTATAAGGATAAATCAAGTAAGATTGCTGCTTCCCCCCCTTTTTTTCTTGAAAAATGTGGAGAATAATTTCTGGTCTACTGTTCCAGGATGATGTTATTTTGTGACACTCCCTCTCTTATGCACAACTTCAAAACATTGAGACTCAGTGTCCTGACTTGCTGCTGATAAGAAGAGATGTGGAACTTGATTGGCATCTGTTGCAGTAATTTTTATTTGTGTTTCACTTCTGTTAGAGACACACTTGAGCCTGACTTTCATCTGCCCTAGTATTTTCTCATCAGCAAGCTCTCCCTAATTAACTCCCATTGCAAAAATTGAATTTGGTCACGGGCCAGCTGGACCTCAAGTGAACAACAGTAAAACGGTGTGGTCTGTGAGTCCCTGAGCAATGGCACAGTCAGATTTGTCATGAGGGAAAAGGGGAAACAGAAATGTTTGCCCAGATTGCAGGGCTCACCAGCTGGGCCGGGCTCGTATGAAAACGTTGCTCTCAAAAAAATTAAGAAAATTTCTGCAATATTAGCAAACACTGAGCTGCGTGGCAAACTGTATTTAAAAGCCGAATGGATTTGTTTTAAGCTAAACAACAACCTTGGCAGGGAAAAAACAGCCAGGGAGTTGATAAAGAAGCAATGAGAAAACAACCATGAAAAAGCAGAATCTCCTGACACCTCAAAGCAAGGGCAGGTTCCAAGGGGGCCCATGCAGCAGAGTAAATACCCCAAAGCAGAGTTTCTCAGGCAATGGCTGGTGAGCCATTTCCCAGTGATAAACTACACCAGGAGGTGTCAGTGTCTCCTGCCTCTGCTCTGTGTGCTTGCTGGGGGGGTTTATGGTAGGAGCTGCTCAGAGTTTGCAGTTGGGATTCTGGGATCTGTTCAGTGGAAAGCTGCCCCTGCCTTAAGCAGAGGAATGGGATCAGCTTTCAACAGCAGCAGAGTTTATGGGGGTCAGTAGGGGGAATTAAAAGTTCTGTTTGGTCCTTCAAATAGAACAGGGGGATACCCACCTGGTGGGGGATGCAAGTCCTGGGTTCACCCCAGTGAAAAGGATCCCTAAATAGGAGCAAAACACTTTAGTCAGGCAGTCCAAGTTAATGTGGTACCCTGCTGAAGGAGGGTTTGTAAAACAACAGTGCATCATCTCTCTGGAGGGTATTTTACCTGAGGCCCCTTCCACTCTTGTCAGCCTTGGCCAGTTCAGCTTTGCTGAGGCAGATGAGGACCCAAGTGAGGAAACTGCAGCACAAACAAGTTCTGAGCCAAAAATGTTGTGTGCCCCCACAGGAGCTGCTGGTTGTGCCTGCAGCACCTTGGGCTCAGTTTAGAGGACAGGTTGTGCCCAGCCTGGCACACTGACTGTGGACACATCCATCAGCAAGGATATAAGTCATGCCTGGGCAGTAAAATGCAAACCAAGTGAGGTTGCTGAGCTGGAAATGCTCAATGTCACGCAATGGGGCCTGTGCTGGTGCTGGCAGCCAGGAGGGCTCAGGGTAACCCTGCTTGTGGTGGTGATATGGGATCAAGCTTCTTTTCCCAAAGAGAGTACCCCCAGGACCTCAGAAAGCTGTAGTTTACTTTGGAGCTGTGCAGCAGCTAATGATTCTCTTAGATGTTTGGAGGGAACCTTTGGAAGAATATCAGTGCTTCTTTTGAGGGCCCAGACTAGAGAAAAGACTTTCACAGCACTCAGAAACCCAGTCCCCACATGCAGGGAGAGTAGCAGATCATCATCAAATCCCTCTGAGGTGCAGTGAGAGGCTAGGCAAGCATACACAGGGTTGGTGCCACATGGTGGGCACTCACTGCAGACCCCAGAAGAGCTACCCCACCAAAAGGACATGCCTGTGCTGGGAGAGTCCTGCTTTTTCCACTTCCAGAAGATACCTCTTCGGCAACTGCAAAGCACACTCCACTTTTGCAGGCTGGAGCAGGTGCCTGTTGTCTCTAGGTACCACTGTGTCCACCTCAGGGGATGACAGCTGCTATGATGCTGGCCCGTGACCAAACCCAAACCCTTTGTGCACACAGTGTGTGTCTCCTTTCACAGTCATACCCTGCTCTTCTTTATTTGAAAGCAAATGACTCTGTGGGCCTTATGACAGCAGCACTTCAGATTCTACAGTGTCTATACACCAGTCATGTCTAGATCCTGATGTAGTATAGCTCCAGCAAGGTTCATCTTAGTGGGACTGGAGGGGAAAACAAGAGGCTCTTGTCCCAGGGGACATGCCTGGGTGTGAGAAAACACGAGTATCCCCAAGGCACACTGACTTTGTACACCTCAGGATCCGAACTGGCCAAACACCTCAACACAATGTCAGCCCTCCTGCTCCCTCTTGCAGAGGACCTGGGGCTCAGGGGTACAAACCACATGGGCCAGACCTTCACCCTCTCCTCCACAGCATCTTCTCTGCTTGGGTGGGCAGTGCAATAGCAGGGGAGCACTGAGTGACACCACCTGCTGCTGTGGTTGCTGTCCATATGGTTATGGGTTTTGTGTATGCCAGTGGGAAAGCCAAAATCTGAACTGGTAGTGAGATCTGTGAGGTTTTATGGAAAATCAGGCAACTATGGCCCCCTCATCTATGTCAGAGCTGGAGGTGTCTTGTAATTTTCTAGAGTTTCCTCTGGGATTCCCCCTCACCAGTTTCCCAGCTTTCTTACTCCAATGGGAGCAGAAGCTCATCACCCAAGATCTGTCCCACACAACATCTGCCTCACTTCCTCATGCCTGGAGTGCCAAAATTAAATTCTACCCCTGCAGCTGGGAAATGTCAAGCTTTGCCCAGACCTGTGCCCGTCCAGTGCCCACACAGACTGCAATTCTCAGAAAAGCCCAAGGCTGAAGCGCTCGGCTCAGACTTGTTATTTTGGCATTGCCCCTCACCATTACTCCTCACCACGCCAAGTGTGGACATTGTGGTGGGTGTGGTGGAGTCACAGCCCCGGCCTGAAGTCCTTGCTATCAACAAGATGCCCTTTATGAAGTCATTTCTGCCCCAGGGTCATTTAATGAGAAGTTTTTTGCCTTGTTTTATCTCGGTCGGATGCCTTGGTGGGACTGGAGGGAGGTTTGTTCCAGCAGGGCTCGTGTCTCATCCAGGAGCCAGAGGCTCTCAGAAGTGGCTTTGCTGAAATTAGTCTGCTTGTGACTCACAAACTTGTGTCTGGCATTCAGATGAGAGAGAGAGATAGAGGAAGGATGGGTAAATGGGCAGACTGGTGCAAGTTTCATTCTAGGCTCTGCAAATTGCTTTAGCTACATTAGAGGGGTTGTTGGTGGGATTTTAGACAAGCAATTCCTTCCTGCTCCTTCCCTCTGTGCAGAAAATGAGAGGGTGTCACTTCCTCAGCAGGACCAAAGCCCAGTGCTAGGGAAGAGAAATGACTCCTCACACTTGTGTGCTGTGGAGGTCTGAGAAGCAGCACGGCCATGAGAAGTGTACAGGGCTCCAGCACTTGTGTTTGCCCAGGAAACCTTCACCAAAAATCTGTTCCATTTCCCACCAGCCTTCCCACCTGCCTGAGATCTGGAGGAGGAAACTCTGCAGGAGTAAGGAAGGAGGCAGCAACAAGAAGCTGGGTAAAACTTCATGTGTCCCACGTCCCTTCATGCTGGATACCTGCTTCACACATGGCAGGAGAAAAGTTCCCAGGAAATGATTTCAGAATATGCACAAGGTTAAAAGAGAGTTGTTGTTTTCCTGCTGGCTACAAGACAGCCAAGAGTACAGCTACACACCTTGCTGTAAGTGTTTAATCATTGGAAATTTGAATTATTGGAAATTTGAATTTCACCTGATGCATTTAGAAATAATAGCTGTATTTACCAGTGAGGCTTCTGATACAGTGACAAGAGAAGCTCCTAAGATATCTGCGGGGTTTTCACTTCTGGAAGTGGTTTATCTGGTGTTGATGAAAGTCTAGGCTGTATTTACAAGTTCCCTCCATTACCAGTTGGAATTGTTTTCCATAGATTCTATGGGGAAGGGGACAGAGTTATGAATATGGCATTTCCTGCCTGGAAGTTGGACCCGTGTACCCTAAGAACGTGTGTGTACCCTCACACAAACTAACACATCCCTTTTTGTTTATCTAGTTCAGCCTCTTGTGAAATACTTCTACCAGATTCTGTGCACTTTCAGCCCAATTGCTCTGAATTTAATTACCCAATCTCGCTAAAATTGTTTAAATGCAATTAGCCAATGCAATTATCCAATAATAGAATAAGTCCAAAAATTAAAAGCAGCAGAAAGAAAAAAAAAAAAAAAACAAAACAGGGGAGGACAAAAGAAAACAGAGGCATTTGCATCAGATTTTTAAAAATTAATTTTCCTATTTGATAGTGTGGAGGGAACAACCCTCTGCAGCTAGAAAAGGATTGGTTTCAAAGTGGGGAAAAACAACCCCACCTTATCACTAGAATTCATTCTTTGAAAACAATTTCCTGTCTGAAAATGCTAATGCAGGGAAGATTTTGTGCCATTTTCCCTGAGGTCCTCTTCAGGCCCCTGGAGGCACAAGGGATGGGGTTGCCTTGTTCCACATGAGCGGGAACAACAGTGGTCAATGTCCTGTGAAGAAAAATGCATCCAGAACTCGCTGGAGCTGGCTGGTGATGCTCTGCCAAGAAAGATGCTGAGTTCTGGGGGAACCATTTGGGGATGAAATTTGGGAACTTTGCTCCAGATGTGCAGGCAAATGCTGTGTGATGGACAGGAGCAGCATCTGAAAGTCTGCATCCCCCTTCACCCAAAATGGCCCTTCCAAGGACATCATATGGTCACTGACTCAGCCTTTACTGAGAGGCCCTGAGGCTGAGGGGCTACTGATCAGCTCAGTCCCTTCCTTTGCTGGTGCCTCACCGTTTTCTGCACCATGTGAACAACCACATTAAACATCCAGACACCAAATGAACACAGCGCTCCCCGCTCAGTAATGGGGGTTATAAGCCAGATTAACAAGTCAAGACTTAATTCTGTGTGTTCACTTTTCATCCTTCATTTCACTAATTAAGCAAGAAACCTGGGCCATAAATTGGTATGATTAAAGCAAATTAAGCAGTGTAGAGTACACCCTTAACTGTACAGCTCATGTAACTGTGCAGATCATAGGTTGCTCCATCTGTACTTGTTTGCTTAGCCCACTCTGGACAAAGTCCTAGTAGAATTTGAGCATTTAATTGTCAACTCTTCTTTTTTTACGGTTCACTGCTTGCAAGCCCACGGACTGGACAGACATCCAGAGACAAAGGGCCAAATCCTGCCCCATCTGTCCCACTGGGAATGAACTGAATCAACAAGACAGGCGACTGCTCTGCCAAGGGTGGGACACGGCAGATAAGGATAATTCATCCTTGTGCACATCCTGGAGAACCCTTGCTGCTCCCCTGTCTTTCTGCTCAGTACCAGATCATTCAGGGACCAAGTACCACCCGGCCACCACTTGCATAAATGTGCTGCAGCCCTGGGGGTATCCAAACCCTTCCTGGCTGTGCACACTGTGTCCTGGAGAAGAAATTATAAGAACATCATCATTTAATTCTGGGGAGGTAAACCAGAGAAATCAAAATGACTTGTACTCCCATCTCCAGGCTGCACTGGGGTGAAAATGCCATGAGGCTTTTTTGCAGGCAGATCTCTGATCATTCATCAGCTGAGCCCAGCTGAACATCTCCCCTCCTGTCTTGTTAGGAGCTGTGGCCCCTGCAAAGGCAAGTCAGGATTCGGGATGGATTCAGGGAAGGAAGGGCAAACCTCCAAACACCAGTATTTTTCTGAGCCCCAAGGGTGTAGGTGAAGCATCTGCTGGCTTGAAGTGGATGCTGTTAGTGGAATTTTGGATGCCTTTTGGATTAAGCCTCACGCAGCACTCACAAGGCTCCACTTAGCTGACATGTCTGAGCTCTGCCTGAAAATCTGATCTCCCTGTCATTACTCCTAAAGTTGTCTTTGCCTCTCCCTCTTTCTTTTCTGATTCTTTTCATCCTGGCCAGTTGTAACACGCACCTCCCTGTTATGTTCTTCAGATGCGCTGCTCTGTTTTTACTTGACCCAAATCATACTCTGTGCTCTTCTCTCCCCCTTTCCTAGCACTGGCCCTTCCTCCAAATTCCTGGTGCAGGCACAGTTTGTTTTCTGTGGTTTTGCTTCAGCTAAGTTTGGTTATTAAATGTGCTCTCTTCTTTCCAGGGAGACTCCTGGTCCAGGCTCTGAGCTGCTTTTCCAACACATGAAGTGCTTCCATGTCTTTCCTCCACTCGAAGATTTCGTTGTATCCTTAAAAAGGTAGCAGTAACCTTGGAGATCTCTAGTCCTGTCCCATTTTCAAAGGACACAAGGTTTAGTTAAGGGTACTATGTGTGGGCATAGTTGCTGATTCCCTCACAACTTGAACCCACCAACCAAATTTAATGAAGGTGGGCAGAGGGTCAGAGGGTTCAAAGACTTCAGGTTCTGAAAAGTCTCATTAATATATATGAGTGAGCAGACAAGGAAGGTGCTCAGTGTTGCCTAACCAAAAGGCAGAATAAACACTGATTTTTGGGCTAAAAACTCAAAAATATGATCCAAGGGTTCCAGAACCAAAGGCAAATTAAGAGTATGCACTTATTTTTCTTTCAAACCTTATGCTTTTGAAACCATAAAGTCTCATGCTTTTGGAGGGACCTGACTCTTGACTTTTAAACCCTGGGGTATGGAGGTGGTCATGCTGGAGTCTACTAGGAGCCAGGAGTAGTTAATAGACCATCTCAGCGCCCGGAGGGTAGAGCCTCACCACCTCCTTCCTGCTGGTTCCCTGCCATGCCATTCCTAGAGGCAGGAAAGCAATGCTCCCAGCCTGGAGCTGCGCTATTGAGTCTGAATATGTGATACAGGTGCCAGAGGGGACGGCATGGCACAAAGCAGATTCAAGAGCTGGGTGTACTGGGCAATCCTGGGCATGTCTCTTCACCTTCCTGTGCCTCCACTTCTCTCCTCATCCCGCAGGAACCCTTGATGGGCTGGGGGTTTCCCTGATGTGTCTGTACAGCATCTACTACTACAGAATTCCAACCAGGCTGAGCATGCAGGGAGGGAGTGCACCAGATCCTAAAACAAAATAGTTCTGGGCACAGCAATCTCACAGGATCAGCTTCACCTTAGAGAGCAAAGGGGACAGCCTGTCTTGTAGGAGTCATTGCTCCGGGGCTTTGTTCCTTGGATGGGTTCCCCTTGGCTAGGGCTTATCTCACAGCCACTCATCCCAAACAACACCGAGGAGATAAAAAGCTAAGGCGGGGTGAGAGAAAGAAATGTAAGAGCAGGCAGGAAAGGAAGGCAGAAACTGGGACAGAGAGAGCAGGAGACAGCTCTCAGGTAGTTGCTGATTCAGAGCAAGACATTCCTACTGAAAGAAAGTCCTCCTAGCCCCAGCTTCCTGTGTGCACAGCCCCTGCACAATCGGCCAGCCTGGAGAGAGTCAGCACTGCTCCTCTGAGGAGCACAGCTGAGAACAGCCACGTTTGCTACCTACAGTTCCCACACGAAAACCCCCCTCAGCTGTAACCCAGCTCCTGCCTCCATGCAGACAGCTATTTACAGGATTTCAATGGGTAGGGCCCAAACGACTCCAGGTCCAGAACTGCCACTGCCAAAGGAAGGAGACGGGGGTCTTTGCAAAGGGCTTTAATAATCTCTCTGTTGCTCTGGCTGGCAGTTTTCGGCACGCATCCCACATTCTTCAGCAGCCCTTTCCTTAGCAATGAATAGGCTTTTAGCACACTCTCATAATGGTTTCTTTTCCTGTGGCACTCGGGGAAAAAACTTTCAGTCTGCTCCAGCAGCCTCTCCTCTGCTGCCTCTCCTTATCCACCAGAAAGATGTGGTGGTTCTGCTCAGCATATCCTCTGCTCAGCATATCCTCTGCTCAGCATATCCTCTGCTGCCAGTGGAGCCACCTCTGAAAAAAAGGTGGTGTGTGAGCAAGGGGTGGAGGGTGGCTTTGCCTCTCTTCACTTTTCTCAAAGCTCCTTTGCAAGCTGAGGGTAACAAGGCTGAGTTAGGACCTCTTCACCCGCCCCTAAAGAAGCACAGATCAGCAGCTCCAGTGCAGGATCAGGGGTTTCACCCTGGGGCTGGGCTCCCTGCTCTGTGGCTGCACTGTGCCAGAGGTGAATTTCAGGAGGTCTCGGCTCTGACCTCAGGCAGGTGGAAAGTTCACGTTCCTCTTGCCTTGTTTTTCTCATCTTAATTCCCAGCTGGGCTGTTGCTCCAAAACCTGCAGTAACAGGACTGTGACACAGCCACAGTGGTGTGTGATCCACTCTGCACAGGTATGTTACTGTTTGTTTTGTTTTGCCTGGTTTTCATAATGATGCCGCTTCATTAGGGAGCTAAAATTGCTTCGGTTCAGGTGAGTAAGAGGGCCCTTGGAGCTCCCAGCAGGTATCTCACATACCTACAGTAGCTAGGCAGCAGCTTTGAAAATTGTACAACAGATAAAGTAAGCTCAGATTCTCAAAGGCTTTGATATCACTGAGAAACACAAGCCCCAGAAAAACATCAGGTACCTATGTACTTTCCTAGGCTCAGCTAAGAAATGTGTCTGAAACTGTGGACTTTAAGGGCAAAAAAAGCTCATTTTCCATGATGCAAACACGTTGGGAGAAAAGGGAGAGAGCAGCAATGCAACACCCTGCTGTGACTTTGAAGACTTTGAGGTTATTTTCATACTAACCTGCAGACTCATCACACACAATTCTGTGTTTCCCCTTCCTTTTGAGTATGCATTTACCATTTTCCTTAGATACATGCCACTGCCCTGTATTTCCACACATTTTTATGGCTCTTTTCAGGATTGAAGAGAAAATCTGCATCAGCCCTTTCTCCTGTATCAGGACAACTACTTTGTGAATCACATGGAGAACTGGGACAACAGTAAACATAAAGGTAAGTTTTAGCTAGGTACATTGGCACATGCACTGGGAGATGTGTCTCTACTTGACTCCACCAACCCCTCCCTCATTAACAGCATTTGATTCCAACGTGCAATTCCATACTTTGCTGAAGGGTGGAAATCTCACAGGAAGTCTATTTCTGTGAGTTTCACAAAAATGGGCAGGTTGGCTGAAGAGAAACCTCCGCTGAGGAGCTGCCTGAGATTACCTCTGAGCAGAAATTCAAGGACTGGCAGCCTCAGAGACCTACAGCCTTATTAGACTCGTGAGCCTAATAACATCTCCTGAGCCAGAATGCCAAATTCCCTTCATGAAGGAGGGAATTGCACTTGGTGGCTGAACAGCAGCCTTGGAGGACAGAGGCAAAAGGCTGTAACACCTTCTTAAATCTGTATCTCAGAGATTGTAGCAGACATAGAGATTTTTAGTGGATGCAGTCCTGCTGGCTACCTGCCTCCACCAGGAGAGGTGCAGAGGGTGACAGAAGCATGCAGTGAGCTCTGCAGAGCACTAACCACTTCTCTGGAAAAGAGATGATGGGGTTAAAAACCACAGCAGACAAATTTCCAGGCAGAAAATTAATGGAAGGCTTTTAAAAACAGAAGGACCACCTGGAAACATCTGAGTTGCAGATTGTTGGACACTTGGAAAGCATTCTCCCAAAATAGCACATTCTTGCTGTGCTTACCCTCGTGTTCTTTTCCAGTTATTTCTCAGAGATGTGTTGGCTCCCACAGCTCCTTGGTGTGGCCACTGTCACATCCTGCAGCAAGCTGGGGGCATGGGAAGGCAGCCCTACAGTAGGCAAAGGGCAGCTGCCCAGTCCCCTGTGTTCCTTGGCAGAAGCTTTGTCATTCCTGCTCGCTGTCATCCCAGCTTACTGTCACCCATAATCAGGGATACAGTATTCATTGTCATCCCCTAATCAGGGATAAAATATGTAAGGATAGAGATTCCCCTTGTTGCTTCTAGCCACTGAATCACAATCAACGTTCAGAAATTGCTCAAACTTTTTTTTTCCCCCCCTCCAATGTAGCTTTTTATAGCACATCCCATACAACTGATGTAAATCAATGCATGTGTATGGATGTATGGATCCTTGAATGCCAGGCAAACCCTCAGATGTCCAACTTACCCACCTCCTGCCAGTGACAAGGCACTCCATCAACCCACTGCCATGGGAGAAGCCAGCAGGCACTTGGAGCATTTTCAAGCTCTTCATTCAAGCATGTTTCCCATGGCTGAGACGCTCTGGTCGCTTCCCTCACTTCTTCAGTAGCAAAGTTGCACTGCGAGGAGAGATCACACAGCTTGTTTTCAGATCAGCCCTTGCTTGTTTTGAAAAGCCTGACCCTGAATTTCCTCCACCAGCTAGAGGCAATGTCCCCTGCTAGGACAGGTTGTCACATATCCAAGATCTTGAATGTCTGTGCTTGTTCTTGCCCTTTTTTTTCCCCCTACTTTTCCCTGCTTTTCCTTGCTTTAAACTCAAAGAAAAACCTCAGGGAGAGCCTATGAAGGAGAAAATTCTACTGTTCTTGGAGGGTGATTGGTATTTCTTCATGCTTTTATATTATGATGGTTTTGAAAAGGGGAACAACACACACAGTTTTAAAATTACTCCTGCCTCAGTGTAACTTTGTTTCCAGAGCCATCAAAGGATCCTGAGGGTAAATAAAGTACATGTGTGTGAGTATTATTCTATATTTTTCATCTCCTTTCTGGTAAACCTGCATGTGCCTCTGAAAGATAAAGTTAAATATTTACCCTAGGTCAACCATGCCTGTCTGCAGAGTTTATATTTTGTTGGAGTTTGGGCAAGCAAGTGGTATTTGCAGAATTCCTTGCCTGCCCCTGCTATTGGAAAACGCATTTACAGACGACTTTTATTTTTCCTACTCAGAATATTTTTGATCAGGTGTGAGCACTTAGCCAGCCTGGAGAAATGCTAAATCAACATGTGACACTGTGGTAGGATTGTGTTTGGGACTGTGCTATTCCAGTTGCTGACCAGGAACCTAAACGAAGCAGGACCAGAGCAATATTCTTTGGCTCTGTCATCACAGGAGGCCAGAGGGTTTCTTTCTGTGGTTTCAGGTGCCTTGAAATCTGGCTCCTTCTGGTAAATCCAGGTAACTATGCATGGGTGGCTGGTCCTACATACAGCTTGCAATGAAGTGAGCAGGCCAGGGGCACTGGGAAGAGCTGAGGAACACATCTCATGTTCCTCCCAGATGCAGGCAGAGAGGATTTCTGCAGAAGGGCTGGAGTCTGTCCAAACTGCTTGGCATCCCAGGCCCAACAAAGTCTTCTTGCCAAACTAAAGTCTGCATACCAAGAAAGTGCTCCAGGTCTTCCTGCCACAGCTCACATGCTGTGGATCTTCTGAGGACTTTATCTTGCTCAGTAGAAAACAAGATGTCTCCCATGTGCCCTTCATGAATCCTCCTCAGAAAAAGGCCACACTGTAGTACAGCCCCTTAGGACACTGCAGGCTGCCCAGCACATCTCCTTTGGGATGTTTGGGAGCACCTTTATTCAAGCTTCTCGTGAAAAACATGACTATAAAATGCAACTCCTTCCTGCCCTCTTCCCTTTCATCTTGTTCCCTCCTCCCTGCCATGCCTCTGAGGCATCAGTCTTCAAACTACTTCAGATCAAAGCAGTTGCAGGAGATGACTGATGGATGAATTATCTCCAAGCCTATGTTCCTATTGCTGATGTTCCCATTGGGTCTCCCAAGAACAGAGAGCAAACAGCAGCCAGACCCAAGGAAAAAGCTGCAGACAACCTTGACCAGTCTTAGGAGAAGGAAATAGCAGCAGGAGGATGGGGAAGTGGAGGTGAAACAATGAGTGCTCTCTGCTGCCATGCAGGTTTGTAGGAAATGTGGCCTGAGGGCTACTCTAACCTGTGCCAAGTGCTGAGACTTGGATGTATCAGGCAGGAGACGCAGGGAGCTGCAAACAGCTCTTTGAAGGCCTTCCTCTCCTCCCCTAGCAAAGAAATTCAAACCTGATCTCTTCCAGTCTTCGTGCTGACCTTCTGTAGGTGTGGAAAACTATCACCTCTGTTTCCTTGGGGCATCAAAATCCTACATTCCTAGGAGGCAACAGCTAGATTACATAGACCCTATTATAAGCATCCATCTGCACTGATGTGCAGGTGAAACATAGAAGGGAAGGACCTGATTCCCTTAGAGCCATTAAGATTTTTTCATTCCTTCCACTGTGGCCGGAATTTCAAATACCTACCACCAAAAACTGGTGTCAGGTTGAATTTGACTGGAAAACAGCATGACATCTTCTTTCCTGGGCCAGTGGTGAAAGCTGTATTTATCTTGCCTGTTTTTTGATTGAAAGCAAAAGGATTTTTTAAAAATTTTATTTAAAAGTAACTGGGTTTTTTTTTCTGATTGTTCTGTTGTTGTTGTTGTTTCACGATCCCTCTGCTGATTGCTGGAGGAAGCACCCTAGCCCTGTGCAGGTGAAAACCACTTAAGCCAAAAAAAGAACCTTCAGGTTCCAACGGGGGAACGTCAAAATCCCTAATTTAGAAGCACCAGCGGGGTGGACATTGGAAACTCACTGGAAAGCTCCCAAGACCTACAAGCGCTGAAATGAAAACATGACACAATGGATCAGTCAACGATTACTACTGAATAAGCCAGCAGGCTTCAGGGTTAATCACTGCAGCCATCCATGAACTCTCACGGGGTGGAAAAACAGTTTGGTTTGCTCAGAAAGTCTTTGGGATGATGTCCATTTGTGTGGTGGGAGGCTCAACGTGCTCTTGTCATCTTCTCGTTGGCAAAAGCGTTGTCATCCGGAGAGATGTGTCAGGAGAGGAAGGATAATTCTTTGGATGAGTATTTGAAACAAAAAAATTAAGAGGGGGTCAAGGTCAGTCCCACAAGGACATGGGGGGATACTCCATGAGAGAAGGAGTCTACTGCCATGTGGTAGAAAAGGTTCTGTGTTAGATCTTGCTCTGGTCTCATACACGTGCTGCTATCAATGAATTTTCTAATTTAATACATTGTTCTTGTTCACACTTCCCTGAATTTCTCCCCTTGGTTTCAGTTTGCACAAGGGAAAAGCTTTTATGTTCGTTGTTTGGTTTTAGAATCTTTTCTCAACACGGAATAGATTTCCATATTTATATTTATTTTATAGCTTTCTGTTGTCATTTCTTTTCTGCTTTTCTCTTCCCCTTTTCATGGGTAAATGGAAAGAAAAAAGGGTGAGATCAGGAGAGAATGGCAGGGAAAAATGCAAGGAAAAAATGAAGCATGACATTTTCACAAGGAATGCTCTGAAAATATTAATTAAAAACCATTTTAGAAATCTTCTAAATTCTTCTAACCATTTTAGAAATCTCCATCTTCTGGAGAAAGAAACAATTACGTTGAAACAATAACTTGTTTATTATTCACAAACCTATTTGCAGAAAAAAATTCAAACCTGATTTTAAAAGATCTGCATAAATTTTTTTGTTCCTTTTGAGGTTTGTAGAATTGTGTCTTTAAAAGTGTTTGCAGACACTTGCTTTCCTGTTTAGTCTCTGTTTCCTATCTCTGCTGATTTGATGGGACATCGATTCACAGACTTCCACAAGCCAAGTGTTACTCAAAGGGAAAATTATCAGGAAAAAAAAAAAAAAAAACCCAACCAAAAAACACCAAAATCAATAAGAATTTGCTGGTACCACGAGTCTAATTTTAGTGCAAGAGCAAATCAAGAATTTTCATCAAGCTCTAAAAGTGGATGGTGGTGGACACAACTGCTTGTCAGTGGTGTTGTTACCTACATAGACAATTCCCAGGAGCTCCAGCCATGGTACAGCGATCTTCAGGTCTATCCATGAGAATGGGAAGCAGAAATGTCCTATTAAATCAGGATTATTGTCCCATCACACCCCGTCAGCCCCTTTAATTAGCACAGTCTACTCGAAAAGCAGATGTACGGCTGGTTGTTTTCACAGCGTGTTTTCTGCCAGGCTGTGCTTTGCTGATGTCAAGGGAATGAAGTGAAATGGAGCCCCTGACAGTGTCCAAACACCAGCTGGAGCTCCTGGAAGTGCCCTGGTGAGCAAACATGACAGTACTGCACCCACGAGGCTCTTGTGGGTTTGAAAGCCCCACGTTCCCCTTTATCAGCCCCATGTGTTGTCACAGAAAAAAAGCTGCTGCCTTTGGCACATCTCGGGTGTCACCCCAGGTACTGATCGGGGCCATTTCAGACCCAAGTGATGAGAAGATCTAAAAGGTCTAATTCCTGTGGCTCATTTGTCTATGGAGAAACTAAAGCAGCTACTCTGATACCTGAATAAACCAGAACTTCTCATCCCTGTAGGGATTTCTTCTCATATCCCGTTTCCTCGAGCTGTAACACAGGAGCCACCAGGATCCATCTATCTACAGCTGTCTGCTCCTCGGACATCCAGCTTGTGTGGTCGGACATGGGTTTCCTCAAGGAAGGGTGCTCAGAGTCCCTGTGTCCACATCACCCTGGCCCTGCTGAACCCATGGACCTGCTGAATGTCCTCGACCATGTGGACAGGGGACACAGACACGACCTGTCCTGGTGGAGAGGTTGGGTCCTGCCTGCATGAGAGATTCCTGGAGAGGAGAGGGGGACACCGAGGGCACATGTGAACCCCACTGACGGGGACAAACGTGTGAGTTGTGAGGACACTGAGTGGGTTTCTGAAGGGACATGTGTGAGCTGTGGGAACACTGATGGGGACGTGTGTGAGCCACGGGGACACTGAGGGGACGTGACTGAACCAGGAGAACATGGAAGGGGACATGATTGAACCATGAGAACATGGAGGGGGACATGTGTGAGCTGTAGGGGCACTGAGGGGGCATGTGTGAACTATGGGGACACTGCAGGGGTGTGTACGAACCATGACGACACTGAAGGGGGGACAGTGAGTGGACACGTATGAGCCACGGAGACATGGAGGCGAACAGAGGGGACACACGTGAGCCCGGGGACACTGAGGGGATGTGACTGAGGGGACACGTGTGACAATACGGCGGTGTGTACAAACAGTGGCGATCCTGAGGGGGGACAATGGAGGGACGAGTGTGACCCACAGCGACACGAAGGTGGGGACCCTTGTTAGCTCTGTGACACCGACGGGGTGCCGTGTAAACTGTGGGGAGACACTCACGATCTGTGGGACACGGAGGAGGCCTCCAGGCCACGGAGGGGCCTCACGCCAGCCGGGGGCGCGCCGGGGGGCACGGCGGGCCCTGAGGCGACCATGGCGCGGAGCCACGGCGGGCACGGAGGGCCCTGAGGCGGCCACGGCGCGGAGCCGAGGCGGGCACGGAGGGCCCTGAGGGGGCCATAGCGCGGAGCCACGGCGGGCACGGAGGGCCCTGAGGCGACCATGGCGCGGAGCCACGGCGAGCACGGCGGGCCCTGAGGGGGCCATAGCGCGGAGCCAAGGCGGGCCCGGCGGGCGGGCACGGG